>APFE030575962.1:473377-488372 GCA_000404065.3 Pinus taeda | reverse complement strand
AGGTGAAGCAAGGAACTCTAAAGAGAAATCTAAAATGATCAACAAGGAGATGAGAGGTCAACCCCATCAGCAATCAAGGAAAGAAATTCTTCAAACTCCTCCTATGAATAATGTTTAATGTTATGTATGTCATAATCTTGGACATATTGCAGCTAGATGCAAAAGAAGAAGGGTTCAAGACCATCATGCAGAAAGATCATCACATTCAAGGTACTTTAATGGATATTGTTTTTCTTGCAATATGTATGGTCACAAGGCTGCTGATTGCTATAAGAGGAATATGAAACATGTAAGATGTTATGCATGTAACAAGCTTGGACATATAGCAAGGGATTGCAGGAACAAAGTACAGACATCACACCAAAAGGAGAAATCATCATCACACTTGAAGATATGGAAGAAGAAGGAAGTTCAGTCAGAAAGATGCAGCACCGCACAAAGTACTCAGATGCAACACAACACAGACATAACTAACTCAGGGGGAGCTGAAAGTGTACAACTTCAGTGTCCTGAATCTCATACGCAAGTTTCATGATTAGAAGTCGCGTATATATGTGATCTATACACTGCAAAGTCGCGTATATGTCAGTATGAGGAAAAGCAGTGGGGACAGGCTTAGAAAAGGGTGTGATATGATTCAGTCCATTATTTTCTCTATTGGTTATCAATTACAGTCTGCTGAGGATGTGTGGAAATGTCTTGATACTTGTAAAATAGAAGTTTCTTTGATCCTAATTTGATGATGATGATGTCTTGATGCTTGTTGTTGATATATGCATGATCAGATCTAACAGTAAACAGAAGGAACTTGTTGAGGGGGAGAACATGCCTTTAACAAAGCATTGTTGGCATTATGGTTAATAGTCCTTGTTGATGATACTTATATGGCTAAATGATATATTTTTCTATGATGTGGTTATGAGTTGTCCATGATAAAACCTCATATGATTCTTAGGGTTACATAGTTGATGTTCAGATCATATTTGTGGATTGATGGTGCATATATGATGCTTACATAATGATTTTAATAAGGATAAGGAGAAGTACAAAGCTTGAATACACAACGTCATTACTTGATGAAGAAGTCTCTCATATGATGCTGTCATCATATGCATGAAATACTATTATGATGCAAGATTCATATAGTACTTGGTGATCATGTGGATGAGGATTGTTGATGTTGATGATATAAAGACACCTTGACAAAATCTTGAGCTCTAGATATATAATGCTGGATACATGGAGGTGCATTATTGAAGATATGTTGATATAATGATTCTCACATATTTTGATTGATGGTTATCAGATGAGGGATATTCCCATGTAATGGTACATGGATGGTCATGCAGATCTTGATGATGATGACTATGGTGTTTTTCACATATGATATAATGAGAATAATTTATGATGTTGTTCAAAAGGATGAATTGATGCAGACATACCTTGGTACAGAACATTTGCAGGTTGCTGATCAGGAAATGGGTGTACGCGTGTTGGATGAGATGGATCCGCATACATACGTTGGTTTATGTGGAGAAAGTCGTGTATATGGAGGATTGATGGATATCAGAAGTAACAGGGTCTGGTTGGAAAATGTCTGATATGGGTTTGACAGAGACCATCTGGCACAGGTTCAGGGGGAGCAGATAATCTTCTAATAATGTATCGTTGGCATTATCTTAGAAGCTTTTGGTTCTTGTTCACAACTGTTGTTGGGTTTTAGGTAGAACGAAGGCAGAGAAAGAATAGAAGGAAATCTTGGTTGCTGATCTGAATGGTGATTGACAATTGTTGCTGCTATCAGTGTTGATGACTTCCATAAGTCTTGTTTTAAATATTTCGTCTCTATGTCATGTATTTTTTTTTAGTGTCAAGGTCATGTAATGGCCTATATTGGTTTCCCCACTATGCCTGGGATGAAGATGTAATATATTTGGTCATCATATGTAATATTCTGATGTATCCCCACTTGGTTGGATGGATGATCCCCACTTGGTTGGGTGATAGATGTATGTATTGAGTCTTTTGGTGATAGGAAGGTCTTGTATGATGTATAGAGTCATGTTCTTCTTATAGAACACCTTTTGCAGACCTTGCTTACAGTCAGGGGGAGCATGTACATCACTCTTCAGCAAAGCATGTATTCAGGGGGAGCATGGACAGATTGATACACCTTGGCATATACAAAGGGGGAGCTCATTCAGAGATTTTAGCAGGTACTCAGTGGGAGTATGGACAGTGGAATGTTTATCAAGGAAAGAGAATATCTTGGTCTGCCCTTTGCCCTTGATGTCAAAGGGGGAGAGTGATTTGGTGTTGTTGCCATCAAGTCCAAAGGGGGATATTGTTGGAATTATGATGCATGTGTTGTACTTGATGGCAACCCACTCATAGAAGAACAACTCACTAGATGAATCTACAGAAGAAATATCAGATGTGACAGAATACATGGGATGTAGGACAACTCAAAGGAATTAGATGACAGTTCTCAGTATGATAAGTTAGATTTGCCATCAAGTCCAAAGGGGGGGATTGTTGGAATTATGATATAGGTGTTGTCATTGATGGCAATGTACTAAGATGACAGATCACAGTTCAGGCTGATAGAATGAAGAAAAAGAGATAAAAGAGATATATGCAGTTTACCCTTGATAGAAGCATGTATACACATGGGTTAACCGACCAAAATGTGCGTATACGTATACACGCACTTTCATGCTGGGGAAGGCACGTATATTGGGTTTGGTCCATGGTGTTTATTCCTTGATCTTTGGACCTATGGTTTTGGACCATGGTATCTCGTCTAAAGTATTGAACCCAGGTATATGGTCCAAGGTATTGATTATTTATGGTATTGGACCATGGTTGTGAATAAGGCCTAAGTCTATAAAAGGAGAAGAAGATCCTTAGACAAAGTGATTGAGAAAGTCTTGAATATCTGATGAACTATGAGATCTAGTATGCAGGTTATGGGTTCATGATGCTAAGGAGGAATCTAAGCGGTTGATGGCGAACAAGATCTAAGGATAGATCGAGATCTAAATGGATTGGAATGAATCATCTCTATACGGTTTGATCATGTTTATTCTAGATCTATATATTGACGCATGTAATGTTCTATAAATGTTATGATATGGGTATGATTGATGTCTGGAACAACTAAAAAGTTATGAGAAAATATTTGTAGATCTGGACGTGGGTTGGCTTTGGTGAAAGCGCGTATGTACGCTTGTTTGGTTTGTCATAGTAGCGTATACATTATGATATATGATATTTGAAGTTGCAGTTGGATCTGGTTATTGTTGTAGAGTTCTATTGCCTATTCTGTGTTCTACTGACTGTGTTGTTGGCAGGGCTTCAGTGTTTCAGTATTGGGTGATTCAGAGATTGATGATGCAGGTGTAGTTGATGGGTGTATTGTAGTGATGATTAAGTTTGTGCTTCAATGTTGTTGATGGGTCCATTATGAAAATTGGATGAAACGTGGCTTTCAAATTATGATGTTGTGTTCCATGAGTATCCAGTCTAAAAATTTATGAAATGTGGTACCTGGAGGAAGAAAGAGAAGGTTGTAGCCTTCTGTAGGTCAAAATCTACGTACTAGTACATCAGCTAGTACAAGAGCTAAGGGGGTGGTAGCTCCCTTCCAGTAGTAGCTGGAAAATGAGTAAAGGTTGGAGCATTTCAGTAGGCCACCACCTATGTACTAGTAAATGGATCGGCTAGTACAAGAGTTAAGGGGGTTGTAACTCCCTTCCAGGAGAGTTTGGAGAATGAGAGAAGGTTGTAGCCTTCTGCAGGTAGAAGCCTACGTACTGGTATAAGACTGCACCAATACAGAACCATTGTAAAATGAAGTTTCTTATTGAAAAGAAGATTGAGATGACTTGCAGCAGGTGGTTTTCACCCACATTAGGTTTCCACCTTACATCATGGTGTTCATGTGTGATTCTTGTGTGTGATGATCTGTTATATTTTATTCCTCCTATTTACTATTCATATGGTTAATAATGTTCTGATGCACTCATTAAGGATCAACTAACTAAATCATAAGTTTACTGGATATATGCTTATTGCATTACACACAGTTGTGTATACACGCAGTTTGCCTTAACTGAAGTAGTGTATATGAATCTTAATATGGAAATGAAAAAGATATATTGATTTGATAATACTGATTCACCCCCTATCGCAGTATTATTTCCAACAGAAATACCCCTTTAAACTAGATCTGATTTGTTTTTTGATAAATATCATCAATGGGCCGTTAAGTAAACATTAATGCTCATAACTCTTGCATCGAACAATGGAAAGTAATTTCATTGAACTCTAAGCCCTTAGATTTGCGATAAAGCGATTTTGCGATTTTCTTTGCAATATCGCAGATCGCGATATCACAAAACATTTTATTTTTAACAATAATTTGTTTCATTGTGTGGCTGCAAGATGTGATTTGCGAGAGGTTTATCACATTTCACAATATTTGGGCATTTTGTATTAAGGGGTGTTATGATTAATGGAATCTGCGATATGTGGTAAGTTTGTAAGACCTGTGATCTCGCAGTCTCGCATTCTCACATTCTCCAAGAGTTTCTTAAAAATAATGCCCGCCATTACCCTTTTGTGATGCGATGCTTATCATTAAAAGATCGGGTGTTAAAGCATTTTCTTAGTTTTCAAGACTTTCCGCTTACAAGGGTTTTACTAGCTTTGTGATTGTATTGCGCTTTTTTAATAAGGAGGTTTAACAATTATAACGTTTTTTATGCGCATGAAGCGTGAAAAGGTAGGAATTCATATTTTTTTGGGAATTTTGCCTTCATATCATGTTTTATTGAAGCAAAAGACAATTTTAAGTGCTATTTTTTTTTTTAGAAGGGTTCCCATTTATTAATGTTATTGCTAACACTAATAAAAGGGGGGAGGGGTTGTTGATGGTTACAACAATTGGCGATTCACTTGAAAGAACCAGTTATCTCTGATAGTTTTTTGAATTTTATAAAACTTATAAAATAAAAATGGTTTTGGAAAATCAAACTTTATTGTAGAAATATAAGGTACAAAGCACTATTTGCTAACAACAACATTTTGTTCCATTTATCCTAATTCTGATCCTCTTCTTCCTAAAGCTAGTCATTGTACTTACATCAGTCATTACTTAGTTTATAAAGATAAAAACAAAGACATCTTTGTAGATCAGTTTTAGGTGTACTCATTTGTCGTAGGTAGAGCCTCTGCTACCAGCAGGCATTCATAGCCTTGCCATGGTTACCTATTACCCAGTAATGATGTAGTATCCCACTTAAGAGGTATGCAATTCTCAAAGATAAAGCCTCATCTACACTTATTGATTTTTCTTTTCTTTTAATTCTTAAAGAACAATGTCTTGGTTTGGTGGCCAATTTTGACAGTGCCATTCACTCGATTTATAACTACATGAACAAGTTGGCTCATGATGAGACCCCTTGTCTTTTGATTGAAACAATCTTGAGTCATTACCCTGTTTTGGTATGAAGTTTGGCAATGTCAGCTAGTTATAATCTTTATGATCATGATAAGTTGGTTCTTGATGAGACCTCTTATTCTTTAAGTTTATAGTGCATAACTAGATTATTCTTTGAAACTTGCAATTCCATAAAGTGGGGAGGAAGTCATTGGCTCCTTAAGAGTTCTTCTAGATGACAGTTGTAGAGTTTTAGAAGTAGATTTTCTATAGAGACTCTTTGTCTTATTGTTGATGCTTTTCATGACTGATATAACGCAAATTCGTATTAAAGGATGTTTTTAATCAGAACTTGTAAAGTTGAAACAAAAGAAAAGTGAAACCTTCATAATTATATAGCACTTGACTGTATTTCGAAAATAAGGATTAATTTTCCTTACCATTTCCATTTATACAAGCAAAAAACAAAATTGAAAAGAGATGCTAATCTTTTTCATGGAAACCAAAAGGTAAACATTTTCAACCTATTTTATTATAAAAAAGAAAAATAAACTAAAAATAATAATTTACAAAAGATAGAAGAGATCATCTTCTATGGAAAGTATTTTCTAAGGATCTGTCCATTAACATGTAAAGACTCTCTTTTCCCTGCTAAGTCTTGTAACATAAAAGTCGATGGACCTATGATTTCAAAAATTTGTAATGGTCCAAGCTATATCCGTTGGAATCTAGTATGTTTGCCTTTCTCTTTGCAGGCTTTATCCCATTTCAATATTGAATCCCCATTTTGAAAATATTTTTTGGACACCAGATTTGAATCAAAAGAATCATTTACTAATTCTTGATGATGAGCATGGGTAATTTTGGCTAGTTCTTATTCCTTTTCTAACTTAAGGATTTTCAATTGTCTTAGTCGCAAGGATGAGGAAGGAGTTTCTTCAATGAACTAAACTAAGACTAAAGAAGGAATAGCTAGGTGAGTTGCGAGAACCAGTTCTTTCCCATAAAATAAATTAAAGGGAGAAGTGCCAATGGAAGCTTTTTTAGTTATCCGATCTACCAAAAGAGATTTCGATAAGGTTTGTGCCAATTTCTATGACTTTGATCAATAGTCCGTTTAATGATTCTGATCAAGTTTTTATTTGTTGATTCGGCCAAACCATTCCCTTGTGGGTAATAATTGGCAGAATACTTAAGTTTAAAACCTCTTTTGAGTGTAAATTCAGTCATAGCATTACCAGAAAAATATGATGCATTATCAAACATTAAAGCGGAAGGTAAGCCAAACATGGTAATTATGAATTGATCTATGAAATCGATGATATTTTCAGAGTTGGCTGTCTTGAGAGGAACTACTTCTACTCACTTAGTAAAGTAATCGGTAGTTGTATGGATATACTTATGATATTTAGAAGAGTGAGGAACGATCTCACCTATTATATCTAATCCCCATTGCTCAAATGGTTGATCGATATTGACCAATTCTATTGGTAATGATGGTTTGCTCTATCTCCTAGCAGCAGTTTGACAAATCTGACATATTCTTACATAGCTATGTGCATCCTTAAATAATGTTGGCTAGTAGTAGCATGCGTGTAGGATTCTATGTGTTGTTGCATCTCCTGCATAATGTCCACCCGCTGGTCCATCATGAAGTTCCTACAACATTTTTTCAGCTTCATTTTTCTCAAGGCATCTAAGAAGAATAGGATCATAATTCATCCTAAAGAGTACATCGTTTACGATTTGATATTGCTTAGCTTTTAATCTAAAGGCTCTCTTCTTTGTATGATTCAAATGTGAAGGAGCATAGCCATTTTTTAGGTAAAACATGTTATTAACATATCTTGATTCAATATCATTTAGGCTTACCTCATACATTTGTACCTCATGAACAAGGGATGGTATTTCTAATGTATGCGATGCTCCAGCCAACATCCTGCAAAAACCTTGAACTTTTACAATATTTGCTGGCTTGATTTCAGCATCATATTCTTGCAGGGTCATGACCCAATTCGATCTCTTTTCACCCACGCCTTTCTGTACCAAAAGTTTTCTTATCACTGGAAATGGCACTAGTATTTTTGTATGGGTTTTGAGAAGAAAGGGTCTAAAGTGCTTGATTGCTTTGAAAATAGCATAAGCCTATTTCTCAACGTCAGAGTAATTTAACTCGGCCCTTTTCAAGTTTGAACTGAAAAAGGAAATTGGGGCTTCTGCTTTGTCTTGATTGGCTTGCATGAGTATTGCAACATATGATTTCTTAGAGGCAAATGTATACAAAATGAAGGGATAAGAAAAGTTTGGAGTCGCTAGAGATGGGGCATTTATAATTGCTTGTTTAATAAGGTTGAATGCTTCATGTTCTGCCTTACCCCATTTGAAGAGGGATTTTTTCTTGATCATTGCTTGGAGAGGTGACACAATTCTTGAAAATTTGAGACAAAGCTTTTAACGAAATTGATTTGACCAAGGAAGGATTGCATTGATTTTTTGTTATGGGGTAAGGTTATCTCATAAATCTCTTTAATCCTATCTGGATCAATATGGATTCTAGATTTAGACACTATGAATCTGAGGAGTTTTCCTTCACTTAATGCAAGAAAGGACTTTTTTGGATTAAGTGAGATCCCATACTTTTGACAACGTTGAAAGATCTGCTTTAAATCTCTGAGGTGATTGCTACATTTTTTTAGAATACACTGTTATGTCATCTAAGTAAATCACCACTTATTTATTCACTAATCCTTTAAATGCAATATCCATGGCCCTTTGAAATGCGGCGCCATCATTAATCAGTCTAAATGACATCTTTTGATATGCATATGTGCCCCATTTGGTTCTAAATGTTTCCTTCAATTGATCATCTGGATGGACTAAAATTTGGTTATATCCTGAGAAGCCATCTAAAAAGAACATCAATTCAGACCCTACAACTGATTGTAATATTTGTTCCATATGTGGTAATGGAAAATTGTCCTTTTGAAGGGCCTTGTTTAGATTTTGAAAGTCAATACAAATCCGAATGTCTCCATTTTTCTTTCTAACTGGTTCCAGGTTGGAAACCCGTCTAGAATGTCAAACAGGAAATATAATTTTGGCTTTCAATAATATATTCAGCTTAGACTTAATCTAGCTTTCCGGATTAGGATGGATTTTCCTCAGCTTCTGCTGGACTCGTTTCTTGTCAGAGATCATCGGGATTGTATGTTGTATGATTGAAGTATCATAAGTTTTGAGGCCATCATAATTCTAGGCAAAGAAATTTATATACTGCTTCAAAAGTTGAATGAAAGCTGATTTTTCTTCTGGAGTAAGACCAAGATCTAAGTTGATAATTTGTGCCTTCATGTTAGTTCCTAGATTCACTAATTCATATTTTAGAGTTGAACTCTAAAGTTTTGAATTAGTGGACCTTTTGAATCTGTCTTTTAAATCATATAGGTCTTCTAATTTGACTATAGATTTAGGTATAACATTATTGGTGCTTTCTTGTTGTAGCTGCTTGTCATGTTGGTCCTCATCAATTATCCGATTATTGTAAGAGCCTTTTGAAGTAAGAAAACTTTCAATATTAGGGTCATCATTAAAAACGCTCCAGTTGGTAATATTATCAAGGATGGAGGGTCTAAAGATAAATTCGATTGAGAATCTGTCTGGACTATAGTCTTTTGAGGGAATGAGCTTGGAAGCTATAATACCCAGAAGGTCAGCACTAGCATTTTGGAGTCTAGGAATGGATGAGATATTAAATGCTATAAAGTGTGCAGTGAGGTCTTGTACTGATGATTGATAATTCTTTAAATGACTTGATAGACAATGTATATTATTTCATACCTGCTTAATAACAATCTCAGAATCCCTAAATACTTGTAGATATTTGATGTCAAGTCCAATTGCCT
The DNA here is from genome assembly GCA_000404065.3 of Pinus taeda. Classification (NCBI taxonomy): domain Eukaryota; kingdom Viridiplantae; phylum Streptophyta; class Pinopsida; order Pinales; family Pinaceae; genus Pinus; species Pinus taeda. Next base: position 479,027 of record APFE030575962.1, on the reverse strand, counting down.
TGTATAACCCTTGAACTAGAGCTTCACATTCTACAGTATTATTTGTGCAATCGAATTCGAGTCTACAAGTTAGCATGGTCTTCTCTCCTTCTAGAATAACTAATATACAACCTACTCCTACTCCATCATTAAACTTAGAACCATTGAAAAATAATTTCCAAAACAAAGATTTATTTACAGGCCTATCTACAAAACTAATGCATTTAGAACTATTCGTTTGAGAAAATTTTCCACCTGAGATAAAACTAAATTTTCTAAGAAAGGTGAAGTATAAGCATTGAAATTCCCTAAGAAAGAGTCAATAGAATAATTTCCAATTATATTATTTTTGTACACTATAGGTTCATTTTGTCCTTCTAACTCCGTTACTATGTACCTTTGGTGTTTTTCTCACTCAACCTTTATCTGATTCAGCTTACCATTGTAAGGGAGCCACATGTGTGACCAATCAGTCATGAAGTAATTGTGAAGCTTTTTTGACCAATCCCTACTAGGAATTAATCCATAAAACTTAGGAATATCTGCAACACGAATATAAATGACTTGAGATACCTTTGGATTTGATGAAAGCCTTATCGTCACTTGATTTAATTCACCAATGACTTCAACTTGAGACTGGTCTATTTGCACTATGCGTGCTGTAGACTTTTGAGTTTGGACATTTAACTTTGTACAAATTGTCTTAGGAAAAGCGTTAAATAAACTGCCAGAGTCAACCAAACAGTTATGCAAATTTTTATTGAAAACTTCGAAGGTGAGGAGGAATGGAGGAGTATGGGATTTTGAAATGCCTCCAATTAAAGCAATTTCATTTGGATCAACTTTATTTGACATACCAGTTGGAGGTCTCCTCATTTCATGAGTATCTTATGAAATTACAGTAGCAGGAAGAGGTGCAATAGGTACTGCATGTAGCTCTTTCAAAAGTAGTTTCTCTTGATGCTTTAATTTACTTAGCTCATGAAAAGTAATATTGGACCTAGTCTTCTTCATGTATTCAACAATATTATACTCCATTTCGTTAGAAATGGTAAGTGTTTTAGATGGATCTGTTGAATCAGATTTCAGTGGGTTAGTTTGAGTCATTTTAGGTGACGATTTCTTACCTGCGACTTTATCTTTGGAAGTTGAGGTTGAGTTCTTTTGTTTAGAGCTGGATTGTGGAGGATCTAGTTGATTTCTACTTCTGGTAGTGACTGGAAATGCATCTTGATCCTCTTCATCTGAAAGAATGAAGTCCCACATTCCTTATAGTTCAACAACCTCATCATCATTAGTATGTTCCTCATTCGAAGCTTCCTCTTCTTCTCCTTTCGATTCTGCATTTGTTAGCATTGGGAGGCTTTGGATCAGTTGAAGGATTCCTTCTGAAAGGCTTATAAGGTTTCTTAGAAGAGGTCTCTCCCACTTGTTTCTTAATATCAACCATTTCGTTAGACATGGTTTTTAAAACTTTCTGTAACCCTTACAAGTCAAATGAGTCCTTTGATTGTTTTTTCTTAGGTCATCTCTAAAAGAAACCTTTTTAGATTTTCTTTCATCAACAACGTTTTTCTTTTCGAAAGCTAAGATATGTTTTTCCATTGCTATTGCTTCTTTCATATTTTCAGCCAATGTTGGCTTAATGGCCATATCTACAAACATTTCTATGTTCAAAGGTAAAGCAGATATGTAGCATTCACTTCGAACTTCTTAACTAGGCTTGGATGTGGTTGGGATCTTATTTAAGAGTTTATTAAATCACGAGTTGAAATATTTGATGGGTTCTCTTGATTCAGTTTTAAGATTTGAGTGGTCATTGATCAATTTCGTTCTAGACCTATCATCACTGAAATTTGTCAAGAACTGCTCTTGGAAAATATTGCAACTAGTAATAGATCTTGGAGGTAATGAAAAATACCAGGACCTAGTCGCTTCTTGTAAGGTATACGGGAAAAGCCTAACTATAACGTCTTCATTAGTAACTCCATCTAAGTTTATGGACAACATAAAGTTGTTTATGTGTTCTTCTGCTAGTATTCCTGCATCTGGGTTAAACTTTGGTAGCCACATTTTAGGATGAGCTGGCAAATGACTCAAGGGTGCAGGCATTGCAACTACCCCTGGATTGGCCCATGGCCTTGGTGGAGGATTTACTGCCATCGTTGAAATATTAACAGAGGAAAGTGCAGATGAAGTAAGTGATTGGTAAGATGATACTATAGTCCCAGTACCTTGTTGAACAACGGTATCGAGTTTGGGGGTGGATGGTTGACTTTGCAATGGATTAGATGGAATGGATGATGATGATGAAATAGTCTCACTATCAGACCCTTCCAATGTCTTCCTTGCTCTTTTTCTTTTCTGCAGAGGCAATTATATTGATTCAATACCAAGATTTTCACTTTGTAATCTGGTAAAAGGGTGAGAAGGAATGTATTGCAAAGTCACACTGCCTTGAGATAACTCAGACTTCTGCAGTGACATGGGAAATCCTTGAAGTTTATGAGTTAAAGACTAAACTTTAGGAGGTTCAAGAGTGGATTTATCATAGATGTTCAGGTTTTCAGCAGTGGTTGTTGTTTTCTCAACTTCTTGCTTAGACTTTGGAGATTTAGAATGTGATGGAGAAGTTGGGGGAGATGTTGAGGGTGATTTACTCTCAGAATGGGTTTTGGATTTAGGTTTTCTTTCCATTCATAGTTCAAGCCCTCCTTCTAGTGCAAAATATGTTGAAGCCCCGAAAATCAGGTCTACAACAAGGGGGATAACCACCCGATCTGAACCTTGAAAGCAACTCCTTTTCCGCTTGGAATAGTGGCTCCAACTGGGGACGATGGGACCAATTTCCTAATTTGTTTATGATGGTACACTAAGGGGATGATGTTTTTCTCTTTTGAAAGGTTTTATGGGGAGAATGCTTTATTCTAAATCTAATCTAACATGTGCAATTTTATTCTAATGAAGGAAAACATCTAATTTAAACTATCTCGAGAGTAATACTTTGTTTATGCGATCTAGAATAATTTCCAATAACAATTTGTAGTAAAAATCATTCAATTACTATGAGAAAAGAATATGTTAAAGATGATTGTTTCATATAAGAAATTAGCCAAAACAATTATGATAAACAAATCACATAATAAGTCATTCATACACTTCACATAAAGGAATACTTATCACCATACAAAAGTGGAAAAATGATAGCTGAACATTCAGGTTTCCATATATAAACAACTGAAAAATAATATATTACTTGGCCTATAAGCAAAAAGCATTAAGAGATAAAAGTACCATTGACAATAGGTTCTACTCATGAGTTTCAGCGATATCGATTTATCTTCAAATAATTGAACATCTACTAAGAGTATAGAAGTGCATTTCAGTAGTAGACATTAAACTCAGATATAAATAAATATCATTCCATTCATTTGCCAAAACCTCCTCAGAGGGGGAAAAATTGCATGTTCTAAAGAATTGTTTTTGACAAATTTCTGGACCCCTCTCTAAATGCATGAGAGGGGTTTAAATACTAATCTAATGAAAACTAAAAATAGTTATTACAAAAATAGATGAGGAGGTTCAAAATGACCATCCTCACTTTAAGCAAAAATGAACTAATAATCAAACTAAAACTGAATCTATGCTAAATCATGTATATGTTCTTTTAAGTTGCAAATGTTCAGCATGGGCTTCAGGAGCGTCAATTGGCCGATTTTAGCCTTCAATTGACTTGCGAATACGAAATCAGTGAGCGTTGGCACTATCTTCTTGGCGAAGGTTATGAGGCACTTCAAAGTCATACACTGGTTATGTGGTTTTGCCAGATATTGCTAGTAAATGTCATAGTTTAACATTCTTATCTATTTAATTGACTCTGCCTTCTTTTCCGTTGTTTGCTTCCACATTTTTTATAGCTGTTGTGCCTTTGGGAGAAATCCTGGAGAGGTTTTTGAAATTAAATTTTCCTTATGCAAGTTTTGTTGATGCGGTCGATGATGTTACTTGCTGGTGTTGTTGCCTCCTCCATCACATGCTCTGCTTCCTTGAGTTGTGCATCCCATTTTGCAAATAACATGTCTTTGTGGGATTCATCAATCCTGGGCAATTCTGCTCTTTTTCCTTCCTCTGATTTCTGCCAATTCACAAAGTCAAAAGCATTATTAAAAATTAAATCATAATCAAGTCGTAAGTCTACGACTTGATTTACAATGTAGTCGCTTTTCTCGTAATGGGAATTCCATTGCGATATTCTTTGGCAAAGAATTTCTTCTTGTTGTAAGAGCCGGTCATTGAGGGCAAGGGATTCTATGATGAATTCTTCAATTTTAGGGTCATCCTTATGTAGTTATATTTTGGCCTATAACTTTTTTTCTTTATTTTCGAGATTGTTTTGATAAGTCAACTGCATTTGCTAGAAGTCCTGTTGTAACTTTGCTAATTGTATTTCTGCTTCTCGCCTGATGCTAGCCTGCTATATTTGTTGTTCCAAAAGTAAGATTTTATCCTCCTTTTCTCTTAATAGAGTTTGAACTTTTGATGCTTTATCAATGGTTGCAGAAGTATATGCCCCTGCTATTTCGGAGAGCATAGTGAGATTTTCTGTTGGATCAGTGGTCAGGTCTTGCCAAAGAGTATCTAAAGGTTCAGCCTCTGTGTTAGGCCCCTATACTACTAGTGTAACCCCTTATTGTTATTAGTACAACCCACTTATTATATTGATGTACTCATGTAGTGCCCATATTGTTATTATTGTGCCCCATAGAAGCCCACTATTGTTATTATTATGCCCTTACATTATTATTGTTATGTAGGCTCTGATTATGTTATGACCCCTTAGACTCCTATATATAGAAAGGAGGTCTTTTCATTTGTATCATCCAAGAATTGTTCATTTATGTAATGTAAAGAAGGTTTCCCCCTCGAAGAGGCTGAATTATAAGGAGTTGATCTATCTTTTCTATCTTTTCTTGAGCTAGTTTCATAACATTTGGTATTAGAGCTTTGGATTCTAGGGTTTCGCTGCTCCAAACAGGTCATCATGGAATTTTCACAATAACTTTTTTTTGCGACGTTTCAGAAGTAAAAACAAAAACCCATTTGAGAAGACATCACGCTAAATGTCAAGTCCGAATTTCATAGCTTTTTGCGCTATATTTTCGGAGATCTGAACTGAGGAAGTTGGTCCTTTTGCAGAATCCTGAATTACATTCAAAACAGGTGACCTAGGGAAAATCATCATAACTTTCTCTCTGAGCATCAGATTGAAATTTCGTCAAAAGGTATAGAAAGAGGACGAAATTTAGTTTCTTGTATATAGTTTTCAGAGTCAAAGGTCAAAACAGGGACACGTGGCACGTCGTACAAGTTAGCTCTACTGAATTAGTCTATAATCAGGTCACTGTGGGAGATTTCGCATAACTCTTCATTGGAGAATCCAATTGGGGTCAGACTGGTGGAATTGGAAAGAGGACACAGAGGACTACTACAGATCATAGTTTTAGAACTTAAATATCTGAGAGTACAAAGTTACAGTCATTTCAAAATCGAGCTCCTAAAATCAAGAAGAAACAAGATGAGGAAGTTTGATGGCAAGGATCCAGTAAATTGGATACGTCAGATGGAGCAATATTTTGATCTACATGGTGTACCACTGTTACAAAAGGTATGT
>APFE030575962.1:327626-472339 GCA_000404065.3 Pinus taeda | reverse complement strand
CATATTGTTACTATTGTGCCCCATAGAAGCCCACTATTGTTATTATTCTGCCCTTACATTATTATTGTTATGTAGGCTTTGATTATGTTATGACCCCTTAGACTCTTATATATAGAAAGGAGGTCTTTTCATTTGTATCATCCAATAATTGTCCATTTATGTAATGTAAAGGAGGTTGCCCCCTCGAAGAGGCTGAATTCTAAGGCGTTGATCTATATTTTCTATCTTTTCTTGAGTTGGTTTCATAACACTCTGGAGAAAGTACAATATCTTCTTTCTTTTTATCCTGACAACATCCTTATGATGTGGACTATAAAATACATCCAGAGGGAGAATTTCCTCTATTTTCAGCACTATTTTAGATGACAGAACAATAGGAATATGTTCTATCTCTTGAGTATTAATAACCCTTTCTATTATCATTTTTGTGGTTGTCTCCCCTGGGTTTATCAATGTACCTGCAGTTTGTTCCTCAATGTTGATTAGTTCATTGAAATTCTCCCACTCCTTTTCTAGGTCTACTATAATTGGACTTGTTGGCTTTGCAAGGGGAGTAGGAGTCTCGATCTGTTTTGGAGATGAAACCTACTCATCAGGCTTTTCTATAGACTGAATTGTATCTTTGATTGACGCTTCACTTTTGTTGTGATCACTTTTTGATTGCTTATCGAATTTTTCAGCTAATTCCCTTTCAGACTTTGACTTAGACTTTTCTTCTCCTGAACTTTCAGTGGTACTAATACTAAGAGCGGGCTCCCTTATTGGTTGAAAATGCAATTTATCCAATGGGACATTTGCCAATCCTTTTTCTCTGTAATGGTTAAACTCTTGAAGTTTTTCTTGGTCAAATTGAATTTGTGCCATATGTAGAATCTCTCTAAGAGAGCTCTTTTGCCGAACGACATCGTCAAAGATATCATCTTCTTTAGTAGACAATTTTATTTTAAGCATGCTTGTAAAATTATTGATAGTATCCAAGGGATTATATTGCCTCCCTCGGAACTTTGGTAGCTATAGACTTAGCATATTATCAACCTCCTTAAAAGCATGTCACAAATCAAATAATATGAAGGCCCCGCAGACCACAAGGAATTGAGGCCAGATGGCCCTCTTCTTATCCTTGAGTTCTCTACTCATTCCCCCAACACCACAGGTTTGGTAAGCTATCTCTCGGGCCATAAGTTTGTCGGGAACATACAAAGGAAGCACATGAGGCGAGGCAATGCTCCCAAATACCCTAATGTAGGTAAATAACTCCTCCCTGAACCACCTTGCCACAGGGAGAATGTCAATTTTAGCGTTCAGGGAGAATCTTGGAGCATCTGTGTTATATAACATTTTATGAATGGGAAGCATTACTCCATGAATATTTTTATAGAAATTTGGGACGAAATTAGATTCCCATAGTTCTTTATGGTAGACTTGAATAGGTAAAGGGTTCTGTATTATCCATTTCCACCCCATGATGGGAAAATCAGAGACGAAACAAATAATGTCCAGGACATAGGTAGCTAAAAAGAATGGAGGGTAAAACCTTTGAGAAAAACTTATTTTAGTTCGATAATTCAAAATAGTAGAAGCTAAATTACCTGATAAAATTTGGGCCTAATCCATGATGGTGGCATTGGTGGCCGCATCCAGTAAAGGCAACCATTCTAATGAAATATTATTTATATCTGGCTTCCCAAATAGCCTACATAACATTGCAACAACAAAACAATAGGGATAAGTGAGGGAGCTAGTGGTGTATATATCATTTTTGTCCTTCTTTAATGGTTCTTCCTTCGCGGGCCAATTCTTTGTACAGTCTACCAAATCCTTGTTCTCTTTGGTGAATTTTCCACAAATTGTTTGTTATAACTGGCCTGGGGTTCTGGAAAGTGATACATGCACCTCAAATTACTTGGGGTAAATGACCCCATGACCGCCTAGTTCCGTGTCTTGAATTCCTTATCAGATATATCAGCATGGTTTATAATCCATTTTACCATGTCCGTGTAAGCGAGTATCTTTGGCCTTGCTACAATACGGTGCATAAACAAGCATGCAAGCTTTGTTAGAGATGCTTCTGATGACCCACATCCATCTACTATAACTGTAACCTCCATAACTCTTGAGTTTTCCTCTTCTAACAGTCGGTACATGACTTCCCATGTAGATGTTCCTGCTTCCTTTGTACAAGTGGTGTCTGTGAATAACGGAGTCATCTCTGACTTTTCAGATGCAGGAGCTTTGCCTTTCTTTCCCATTACATTCTTCATGTTGTTCTACGTTTTGCTCTGCGTACTGCTCCTAAAAGTAGTAAGCAGAGAACAGAGATACAATAAGGATGGTTATGAATAATGAATAACAATAAGGTGATGGGAAAGCTTTTAATTTTTAAAATCATATCAAAGATATCACCTTACGTGAATTACCCCTTTAAACTAGATCTGATTTTATTTTTAATAAATATCATCAATGGGCCATTAAGTAAACATTAATGCTCATAACTCTTGCATTGGACGATGGAAAGTAATATCATTGAACTCTGAGCCTTTAGATTTGGAATAAAGTGATATTGTGATTTACTTCACAATATCACAGATTGTGATATCGCAAAACCTTTTATTTTTTAACAATCATTCGTTTCATCATGCGGCTATGAGATGCGATTTGTGAGAGTTTTATCACATTTTGCAATATCTAGGCATTTTGTATTAAGTGGTGCTGTGATTAATGTAATCTGCGTTATGCGGTAAGTTTGTAAGACTTGCGATCTCGTAGTCTCACATTCTTGCATTCTCGAAGAGTTTCTTAAAAAGAACACCCACCGTTACCCTTTTGCCATGTGATGTTTATCATTAAAATATCGGGTGTTAAAGCGTTTTCTTAGTACTCAAGACTTTTCGCTTACAAGGGTTTTACTAGATTTGTGATTATATTGCACTTTTTTCATAAGGAGGTTTAACAATTATAATGTTTTTTAGCACATGAAGCGTGAAAAGGTAGGAATTCATATTTTTTTGGGAATTTTTCCTTGATATCATGTTTTATTGAAACAAAAGACAATTTTAAGTGCTAAGTTTTTATTTTTAGAAGGGTCCCCATTTATTAATGTTATTTCTAACACTAATAAAAAAGGGGGCGTTGTTGATGGTTACAACAGGTCATAAGGAGTCATGATTTGAATTGGAAATCATGAGGAGTCATTTGTCATTAGAGAAGACTCTAGTGTTCGTGTCATGAGATAATTGGTCAATCATAAGTTTGTTATCTGGTATGTTGTAGTGAAAACTCAAAACCCCCATTTTTTACTTATTTATTTCAAGTAATGGGGACCCTTTCCATAAATTTTTAGCTAAATCCCCTTTTAAATATTTTTTTTGGTTAAGTGTTCTACAATTTTACCAATTTTTTTATTTTCATCAAATTGCTTCATTAAGTTCGAATTTTAGCTATCTTTCCATTGATACTTGTTTCATCTCATTTGGTTACAGGGTTTGCAAATGTTGCTCATCCGAAGTTCGATAATTTTTTTATTGCTTGGGTTAAAAAATTTATATTATTTTAATTTTTGTAAATAAATTAGTATTTCATGATATATATTAATTCCTAGTTAATTTTCGCTAATTATTTTAATTTTCACTAAGGATCCTACAAATCACCTCAGCCAAATTGTAGAACAATTAAAATTATGTGTTTTTAGGATCTCAATAATTCATTCCAATTCCTAAATTTAAAAGAAATTATAAGAACTGAAATATCAAAATTGCAAAGTGGTTGTAGTTTCTTTTGTAGGGTTTGTAATTACCAAAATAGTTGTAGTTTATAATGGAGGAGTTCCACTCCAAGTGGGCCCCACTTCACTTCACCTCCTCCCTTACTTTATAGACGTCCCGATATTTCAAAAGTCCGATATCTGATAAAAGTCTTGATATTTTCAAAAATTCCTAATATTTAAAAATTTTCCTGATATTAAAAGTACTGACATTGGATATCGGTTTTTTATTTTTGTGCACATTTTAAAAAATATGATATCATAATAGTTCCAATATCTGATAAAAATATACACAAGGTTACTTAAAATTTATGGTATGGTCACCTCCCATCGTCTCACCTGCACTGTAAGCCTTCACCTTATATTATATAAACCCTTCTCCTCCATTTTTTATTCGATCCATGAATGGATCCAATGCAACCTATACATTCTTTGGTTTGAGATTTTAATATAATATAATTATATTCTTAATTAATTTTTAGTTTATTTTAATTTTTAATTAAATTTATTTTAATAGTATGTAATTAGTTTTTAATTAATTTAATATTTTTAAATTAATATTAATTAAATAATAACTGTTAATTTAATTTAGGATTAGATTTTTAATTAAAATTTTCCATTTTTTGCCCAAGCAAAAGAAATTTCCAGAATTTTGGCAATTTTGACATTTCAACTTTGGAAGCTCATAAGTTGAGTTTTACTTGGCCACATGAGGCCCAAGACATTTCGTTGGATAGATAAAATTATGAATAATAATTCTGAAGTGGTTGCATGACGAGATTCAGTCATTTATTGATTCTAAAATTTAGTAGAATATCAAGCCCTGAATTTGTAAACAAAATTAATTTTTTGAGTTTAATTTTTTGCATTTTCATTTGCTCATAGCCTCTGCTGAGTGAAGATCCATTCAAATATGTTTATTTTACCATTAGGATCTTTTAAAGGATGAATGAAAATATTAGATTTCCTTTTATTTATTTATTTATTTAATTGAGTTTTGATTGGAGAAATTCTATTTTCTAGATTTGTTATTATTTATTTTAATTTACATTTTAATTTAATTTTGATTGGTTTAGGCAGGAGAACATTTGAAGAGATGAGGAAGAGGATATTTAAATAAATGGAATTGCTCCAATGATAGAAGAAAAGGCATTTTGACCAATGAAAATTGTTGGAGCATATTTGTATTTCAACAACTCTCCTATTTTGAATTCATTTTGTAATTATACATAGTAGTTTGTAGATTGAACAGGGGGCTTCTCTTCTCTGCAATTCTGAAATTATTAAAGCACTATTTTAATAGGGGTTTCATGCTATAGGTAGAGAGGATCAATCTTAGATCTGAGAATTATTTGGTTTTTTCTTTTTTCATTCTGAACTATGTATGAGAGGTAGAGTTTTCACTTTTACAACTCTTATTTCTAGCAACAGATATTATGCTTTGGAGAAGATTGTAGGAGATTAGATTTAAAGAAAAAAGCAAGAGAATGGATCAAATAAATTTGCATTAGAAATACTATTATTTATAATGTGAATTTCATTCTTGATGTAGAATTATGTTAATTAGATTTATATTATGCAAACTGTCAATATGAATACTTGTCTTACAAATTAGATATCTAATTTGTTTGTCTCATGAATCTGTTGTCAATTGTATCTTTTGCCCTAATATGTCAAAGCCAAATTTACTAGTAACTATATACTCATAAATATTTCATATAATTTTTCTTTAATTTCCATTGGCATTATGAGAACTATTTCCTAGTGTTATTGCTTCATCATTCATTGTTAATATATCTTTGAAAAACATGTTTGGTAATTATAATATTACTTAACTAAACTACTTCATTAGCTACATATTCATATTAAGCCAAACATGTCAAAATCCCAATTATGTTAATATCTTTCTCTCAATCGGGTTAGATATATATCTTCCTAACTTAAATTGGATTAGGATTTATTTCCTTTTGCTTGCATTATACAATTAATTTAGATTTAGATTTAATTATGCATTTGTAGAAGACCTCTTATCAAAGAGGCACACTTTATTTGTGGCTTTGTTGAGCCCTAGATCAACTTAAGGATCACTTTCTTGCCTGATTAGCAAGAAGAGTTGATCTAATGTCTCTTCTCTATTGGTAGGTGAAAATCATACTTTAAGTGAGTATAGATAGAGATAAGGTAACTAGACCTAGTTTAACTAGTTGGAACCACCATTCCAAATGGAAAACAAGCTACTTTAAGTACCCCACCGAGTGGTATGCCTTATAATGTTCAGGTAGACATTTTGAGCCAACAATATTTTTGGTGCTAGAAGGAGGGTCTGAATACTTGTTGTGTTTTGGAGTTTTTGCATTTTAAAGTTTTATTTTTCACAATGGCTCCTTTGAAACTTCCCATTCAGATTTGTATCTTTGGACATGCATCTACCAATGCTCCACTAGAAATAGTAACACACTTGTCAAAGGTAAAGTTTAAGGGTAAGAAGAATGTTTTTGCATTTGATCATGCCCTGCACTTTATTCAAAAAAATTCAAATTCTACTTTTCATGATATTGATGAAGGTATTTTATGCAGTATTTCTACTCTTACATTTTCAAGAAGAGCCAGAAACTGGTTTCAATCTCTTCCACTTACCTCTATTCAAAGTTGGGATCAATCTATCACAATGTTCCTTTATGAATTTGACGATTATGATTATCAACAAGTATTTCATGAATTTGAAGATTTACGAAGGTTTGAAAATTAATCTTTCATGGATTTTACTATTGGATTTAGACTAAATTATTTAAGATTCAAAATTGAAGATAAACCTTTAGAAATTGAATTGATGGATTGGTTCGAATATATTGATTTTCTTCCTTGCATTCCCATTTTATATGACACAATTACAAGCTTTGATCAATCTTCTTCAAACTTCATTAACATAATTAAGAATTCCAATATGGAGGTGCATACCAATCATGATTAAGTTGCCTCTGTCATGTATGATCAATTCCTTCATTTAGCGCTCACTTCCTATAACATTAATGATGACCATGATGTACTCTCACATGTCAATGAATCTCAATGACAAAGCTTGGATTTTTTTTTTAATAAAATGCAATAAGATAGCAGCAACATATTAGAGAAACAACAACCTTGAAATAAGAAAATCAACCTAAAATATATTCAAAAAACAGTTATTAAATCAACAAGTACAGGCATAAATTAAAGTTTTCAATAATATGCAATCTGCTACAGAAATTTCTGAATTCGATGGTCAAATTCCAAATTCAGGCTAGATAAGGAATAGCCTTCAAGAAATAATTAGTAGACAAATGATTGGTCATGAATCTGAAATTTATAATGAAGAAAATGTACAAGAGTCCATGAATAACGATATTTTTAAATTCATTTATTTAGACTCACATTTCTCCTTTTATCCTAATATTTTTCCAATTTCAATTTATCTCTGCTTTGCATCAATATTACTCCAAAATATAGAGAAGATGATATAAATCGATTGCCAATTAGTTTTTATCAAGATAAAGACACAATTATTGATCATTCTTCTGACATTAATGAACATGTGCTTCATATGCCTTCTTGTTTTCATACATTGGGTGAGAATAAAGGGAATACAATTGAATGTTGTGAAGTCATTTATGATGAGTACTTTAACATCGAGGATGTTGATTTGTCTCCTTCCCCACTAAATCCTCATGTTCCAAATCAAACTATACTTTAAAATGAAGAGAAACTAGGTACATAAATTGTTCTAATTAATTCTCATTTTCAAACAAATAATCATCTTCATGATTTGAGCATTCGAGAAACTATCCTAGTCTATGAACCTTATGATGATCAAGCTCTCATTCCTATTCATATTCTTGATCTTCTCTCTAATTCACAAGTTAAATTTGGTGATCATTCTAATTGCATTATTATGGACAACTCTTGTGAAGAGGAAATTACTTCACGTCAGTCCCAATTGTGTTGTAACAATAATTGTAATACTACTGTAAATTGTGATTTTATGTTGTTATTTTTCCTTCACTTATTTTTCTTGATTTCATATTTGTTTTATGTTTTTATTTTTCAGTTTTTAGATACCTTATGCTGGAATATGGAGAAGTTCTGTATTAAACACTCAAATGGTGAATTTCCTGAATGGGAAAAAGAAGTTTCAAATATTAGTCATGAACATCAAGAGATATTGCTCTTCCAATTCCAATTGGCATTAATTTCTTATCACTTGTTCCTTTTCCCTCAAAAGTAGTGCCAACAAGAGGGTGTATTTTTACAATATGACCAACAATCTAATTCAATTAATGATCTTTCATTAAATCTATCAAATTTCCATCCATTTTTAATTGACCCATTTGAAATACATTTGGAAAGCTTTCCTACATAGAAGATTGTTAATAATTTAACATATGTACATAATAATTACATGTAGACCATTGTATCTAAAAACGCTTTTCCACAATCTGGCATATTATCCTCTCTTTTAAACCTCTTCCAATCATTAATGAAAATCCATTTAGATTTCTATGATCTAATTGAAATTCAGCTAGAAAGGACATCTCAAAAGAAGGTAATTGTAAATAAGTTTCTTCTTATAAAAATTTTAGCAATTAGTGTACATACTATATTCAAATTTATTTTTGCTCATTTAACTATATTCTTGTTAGTAATGTTTGTCCTATACATACACATAAGAGTTAGAATGCTTGCATGGCTACATTGTAAGTATGACTATACCTAGTCATGTCACCTTTCTTGTAGTTAGGAATAGGCATAGATCAATTTATATTTATATTCATTTGCTATTTGCATTTATTTCATTGGTACAGATTTTTAATAAGCAAGTAATGAATCCAAGTTTTTCTTGGCATCCCCTTTCATTTCCTAGAATAGTGGCCTAGAACATGTTAGAGTTGTTATATAGTCAAATCAAACACACTTATGAAGTGCTTGATTGTATTGCTTTTGTAAAACTTCATCACATTGTTAAAAAAAGTTTTTGGTGGTATAATCATATATGAATAAATTCCAAGGAATTGTTATGGCTTGGAAATTTTTGATTCACAAGTATTATAAAAATCTTATTTTCACCACTCTTCTCCTCCAATGTAAAATTGAAGTGGATGCAATTTGAAATTTCATTACTTAGCATTTTATATTTAACAAGTAGATGATGTTGAACATATGTGAATTTTAAGAAATGCATGGGAGAACTTGAAGATTAATGAGCTAAAATTACAAGCAATATTCTTCCAGGTATGTATTAATAGGTTCATCTTCATATGTTGTTAGCTTTCTGTTTTTCATATTTTACTTCTTATTTTTGTTTTGTTTCTTTTGCAGGTCTTCATTGGCTTGATTTTGTAGACTTGAGCTAAGCAAGAACCCAACCCTTTTTAAACTACAACATGTCCAAGGAATTATTTGTTGTTTCATTAAAATTTGGTTATTTTTTAGTTTTTCTTTTATTCATATTTTCTTTCCTTTGTACATTTAGCAATATGAGTCAATAATCATATTTTGCCTCTCATCAATGTCGCTGAAATGAAATTCTTAAACTCTTTATTGCTCAGATTTTCTACAAATAGAGGAAAATTTACACAACACTCTAGTAACAAATAATATTATCCATAATTTTGTCTATACTTGTTATGAATCTCACATGTGCCAATTGAGTTAAAAAAAATTCCATTACGCTCATATATTTTACATCCCCTTCAGTCACATTTGTTCTTCCTTGATTAAAACCTCCATTTTGTAATTATCAAAATCCCGATTTTCTATTACTCACTTTTCGATACCAGATTCTTGGGTTTATGTTATATAAAAACCATTTTAAAACACTTTCCAAGGCATTTCTCCGAGATTTAAGAGTCCTATTTTATTTTATCTGCTCAAAATCATTGATCTCAAAATCTCATAGAAGTCATAAGAAACTATTATCGTATTCGAGTTCTGATATTATATTGTTATCAAATATTAATTCTGAGCTTCCTTTTATCAAAAATTTCATTTAAAAAAAATATCTGCAAGAAATATTTATTGAGATTTCTGATATTGGAAGTGAAAATCAATTAAACTTCTGTCGAAAACATTCAAATATTGAAAAGCCCATACGATATGAGAATGTGTAAATATCATAAGTTTTATTTCATAAGTCCTCTGATATGTCTAGGCCCTCCGATGTCTGATATGTTAACTCCGATCATATAATGTTATTGGACCCTAGAGTTCTTGTCATTTCTGGGCTCTGTGGAAAACGTTATGATATCTAAATATCTCTGATCTCCGATGGCATGAAAGACCTTTGATATGATGTAATTAAAATATTTCTGATGTCATAGAAAGCCCTATGATCAAGCTTTGATGGGTTCCATTAAATAATGTAAAGGATATGTAATATGTAAACTTTGGTCTTGAATTTTGAAATTTTATGAGAATCATGTAGTGAATATGAAATTTGAAATATTAAGAGAACAATCATCACTACAAAAGCACATTATCATTATTCTCATTTTTTTATGGATTTTATTTATTTCAGATTCCTTAGGCATGAAATATTTTTTTCTTTCAGTTAACTGCTTGCTCTAGTTTATATTTCATAAATGATGATTTTGGGCGACTAAGATTTCAGAAAAATCAACTTATTCATACTCTTAATTCTAACTAAAAGAAGAGGTTACTTATATTGGATAAAATGATACCTCTTAGGTAAGATCAAATGAAATTGTCCAATGGTAAGTTTCATATGCCCACTTTCATTCATTTTCATTTCTTTTCGTTGGTTTTAGTTTTGTTTTTACTTTTGATGATATAAAACTTTGTTTTGTATCTCTCCATAAAGCTTTTTCACACCTCTACCAGATTGGATTTAAAGCTCATTCTCCTTGTTTATTTTTTTATTTTTGGAGTAGTAATAATGATTAATCATTAAATCAGCTAAATAGGGGAGTCTCTAAACTTTTTATCTGTTTCATAAGTATATATTTTATTGGAAAATTGTCAAGATGTTTTTATGCAAGTTTTGCTTTGAAGCACGAAAAATTCTAGTAGATAAATACTTTTCATTTGGACTGAGTTTTACTTCATCACTACTATTTCTCTTATAGTTTGGGAGCTTAATCGCTTATAACTCCACAATCTAACATTTACTAGATTCTCAACATAGCATGGACACACATATGGTTTTCTTATTTTATTCATTTGTTGAGACATTTTATGGTTAATTGTAGGTTTTAACCCCATATAGAAATTACCTGCATACGAATTCTAAAACACAGAAAATAAACAATGCAAGAGCATAACACATAAATCACATATACATAGAGATTTTCCCTTGCATCCTAAAACCGAGACTACCAACTTGATTTTTCATTATGTTCCTCTCGATGTTACAATACATATTTATACATGCCGAAGCATCTAATACCATGGACCGAAAACCAGTGTGTCCAAAACCATGGACCGAAAACCATCACGTCCAAAACCATGTGCTAAAGCCATGCATAAATGCATAGGTAGGTCCGCCCAACCTAATATAGGGTCCAAAAAAAATAAAATTCTCGGGGTGCTCCCCCAGACACCATAAAGGGGGACTACCCACCCCCTTGTGACCCCCTTGTTGTGCAATCGGCGCAACGAAGGGGGCGCTCCACCCCCCTCTGACCCCCCCGTTAACTAGATAGGCTTGTCATGGAAAGAATATAACACAACCCAATGTTAATCTTGTTTGAGTTGGTTCTTTAAAATTGAGATTTTTATTTTAGCTTTCACTTTCTTCATTTTTACATTTTAGAGTTTGTTGATTTCTTTATCTACTTCAGTTTGGAGTTATTTTCCTTTTTCTTTTGGTTTTGGTTTGATTATGGTGACTCGGCCATGATTTATGTGGAAGGTCTTTTTGTCACCCAACAATGGTTGGCATACATGAGAAATATTACTCTGTCTATTTCAATGAATTTCATTTATCATTAAAGGTATGTCTTTATGGAACCATAAAGCCCTCTTGCTTTAAAAATTTTTCATGGAGGAACACACATCCTTTGGAAGTGATATAGTTGATCTTTTAAAGGAAATAATTGACCTAATTCCATCTCAATGGATCCTTGCCACCACTCCACTTTATAACACCTTTGATTGATAGTCATGGGAAAAGAATTTGGATTCAACATTATGAAAGTATTATATCCATTAACATAAGTCTCTATTACCATTCCAGCTCTTTCACTCAAGTACATCATAAAATAAAACCTCACAAATAAGCTTATCAAAAGGGTGATTAAAAGAGGAAGCATGGGAAATACTAGTAAAGTCATCAGGGCTATTGACGCTTGCTAACAGTAGGACTAGGCTTGTATGGCATAAAAGACAACTTTGTTGGGGTATTGTTCAGGCTCGCTGGCAATGAAGTGATGTCAAAGGCCATTCATAACAATATATATATTCTTTATAAAGAAACAATTATCAGTACCTTCTTATATTTCTCATATGAGGTAATTTTAAAATCAATGATCCCCAAATTTTGGATTCATGATTCTTACTCAAGTATTCTTTTGAGTAATTACCTTTTCAAACTCATATTTCTTAATCTATTTATGTGGGACCCATAGAAATGTTTTATTGTTTGATGATTCAATGGACTCCATTATTTTTAACCTTTGGGTAAATTAAAGTACATTATCTTTAACCAGAGATAATGGGTTCTTCCTAGTGTGTCGCAAGTGTTGTAGTGAAAAATCAACACCCCCATTTTCGACCTATTTATTTCAAATAATCGGGACCCTTTCCATAAATTTTTAACTGAATCAGCTTTTTAATATTTTCTTTTGGTTAAGTGTCCTACAATTCTGCAATTTTTTCATTTTCGCTAGATTTTTATTTTGATTGCTTCATTGAGTTTGACTTTTAGCTATTTTTCTATCAGTACTTGTTTCATCTCATTTGGTTACATGGTTTGAAAATGGTGCTCATCCAAAGTTTGAATTTTTTTACCATTTGGGTTAAAAAATGTACAAAATGTATATTATTTTAATTTTTGTAAATAAATTAGTAATTCATTTTACATATTAATTCCTAGTTGATTTTTACTAATTATTTCATTTTTCACTAACAATCCTACAAAATTACCGCAACCAAATTGTAGCACAATTAAAGTTTTGTGTTTTTGGGATTTCGATAATTTATTCCAATTCCTAATTTTAAGAGAAATTACGAGACCTTAAATCTCAAAATTGCAAAGTGGTTGTAGTTCGTTTTGTAGGATTTTTAATTACCAAAGTGGTTGTAGTTTATAATGGAGGAGTTCCACTCCAAGTGGGCCGCACTTCGCCTCACCTCCTCTCTTACTTTACAAAAGTCCCGATATGCATTAAAAGTCTCGATATTTTAAAAAATTCCCGATATTAAAAATTTCGATATCGAATATCAGATATCGACATTTTATTTTGGTGCACATTTTAAAAATTACGATATGATTATAGTTCCGATATCTAATAAAATATATGTGAGGTTATTTAAAATTTATCACATGGTCACCTCCCTCCGTCTCGCCTCCATTGTAAAGCCTTCACCTTATATTATATAAACCCTTCTCCTCCATTTTTTATTCGATCCAAAGCCACATATAAATTCTTTGGTTTGATATTTTAATATAATATAATTATAATCTTAATTAATTTCTAGTTTATTTTAATTTTTAATTAAAGTTTATTTAATTGTATATAATAAGTTTGTAATTAATTTAATATTTTTAATTTAATATAATTAAATAATAACTGATAATTTAAGTTAGGATCAAATTTTCAATTAAAATTTTCCTATTTTTGGTCGAGGCAACAAATTTTCTAGAATTCTACCATTTTTGACACTTCAACGTTGGAAGTTCATAAGTTGAGTTTTACTTGGCCACATGAAGCCCAAGATGGCTCGTCGGATAGATAAAATTATGGATAATATTTCTGAAGTGGTTGCATGACTAGATTCATTCATTTTTTATTCTAAAATTTAGTAGAATATCAAGCTCTGAATTTGTAAACAAAATTAATCTTTTGAGTTTAATATTTTGCATTTTCATTTTCTCATAGCCTCTACTGAGTGCAGATCCATGAAAATATGTTCTCTTTGACCAATAGAATCTTTACAAGGATTAATAAAAAGCTCATATTTCCTTTATTTCTTTATTTAATTGAGTTTTGATTAGAGAAATTTTATTTTCTAGATTTGGTATTTTTTATTTTAATTTAATTTCGATTGCTTTTGCTAAGAGAATAGTTGAAGAGATGAGGAAGAGAATATTTCAATGAATGGAATTGCTCCAACAATAGAAGAAAATGAATTTTCACCAAGGAAAATTGTTGGAGCACATGTTTTCTTCAACAACTCTCCTATTTTGAATTCTTTTTCTAGTTATAAATAATAGTTTGTAGAATGAAGGGGGGGATTGTCTTCTCTGCAATTCTCAAATTCTTAAATCGCTATTGTAATAGGGTTTTCATGCTACAGGTAGAGAGGATCACTCTTAGATTTGAGAATTATTGGGTTTTGTCTCTTTTCATTTTGAATTGTGTATGAGAGGTAGAGTTTGCACTATTACAACTCTTATTTTTAGTAGTAGAGTTTATGCATTGGAGGAGATTGTAGGAGATGATATCTAAAGAACAAAGCAGAAAAATAGGTTCAAATAAATTTGTATTAGAATACTATTATTTTTAATGTGAATTTCATGCTTGATGGCAGAATTGTGTTAATCAGATTTATATTGTGCACTATTGTCAGTATGAATACTTGTATTAGATATTAGATATCTAATTTGTCTGTCTCGTGAATCTGTTATCAATTGTATATTTTTCCCTAATACATGAAAGCTAGATTTCGGATTAACTATTTACTCAAAAATCTGTCATATAATTTCGATTTAATTTCCATTGGCACTATGAGAACTATATCCTGATTTTATTGGTTCATCATTCATTGTCAATAGATCTCTGAAAAACATGTTTGGCAATTATAATATTATTTAACTAAACTACGTCATTAGCTACATATTCTGTTATGTAACCAGATCACAAAATAGAAGAAAAGATAGATCAACGACTTCAAAATCAGCCTCTTCGAGGGGGCAACCTCCTTTACATTACACAAATGAATAATTCTTGGATGATACAAATGAAAAAACTTCCTTTCTATATATAGGAGTCTAAGGGATCACAATATAGTCAAAGTCGACATAACAATAATAATATAGGGGCACAACAATAATAATAGTAGGCTTCTACAGGGCACAAGAATAACAATATGGGGACAAAAGGGGCACAAAAGTAACAATAAGGGCTACAATGACAATAGTAATGGGGGAATCACTAGTATTATAGGGACCTAACATGCCCCTCTCCTTCAAACAAGTGTTGTCCTCAATGTTTGAGTAGTTCTAGATGCTTATGTATAAAACTATCACCCTCCCATGTGGAATTTTTAGCAAGTAAGTTGTTACACTTGATGAGATACTCCAAAATTGATTGATTTCATAGTTATAGAGTTCTTGTTTATGTGACTTCTTTAGGTTCCAATATGATTTTTCCTTCCTCACCAAGTTATTGCAATATTGTTTGAACTGAGATTTTATCACCTATAACCTTCTTTAAGAATGAAACATGGAAAACTGGGTGCACTCGGGAAGTTGTAGGAAGCTCCAATTTGTATAGCATAGTACCAATATTTTGCAACACCTTGTACGGACCATAATAATTTGGTGATAATTTATTATCCTTCTTAGCTTGCTTGAGGGACATTTTTTTATATGGTTGTAGCTATATGAATACCCAATCACCTACATCAAAACTTTATTCCCTGCAATGTTGATCTGCCTATTATTTCATTCTATTCTGTGACAAAGTGAGGTTATCCTTTCAGAGTTGGACAACTTGTTGTTGATGCTCGATGTGATCTTCCACTACTTGAACCTTATAATTTTATCTTAAATATGATGTGATGGACGGTGGATTATATCCATAAAGTGCCATAAATGGGGTCATTTTTTCTGTAATATGGAAGGAAGTGTTATACCACCATTCAGCCAGAGGCAACCATCTAACCCATTGTGTTTGTTAATTAGATACAAAGAAACACATATATCCTTCCAAACATTTGTTTACTATCTCAGTTTTCCCATCAGATTTAGAATGATAAGATGAGCTATGAGCTAACTGAGTATAAAGACAAGAAAATAACTTTGTCCAAAATTTTCTAGTGAAAATGGGATCTTTGTTTCTTACGATAATCTTTGGGTTTCCATGTACCTTTTGAATTGTTTCCATAAATGCAGTAGAAACTGTATTGGCTTTAAATGGATGCGATAATGCACAAAAGTGTGCATACTTCGTAAGTCTATCAACTACCACCACGACGACACTATTTCCTTCAGACTTGGGTAAACCTATGATAAAATCCATTGAAACCTCCTCCTAGCATTGGCTTGGAATGGATAAAGGTTGTAATAAAAGTGGGGTCTTAACTCTTTTAGCTTTATTTTATTGGAAAACAAAAAATTCTACCACAAACTTTTGAATACTTGATTTAAGGCCATCCCAAAAAAATTCCTTCTTAACCCTTTGGTATGTTTTTAAAAATCCAAAGTTTCCTCCAAAGGGAGAGGTGTGAAATTCCATAAGAATATTTTGTTTGAGTTGGGAATTTTTAAATAGGTATAAAGTGATATTTGTACCATAACAAATCATTTTTCCAGCTAATTGTATTAGATGTACTAGGATATTTTTGTAACATTTGAATGCATGCCCACACTTCTTCATCATTCTTCCATTCATCCCTTGCTTCCTTTATCCAATTTGGTTGGAAAATAGGAATAGTGCAACATTCTCATCCTTTATTGAGAGTGAATTTGCCACAACATTTTTCTTCACTTTTTGTAGATGATTTCAAAGTCATAACCTAACATATTTGTGACCCATTTTTTCTGCTCTTATGAAGATAATCTTTGTTCTAAAAGGTATTTAAGACTATTATGATCCATTTTTACCTTGAAGTATCATCCCATTAGGTAGGGTCACCATTTCTTAAGTGCATGTAGTATTGGTAACAATTACTTCTCATAAATAGCTTTATGTAAATACTTTCCTTTGAATGGATGACTTTTGAAAGCAATGGGTCTTTCTTCTTGAATTAAAAGAACACCAATTCCATTTCCCTAGGCATCAAATTCCACAATAAAGGTTTTTGTGAAGTTCAGCGTAGTTAATATCGATGCTTGGTACATTGCCTCTTTAAGATGTTCAAATTCCTTCGTTGCTTCTAGAGTCCATGAAAATGCATCTTTCTTCAATAATTTTGTTAGAGGTGCTTTTATTCTTCATTAATTTTTAACAAACATGTAATAATACGTTGTCAACCTAAGAAATCCTTGCAGATGCTTTATGGATGTGGGAATTTTTCATTCCTTCATGGATTTAATTTTTCTAGGGTCTACCTTCACACCTTCATGAGATACAATATGACCCAGATATTCCACCTCCTGTACTCCAAAGAAACATCTAGAGCTTTTTGCATATAATTGTTTCTCCTCCAATAGTTTGAGCACCCTATCAACATGTTGAACATGATTCTTCCAAGACATGCTGAAGATTAGTATATCATCAAAAAATACTAACACAAATATTCAAAGGTTTGAAAATGGAATTCATCAAACCTTGAAATGTAGAAGGTGCATTAGTAAGGCCAAAATACATGACCAAAATTCATAATGACCCTCATGAGTTCTAAATGTTTTTTTTGGAATGTCTTTAGTCTTCATTCTAATTTGATGATATCCTAAATGAAGATCCAACTTGGTGAAGTAATTTGATCCATGCAATTCCTCCAATAATTCATCAATGATAGGAATGATAAATTTATCTTCAATAGTGATATTTTTGGGCTCCCTATAATTTGGACACATGCGCCATGACCCATCCTTGTTGTGCACCAATACTACTAGAGTATAGAAAACTAGGTTGAATTATACTAGCCTCTAGCATTTATGCAACCATATGTTCAATTTCACTCTTTTGGGCATAGGGATATATGCAAGGCATGATGTTTGGAGGAACACTTCCTAGAATAAAATGAATAGCATGATCATGATTACGAATAGGTGGGAGGCCTTTGGGAGTCTCAAATACCTTGGAATGATTGTCCAAGACATTTTGGAGATCTGGAGAAATAGATAATTTAGATGTCGGAACCTCTAGCACACATAATTGTACACTTATGCCTCATTGTTATTTCTTTAGAAGATTTTTCATTCTGTTAGAGAAAATTATATATCTTGGTTTCCCTAAGATACCCATAAATTCAAATTCCTTTCCTTCCAAAAAAACTTTCATAAAAGTTCTTGAAAATAAAATGATATTGTACCCAAGGATTGTAGACATTGGACTCCTAGTACAACATCAACACCACCCATTGGAATGGAATGCATTGGGCTATTCAATACATACTCTCCCATGGATAGCTTGATATTATGAAACTTTCTAGAGAAATTTGTGGTTCCTCCACTTGCAACCATCACTTGACACTTTAGTGCTGGATATAGGAAGCAATTCAATTCCTTGGCTATCTTACAATGAATAAAATTATGGGTACTGCCCCAAACAATCAACACTATTACCTTTTTCTTCTTGATATGTCATTCTATATTGATAGTTTGAGGAGTGGTAAATTTGACCAATGTGTTAGGAATGGGATCCCCCAAGGATATTTTTTGGGCTTGAAGCCCATGTTTTGGGTCAAAATTTGAAATAAAGTTGTAAAGTCTTTGCATTTTGTGGTCGCGGAGTGCGAAGGTGTCATGGGTCATAAAGGGTTGTCCGCCCTTATGTTGTCAAGTGTAAATTCAGCTGTAAATATCTACCCATGGTTTGCGGACCATGGGATTGTATAAAAAGAGCTAACTAAGTAAGCTCTAAGTAGCTTTAGAAGAAGTAAGAAGTCTTGAGTGATAAGGAGGAAGTCTTTAGAGAAGTCTATGTTTCAAGTCGTAGCATAGGTAGAGGCTTTGTAGTTGAGTGTGAAGACCACTGTAGCTATGTGCACAGGGCATGTATAGTTTGTAGTCATCTAAAGATATCAATAAAGAGCAGCATTCTACAATTTATGTGTCTTTGTTTCTTGTTAATGCATCTTGTCATATTGTGTATGAATTTCACTTACAATGCTTATGTGATGTGCGAATGTATGTAAGTATGTTGGTTAATTGAAGACAAGTAAGGATATCTATTTACGCGGTGCCAACTGTGATTTTTTTAATAACATAAGTAAGACACTTAAGATAATTTGGAAGTCTGTAAAATACGCTGCCCTAGAAGGGCGAAAGTACCTGAACCACAAGTTAGGGCTACACGAAGGTCAATCATACCCCTTCACGGAGGTACGAAAAGGTGGAATAAAGGGTTAGACAGATAGAGCCCCAAAACTTAATGACCTGCAGGAAATCAGGAATAGAAGGAATAAACTGACATCACAACCATCTTAGGGTGCGGAAACTTGGTTCGAACAACCACCCATAATGCTTTGAGTTAGAATTCGGTCCGCACTCTGTGGCCTAATGCCAAAGGGGCTCGTAGTGTAGGGATTTCTTTGGCTAACTAATGTTGAACCTAGGCCAGGCCCCACGCAACCAGCAAATGGTTTCATTTCTGATACCGGAATCTACATAAGAGATGTGTGATGTCGTATCACTGGAATCCAACTAAGAAAGAGATCAGAGACTAGTTGGATATTAAGATCCATGAATTCGCGGCGCAAGAGAACATAAATGGGAAACTAAAAAAGGAATAGTGGTTGGACATGAAGCTAGTAGATAGCCAAGGAGGGTGGAGACTTGACGGTCCTATTTTCAGGATCCCAGAGCTAGTAAAAAGACCGGAAGCCTCTCAGGATAAGATCACCTATGCTATTGATCATTGGATCGATCGTATCATTGGAGGATTTTTGAGTAAACTCGTGGTCGATACCATAGTTATCTACAGCGAGGCGGAGTGGCACTTTTTAAAAGGTCTGCGAGGTAAGTACTTGAAGTCTTTGAATATCTGGATTAAGATGCTATTGTGTGAAAAGCAGTTTATGTAGCTACCTTGATGTTCGAAGTTACGGGAAGTGGAAAGACTTACAAGAACGAAGGGAGAAAGGGTCCTAAGTATAGTCCATTAATTTCACCTCCATTGGGTTAAGAAGAGGGAGTAGCGCAGGCTTCTCCATGAAGTGTTATTCAGTTAATAAGACAAGGATTCCCACGACTACCACATCCACCCACACCACCTCCAACTTCACCACCATCACGTGCGACTTCTCACATACCACCACCACCTCCACCGCAGTTCAACATGGAAAATTCAGTGAAGTTGCCTTTGTTCAAAAGCTTGGGAAATGAGGACTCGGACTAGTTCTGGTTCTTTGTGAAAGTTTTATGGGAAGCTCAGTGCATCACAGATGATCCCATGAACAAAGCAACATTGGTTAGTGATTTGAAAAATCACACGCTAAAATGGTACATCAAGTACACTAATGGGATAACCCAAACACTAGGGTGGCAGACATCCAGACCGCACTGAATAAAGAATTCATTAGGCCTAAATCTGAGGCACAATCGATTGTGGGGTTCAAGGAAATCATGATGAAACTAGGTGAGACACCTTGGGAATTAGATCAGAGGTTGAAGTGTAAAATATGTGAAGCTAATATGAACTTAATC
Source organism: Pinus taeda (assembly GCA_000404065.3). Lineage (NCBI taxonomy): Eukaryota > Viridiplantae > Streptophyta > Pinopsida > Pinales > Pinaceae > Pinus > Pinus taeda. The sequence goes on along the minus strand of APFE030575962.1, from coordinate 451,832 downwards.
GATGGACAACACCGCGAGTGGTTTGTGGCTTCGCTCCACACCTAAGGTTTGTGCTATCACAACAGAAGATAATGACTTAGGAAGAGGCCTTGGAGATTGCAATGAAACTGAATGAAACACTGATGCAGGATCCGAATCTAGGGGTTCAACAAATCCATGCGCATTTGCAAAATTTTTGCCTTGAAATGCAAATTTTAAAGCAAGACAAAACAATTCAGCTAGAGGTGTGTGAAGAGCTATGGTGCCTGAAATGTAAAGTTCAGGGGCATGACAAAGATCATTTCCCAGTCTTTGCGAGCTATATTGCAGGAGGAAGATTCATGCCTTTGAGGCTGGAAGCTCAAGCAGGATTAAGCGTGGGGTCTACGTCGTGGTGCGCTATATGTAAGGTAGCAGGAAAAGATATGATGGATAATTGTCATTTGCTACATAAGTTTATACAAACTCCGCAACAATTGTTCTAAAACTTCTACAAGTCGGTAGGGAATGATAACCACAACTGAAAAAGTTATTAATTAATGATGGATAGAACAACCGCCTATAGGGTTCAAGCAGAAACATGACCCCCTGACCTGAGCGTGGGGATGGCACGAACAAGCTTTCAGGGGCATGGATGAGGCTGAGGTAGAGGACCTAGCAGAGGTTAGGGACAGTTAATCGGCTACAATTGCAAAGGACCATGACACTACACCTATGATTTTACTAACCCAACGTGTCCGTTGTGCAAATATTGCACTCTGTTTGATCATGAAATGGAGGATTGTCCTATGCTGATAGCGAGGATACATGACAAAGGGGCGCTACCACCTTAGCTATTAGGGTCCAACCATAACCACCTTATTTATGTAATAAGGTCAAGTCATAGTTATAGTTATTTAAAGAGTCAATAAAGCTCATATTAATAATTGTAAGTGGTTGACCCGCATTTAAGGAAAGGGACCACAATTAGTTGCAAATGGGCCATGGTAATAGATAGATGGTATTATGAGAACCATGGTACTGACCCATGGTATTGCCTGTATGAATCCTATATAAAGGATAGAGACTCCCCATTGAGGAGCATTGTGTATTATTTTGTAATTGAGCCCTTCTCTATTGGAGGTCGCCCCCTCGAAGAGGCAAGTGAACATTGCTTTCATCTCTGAATAAGAAAATAGTTGTTATTATTTCTCTTTTTGTTCTATGCTCTGGGTTATGTTTCTTTGTATATTTGGTATTCTGGCATCTTCTCACAGGTCAAGAGCATAACAAGTGGTATCAGAGCACTTTCAAAGGCCGGTGGTATCTCCATTTTTAACAAAAAAAAAAAATTGGCTAGAGACGTGTTCCAGCGTCTTTAAACCATGAAATTTGTCATTGAGCCCATAAACCTATAGATTTGGGGAGGCATGCATGAATGAAATACAAGAGGTGGTCACAGTTGTTGGAATCCCTTGTAACCCCTGTGGGTACCCCTTCGAGTAGTAGTGCATTAGACAGAACCACGCACGGATTGTCTTCCACTTACCCTCTGGGTATATTGGAAGCCCCTTAGGCACCTAAAACCTCGCCATAGATAAATTGTCAGCCATCTTGCTGCTACAGTACACCGAGATCAGCACTCAGGGATATTACTCGTGCATACGATAGGGTAGTCAGGTAGTATGGCTAAGGGTATGGTTGATCCTCCTTAGTTAGTACCCTAAAAGATTGGGTCAAGTATTACTATTGGACCCTTATGCATATTGTGATCTATAACACCTGACACTCCTTGACACCATATCTCCCTCGTCTCTTTGACTATCACCCATCATCTTCTTTGCCAAATTAGGTCGAGCAGGTTGGGTTTTGCTACCAATGCAACAATCAGACCCACCAATTTAGGGTGTACCACCACAATACCATTTAGATCTAGCAACTGGGGTTCTGTCGCTGCCACAGTCCTACTCACATTCTGCAATTGAGGGTTTCATAGACAGATCTGACCATTTGTGCAGGGAGGCTTGTGGCTCCTATACCTTAGGGCGATTCTCTCTGGAAATTTTGCAGGATTAACTTTTCTGGAAATTGGCTACTGCAATATTGATAAGCAGGGAGAAAAACTCCTTTTGAAGTAAAAAAAAAAAAAATAAAATTTGAGGCCCTCCTGAGAGGCTTATAACAGACTTAGCCCATGAGAATCAGGATGATGAGCTAAGTAAGGTGGTACCATTCACTTGTCAGCTTCAATTTTTGGGTGGTCCCAAATTTTTTCACAGTGACGAAAAGTGACCCAGATCTCTGTATGGTAGAAACCAAAGCTCAAGCTATGGCCAATGAGAAGATGGAGTCCCTTGAAAAATGGTTGGAGGAATTAATAAGGAAGATCCAGACATTACATGATACATTCACAAAGGGCAAGCTAGAGTTACAATTGGAGGCATATGGTTTTAATGAAGACCATGAAGGAGAAACTATCCATCATCTTCACATCCATGGAAATCACAAACATTCTCACCCTCGACCACCCAAGCTGGACATGTACAAATTTGATGGCTCTAATCCAACAATATGGCTATCACAAATGGAACAATATTTCAATATGAATCACATCAGAGATGATGAGACTAAGCTATGTGTGGGAGGCCTTTACTTGGACCAAGAAAGATGACAATGGTGGCAGTGGCATAAAAAATGCTATCCAAGGATAATTACTTGGCAGACATTCGCAAAATCCATTCGTGACTGCTTTGAACGGGAATCGAATTTTTTGGGTTGTCTTACTAAGCTCAGGCAGATGGACACAATAAACAACTATATTACAACCTTTGAGGCATTAGCCTTCCACACATCACGTCTGGTAGATGAATTCTACTTGCAATGTTTTATAAGTGGTCTCAAAGATGCCATCCAAGCCCACGTCTGGATGCACCACCCACCCACATGGACAGAAGCTTGCACCAAGGCTATTGAAGTGTAATGTGCTTTAGTTGTGCAGTCGCCTCATCCAAATTTCATAGCCAAGGAATGCCCCACCTAGGCTCAGGGCACTACCCAAACACTTAAGGTTCAAAATGTGTCACCCGCAGAAATGGTTGAAAGAAGAAAGTAAGGACTGTCTTACTACTGTGATGACAAATAATCCTTGGGGCATAAATTCAAGGAACCCAAATTCATTCAAATTGATGCTACTGATCACAGTTCATTTGAGGAAGCCCAACCATTTGAGGAACTAGAGGAGGAGGAGATGAGGACAACTAGAAAGACAATGAGCTCCTAGCTACACCAAAAGAACCAATTATCTCGCTCCATGTTTTCACAGGCATTTCTTCTCCCAAAACTCTCAAAATCAAAGATTTTATTAAACATGGCCCTGTGGTAGTATTGATTGATAATGGCAGCATAGATAACTTTATCCATCAGAGAGTCGCAGAAGTTGTGCATTTTTTTTTCAGAGCAGAATCTAATTTCTAGGTCTAGATTGTTGATGTGGGGACAGTGAAATGTGAAGGCCATTGTGAAAATATCAAACTTCAGATGGGAGATTACCAGCTAAAGACCCACATGTTTGCCATCAACACGGGTGGGTGTGACATTGTCTTGGGTGTTGAATGGCTCTGCACACTTGGCCCACTCACAATGGATTTCCAGGAGTTATATATGAGCTTTAAGAAGAATGACCACACAGATACCCTCCGCGGACTCCAGGCTGGTACTCCTTCTATCACTAGCTCACATTGGATGGAAAAGTTGTTAAAAAAGGGCCACCATGGAGTTATCACCCAATTTAATGCCTTCCGGGCCTTTGAGCCCACTACTCTTGATATTCAACCTTAGATGCAATAGGTCTTAAACAACCATCCGTAGGTCTTTGACAAACATCATGAGCTTCCACCCTCTAGAGGGGAACATGATCATAGCATTACTTTGGTCCCAGGGGCACAACCACTGAATGTGCGCCCATATAGATACCCTTTTGCCCAAAAGAATGAAATTGAAAAATTCATCAAGGAAATCCTGGAAGTCAGTATCATTTATTCCAACATCAATCCTTATTCATCGCCTATAGTCATGGTGCTCAAGAAATATGGGGAATAGTGCATGTGTCCAGACTTCAGGGCCCTCAACAAGCTGACAGCCAAAGATAAATTCCACACCCTATTTTTTGATGATTTTCTGGATGAACTAAATGGGGCTAAATTCTTTACTAAGCTAGATGTTTTCTCGGGCTATCACCAAATACACATGAAAGAAGTAGACATCTTGAAGACTTCTTTCCAAACTCATGAAGGCTATTATGAATTCCTGGTCATGCCATTTGGTCTTAATAATGCCCCATCCACTTTTCAGAGCATCATGAATCACCTAATCAAACCATATCTCAGAAAATTTTTCCTTGTTTTCTTTAATGACATTCTCATCTATAGCCTCACCTGGGAAAAACATCTTTAGCATGTCGACCTGCTCTTGCAACTGCTTCGGAAACATAAATTATTTGTCAAATTTTCCAAGTGCTCTTTTGGCATGAAAGAAGTCGATTATTTGGGCCACATTGTGGGGTGTGAAGGTGTCACAGTAGATCCCAAAACGATCCAGGCAATGTAGGATTGGCCCCAACCAAAGACCTTGAAGAGTTTGAGAGTATTCTTGGGTCTCACTAGCTACTATCACAATTTTTTCAACAATTATGGTTTCACTGCTAAAAACATCACTTACCTTCTCAAGAAAAATTCATTCCTCTATACTGATGAAGCACAACAGGTGTTTATAGCTCTCAAAGAGGGCATGTGTTCCACTCCCATATTGGCACTACCCAACTTCACCAAATCTTTTGTGATTGAATGTGATGATTTAGGTAAGGGTATTGGGGTTGTCTTAATGTAAGAAGGTCGACACTTAGCCTTCACCATCCAACAACTAAGTGGGAAACGTCTGGGACAATATACCTATGAGAAGGAGATGATGGTCATCTTACATGCAGTGGATACCTGGAAACCATACCTATTGCGACGACATTTCCAAATCTGCACAGACCATGAAAGCCCTAAATATTTTTTGGAGCAATGAATATCCTCGCCACAACAAAATAAATGGATAGCTAAAATGCTAGGATATCATTATGAGATAATTTACAAGAAAGGGAGTGAAAATGTCGTAGCGGATGCTTTATCATGCCAAATTGAGGAGGAAAGCACCCTACTAGCAATCGCTCTGCCCATTCTAGATTAGATTAAAGAAGCTCACAAGGAATGGTTTCACATCCTTCGCTCTCCCAAATCATTAATAACTTGCAATCAGATTGTAACTCTACAGCGGGCTACTCTTGGAAGGATGAGATTCTTTGCTACAAGGACTGAGTAGTGATATCACCAATTTCCACCCTCAAAATGTGCATTTTGGTAGATTTGCATTCATCTCCCATTGCAGGCCATGCAAGATTTTAGAAGACTTATGCTCGCACTCACGGTTCCTTCTTTTGGACAGGCATGAAACTGGACATTCTTACTTTTGTAGCTGAATGTGATGCGTGTCAGTGCCACAAAGGAGAAATAGTCAAGTCCCCAGGCACTTTACAACCATTACCCATCCCTGCCTCAATCTGGATGGATGTTTCTATGGATTTCATTACTGGCCTTCCAAAGTTAGGCAACAAGTTAGTCATCATGGTGGTTGTGGATAGACTTTCTAAGTATGCTCATTTTTACCCCCTACCCCACCCTTTTACACCCACTTTGGTAGCTCAATCTTTCATGGACCAAATCTTCAAATTGCATGGCATATCCACTTCCATTATTTCTGATCATGACCCGATATTCACCAGTAAATTTTGGCAGGAACTTTTCAAGCTACAAGGCACCCAACTAGAACTAAGTACTTCCTATCATCCCCAAACGGATGGTCAAACTGAAGCCGTCAACAAATGTCTAGAGACCTACCTCAGGTGCTTTACTTGAGAAAAGAAACATCAATGGGTACAGTGGTTAGCTTTAACTGAATGGTGGTATAATACTAACTATCATGCCGCCACCAAGATGACTCCATATGAAGCAGTTTATGGTCAACTCCCCCCTTCACCTACTTCTTATATCCCTAGATGCTCTAAGGTGCAAGTAGTGTATCAACTCCTATAGAACCATGCAACCATGATAGCTCATCTAAAAGATAATCTCCATCAAGCTCAGAATCACATGAAGAAACAGACAGACCAACATCATTTAGAGCACACATTTCAAGAAGGGGTTAGGTATTCCTGAGGCTGCAACCATACAAGAAAACATCACTCAAAGACAAGGGTCATCCAAAATTATCTCCAAAATTCTACGTACATTATCAAATACTTCAGTGCATTGGAAAAGTAGCCTACAAGCTAGCCTTTCCACCCACTGCAAAAATCCATCACATGTTCGATGTATCATGCCTCAAGAAAGTGGTGGTGAACAATTGTAGAATTCAAACTAGTCTACCTGAATTGGATGAAGAAGGTTCAATCTGGCTCCAACCGGAACAGGTCCTTAATAGGCAAGAACGACACCTGTGTGCCCACATGATCAAGGAAGTCCTTGTCAAGTGGAAAGACACCTCTCGAGAAGATGCAACCTGGGAATCAACCACTATTCTTCAGTAGTTTTTGTAGCTTCAGCCTTGAGGACAAGGTTGTTTTTATGGGGGGGGGGGGCATGTTAGGGTCCAACCCTAACCCCCTCATTTATGTAATAGGGTCGAGTCATAGTTATAGTTAGTTAAAGAGTCAATAAAGCCCATATTAATAATTCTAAGTGGTTGACCCACATTTAAAGAAAGGGACCACAGTTAGTTGCAAATGGGTCATGGTATTAGAAAGATGGTATTAAGAGAACCATGGTACACAGCCATGGTATCACATGTATGAATCCTATATAAAGGATAGAGACTCCCCATTAAGGAGCATCATGTCTTATTTTGTAATCGAGCCCTACTCTATTAGAGGTCACCCCCTCAAAGAGGCAAGTGAACATTGATTTCGTCTCTGAATAATAAAATACCTATTGTTATTTCTCATTTTTTCTGTGTTATGGGTTATACTTCTTCTTATATTTAGTATTCTGGTATCTTCTCGTAGGTCAAGAGCATAACATTAGCTGACTTAGAACCTGCAGATGATGAGATCTCAGCCTTGCGAAGAGGATCCAAATGTAAATATAGTGCTTGAAAGTGGAATTGCAATAGGGGATGATAAGGGGAAATAGCCTAAAGACAATGCATGGGTTCACAAAGCTCTGGTGAAGGAGGTTTAATTTTATTTGGAGCATGCACACAAAATGTTCATGGAGGCAAAATAGAACTTCATTGAGGGCTCCACCTCAGGGAGCAAGGATAATTCGGATCAGGAGATGGACCCTTCTATGCTTACGACCTCTCTATAGACTTGCATGAAGTTACTGTGCAATAGCAAGGCTGTGAAGGGGTTACAAGAGATTATAAATAGATGCGTCGAAAGCACTCTGGGTGAACTGTGTGTGGTATGAATGATTGGTAAGCATAAAACAAGGACATGATGGGAGATGAGGCTGACCGCACAGATAGGAGAGTATGAAATGGATCAGGTTATTTGGGATCTAGGGGCAGAGGCAGATGTCCTACCAAAGAATACTTGGGAGCGGATGGGAAGACTTGCACTGCAGTGGTATCTGATTCAGTTAAGGATGGAAAATCAACAAAATATTATCCCCATGGGGTGGCTACAATGGGTGACTATAGATATTGAAGGTGCGAGTGCGTTGGCTAACTTTGAGGTAATAGAAATTGTGGATGACAGCAACCCCTAACATAGTCTCCTTGGCATTGATTGGGCTACTAATATGAATAGGGAAATCAACCTAAAGAAGTGAAATATGATAGTACCCCTAGATCCTGCTGAAGGATCACGCTATACTGAACCAATCTGCGATTGTGAAAGTAATGACGATCTGGACTGTATCTATAAGATAACAGCGTGAGACAAAGATTGGGTGAATCCAACAATGGATGGATGAATTACATGGGATCGTGAGAGTTCCTTCACTTCCGACTCTGATGAAGAATTAGAGCATTGGAAGAATTAGTTACATGAAGCAACCAAACTAAGTTGTAACATGATGACCCAGTTGCTATGCTGTGTGTCGTCAGAGGTAAGAAATCTACCAACTTATGATGGCTTGAATGATGTAGATATATTTTTGGACACGTTTGAGAGGGAGGTAACAGAAAAGTAGCACTTCCGTCCTTTGGACTAGGCACTGCGCACTACACCTGCAAGATGGTGGGTTCTGGGTCAATTTGTTGAGTAAATTAACACAAGTATTTAATTACCAATCTAGGTTTGTAGAACTTAGAAGCGTGTCCAAATTCTATGGATGCCAATGGTAGTCAATGTTAGAAGATGAAATATAAAGATTGAAAGAAATTCATATTACTAATATAAAATCTAATTAAGTAATTTCTTATTCACTTATGTAATATGTGAGGGATGAGGCTCCTAACTTAGAAGAACCAGGTTGTCCTTCCCTACAATACTACTTTCATGAAGAGAAATCCAAAAAAACTAATTAACAATGGTTTATGATGCAAAAGATGTAAAAGAAGAGGCTCCTAACTAAGGAGGATCGGGTTGTCCTTCCTCACAATTCTTTCTTCAAATCATAAATGCAAAGATACCTTCAAATAAGAAAAGGAGAATGAAATTTAGCTTTAGTTCAAGATCAAATTGAAGGGAAATTTAACTTAAATTCTTGTGTGTTCCTTCATATGTAGATTAGAATTAAACCAATATCCATTCAACAATCATCACACATCTAAATACATTTGAAACAAGAACTAATTTATGAAAACTATGAAAATTTAACCAAGAAGTGCACTTAGCTTGGTGTGAGGGCATCCACCCTTGCCTTGCACACTAGAAGAAATCTCAGCTACAACAACTTCAGTAAATCAACAAAGCATGAACAACAAATTGAAATGAAACAGGTTCTCCAATTAACTTTCAGTCTTCAAAGAGTCTCAAAATCATATTACAATAATTCTACATGCTTAAGCCTTCAATAGTCTTGGATTAAATAGATAAATAATAAAAAAAATTGACTAAAAAGTCTCTAACAACCTATTCTATCATAATCCCATCTACCTTGGTTGAATCCACCCATTCAGTTACACAAAACTTGGAAAATTCCAAAAAATCACTAATTTTGACCTATTTCCTAAGGATTTTTTGGACATCAAGTCATGTTTGACCAGAGTTGACTAGGAATGTTTAAGCTTAGTTTGATCGAACCAATAGGAGTTCATTCAATATTAGTTGCCAAGCTTTCTAGAAATGTGCTCATCTCATGCCCAGGTGTCCTGCAAGTATGACTTTAATGGAGCCATTACAGGGATTTCTAATCCTATCCAAAAATGCACTTAAAACCCAATTTTTGCAAAAATATCTAAAAATTGAAAAACATAATTTATTTGCCTAAATATGCATAATAAGGTCAAAATAAGTCATATGTGGATTGTATAAAGTGGAAAATGATGGAAATTAGGTGGATTTTAATAATAAAAATTTGATCAAAATCGATGGCCAACATCTCCCCCTTGCTTACTCTCAAGCTTGTCCTCGTGCTTGCCTCTGTCTCCTTGACCTTCTACTCATATGTGCTGACTGGCCTGCTGATGTACCTATGGCTTTGACCCTTGAAGATGAAGCTTCTTATTGAGCTACTTGTAAAAGGATATCTATGCCTTCATGTACTTCTTCTCCTTCCTTGTAGATGACATTCTTTATTTTTTGTTCTCCTTTCCTTTTCTCTATTTTTCTAAAAAGAAATTTCATCCTTTCTCTTTGAAGTGTTGTCCTTTGTAGTATTCTTCACCTATTAGTGGAAAATTTATGTCTTGGGCTATGTATGGTGGAGTGATGGGAACAAAATGTCTCTGATGTATGATGAGGTTTCACCACCAAAAGAAAAATACAAAAACTTTACATTATTCTTCGTCTAGTAATAAAACACCAGAAATAACACCAATAAATAATTCTAGATGAGCAGCTTCAGAAAAGACAAAAAATACAACTTGAATTTTGTAGTACATTCTGACACATCATTGATGTCCCTCTCAGACTAGCATTATGAACAACTTCACTTAAAAGAGCCAATATCCATTTGCCCTCACATCTTCACTGAAATTAGCCAATCTTGGAATGTCGCACAATCACAGAGAAAATACCAATCAAACGAATCAAAGATTTTTTTACTTGTATAGGAGGTTTTCTTCTTGTATAATTCCACTACAAAATAACTTGTGCCAATCCTTTTTATGACTACGAATTCACTTTCAATTTAGACATTGTTTTACCCATGCAATCTACAAAAATAGGGGTTGAAAGAACCAGGAAAATATCCCGAATAAGAACGAATTTGAGAAAATTATCCACCTGGATCCCAAATGGGTTCATTCTAAAGAAAACCCATGTTTTCATTTTTCAGATTTCAATTTAGTTTGCTCAAAAAAAGCAATGAAACATGGTGGCTTTTAAAAATTGAAATGCATTTCTAGGACTGAATAATTTCATGATCATTAAATTTGAAGTTAATTTCTCTCTTCAAATGCTTCTCCGTTATCTTGCTTACCTCTTTTCTGATGCCCTTGACAAAGAGATGAAACCAATCCTCAAAAATATGAACTTACTACTTTCACAAGCACAAAATTTTGATATAGAAAGACTATAAAAACATAATAAACATGTTTTATTAATCTATTTCTTATAATTCTATCCTCTGTTTCATCAAAAATTTAAAAAACTCCTTCGTCTCTGATGTAGAATTCTCTATTTTTGAATTGGCTATCTAGAAAAACTAAATGTTTGTATGTCACAGTGTCTTTTTATTCTTCGAATTCTCACAAAAGTTTGCCTCTCTTTAAGACAAAATCATCTTGTAGTCACTCTGCAATGATCTAAGCTCACCGTGTGCAAAAATTTTCAAAGAGTGGCTCACTGTATATATGTCAACATTCATCAAATAACTCATGAAGTGGCTTCACTGTGTATATAAAATTTGCAAACTGCATTTTTTTTTTAATATGAATGAGGAAATCGTTTTTTTTAACGATACCTTAGCTGCAACAAAATCAATTAAACCCTATGTCCCTATCTCTAGCAATTAAATGCTCATAATCTGAAATCGAATCCTGGAAAAAACTCTATGTTATTTCAAAAACTGAAATTGATTTATACTTCATATTTTCAGAACTTAAAACTAAATTCTGGGAATGACTACTCTCTTAAATTCAAATCAAATTATTGAAATGAGCAATTTTCACAAATGTAAACAATTTTTTTCAAATTCAACATCTTTGCCTTCTTATAAATCGAGTTCTTTTATGCAATCTACAGTCTTCTTATCACATTCTTCTATGGAAATTAAAAATTTTCCATGCATAGTTTTAGCTCCAATGCTCATGCATTCACAACCTTAACACTAACTTTGAACTCACCATGCACTGCTCACTGTTTTTCATTAAAAAAAATTCACGGTGATGGAGAAATCATTTTGAGTTATCGATGTTCTGTAAAGATAACACATTGGAGTTTGATTGCAATAACTAATGATTGGAAATTGGTTTCTGTTGACATCACTGAAGTTCAAATCCTGATTTCCAAAACAAACTAACCCTCTTCAATTGCTAATTCACAAAGATTTGGTTATCACTGCAAATCGATTTTGAAATATATGAATGTAATGTTTCAAACTAGAAATTTACTACAAATCAACAATTGGAACTATAACTTCACTTTATGCCAACAACTGGTGATATGACTAAAGATTTCTACCTCTTGCAGACTGCCTTTGGGGTCTAAGAAGTAACTAACTGGAAGTTAACACTGGCACAATTTTTTATCTTTGAATATTTGTCGAGAACAATTTTAACACTCTAACTTCAACCTTCAAAGTTTAAATAACCTCATAATCATTTTTATGCCTAAAAATCTAGATTACATGCAAAATACTTGGATTCTGGTGAGGATTTGTTTATATGTTCCTTTCCTACCTGGACCATGTAATTCTCCTTTGTTTGTGTTATTTAACCAAAGATTCTCATGCTATCTCTACAGGATTATTTCCTTTTTTTAAATCATTTGTACATCAAATAGGGTTATCACAAGTGTAGTCTGAGCTAATGGCTATGGTGCATTTTGAGTGATGTAAAGGTTGTAATGTGTAGATAGTGTTGCATCAGTCCTATATATTTCCACTTGTTTCTTCTCATTTCAATTCACTTTTTACATCTCCCATGGCACAACCTTCAGAAATTTGCAATGCTTTTCTTGTTTGGATGGAACTCTAGTTTAAATACTGAGAACTATGTCTGTCTTGTCACCATTATGTTTGCATTACCCATTTTTGTTATGTTCATGGCTTCTCTCATTTCGCTGCCCCACGTTCTTTATCATTTCATTTTTCATTCATAGCCACCCTCATTATGCTGCATGCCCATATTTTAGTTTGTATGCATCATAATTTCATGTCCTTCATTGCATTGCATTTGCATTTTCCACTTAGGTTTTGACATATTTGCATATTGTGCTCATTCCATTCCTTAGGTTATGCTCTTTTCATAATTTAATTTTAAAATGACCATAGGATAGGTCATTTTTTAAATTAAATTATTTTCCTTATGATACTAACCTTTAACCTTTTTGTGGTTTTTGCAAGTCAAACAAATTCCTCAGGGGAAGAATATTGAGTCCTTTATTTCTAATCAAAAATGTTTATAGGAAAACGTAGGGATATATGGATTAAGGTAGGCTAATGTAGGTTAAGTGAAATGCATGGTATCGTAATTATAGGGTTATGATTATGTATGATGGTGTGATGGATATGATTATGATGAAGTTTATAGGATGCTAATGTAGAATAACAAAATGCATATCCAAGATAAATTAGTTTTAAACAATTTCTAGAAAATTCTTAGAAAAATTGAAATTTGAAGAGAAATTTTTTTTTTTACTCAATGTACTTGTACTCCCGTAAATATATTGATGTCCTTTGGTCAAAATACTAGTTTATGGTTGGCGATGTCTTCATTATCATAATGATGGTTCTTCTAAGATAGATTCTGATGAAATGTAGAGACTTATTTTTTCTTTCATGTTTTCACATATCATATTGATTAAGTATCTTCAAATGTTGATGTTCCTCAGGTTGCTTTTGCAATTTGTAAATGAGTTTCAGGTCCCTTCGATAGCTGCTCAAACTATTTGCATAGTTTTATTACGAACTTTCCCCTTGCTTATGTTAAGACTTTTCCTCAAGCCTTCCCCTTCTTGGAGGATTATTTTTGCAAAATCAAACTGAATTAAAAGTAAAACAAAATAGAGAATTCATATCGACCAAGCTAGCTGTTTTTCCTGTATGAATTCGAGTTTGTATTGTGCCACTTTTGTGGATTTTCACAACCAAACTCTACTATTTTTTATCTTTTTCTAACTTTTTTTTTGAATGACATCATGAACAATATGGTTTATGAAATTCTTCATTTGTATTTTATGTGGCTTGAAATGGTGCAAAATGTTACTTCTTCTAATGACTAGCTTCATGCCTTTTTCCTCGATTTCAATTCATGTTGTAGGGTTTGTTGGTGTTCTTGGTCAACAACTGAGAGCAACCTTCACAAATTTGAGTTTCATTGGATGAAGTCAACATTAGGTGAATTTTCACTTTGATTTGATTTGAACATTTGTATTCATATTCTGAAATATGAATTTTGACTTTAAAAAGTCCTTCATCCATGGAGTTCACCCTATAAATCTTTCTGAGACCTGTAAAAACATAGCATTTGTCTGCACTACAATATTAGATGATGGAGGAGAAAAGGTGTATAGTATTTCTTCGTCCAAGAAATATGTAAAATAATTACAAGCAATGCTTAAAACCACATCCAAAGATGATATTCAATGAAGTCGCATTTGTTTACCCCTTGAAGAATGGTGGCTAGCCTAGACCTCCTAGCGGTATTTCATTCCCAAAATATTGTTTTATGTCCAATTAGAGTGATTCCATAGCCAATTCAAATTGAATTCATATAGCTACTTCCAATATAAATAGGTTTTCAAAATGGTTTGAAATGATATGCTAAAATGATCAAAAGTGCCATGTTTGATAGAGTTGCTTGTGATGCTTTTACTAAAGCAATAATAACTATTTGAAGTGTAACTTCTTCGTTAAAGATCAGATTGATGTGATTCCACTTAGAGATTAAAGAATATTAATTTTTGTATTTTCATTAGAAACAAGTTTTAAAAATTCTTAGGCTTTATATCACAAAATTGGTGATGAACAACCCTAGGAGGTAGAGTTTTACTATGATTATTTGTAGACATGCAGTCATTAAATGTGGCATATCGTTTTCATTTGACCTCCAAATGGGATGATTCCAATTTTGTATTGATCTACACTTGAATATCTATCTTATATATAAATAGGTTTTGAAAAAAGAATTATTTGGTATGTTAAATATTCCAATGAACAGTCAAGGCCTAGAATTGTCACCATGCAGATTCTTCGACAAACAATTAGTATTGTAAGAATAAATTTTTCATATGGTACCTGATTGAGGTGACTCAAATTTATTTTGAAGCTAGAACCTAAGGGCTATCTTCCCTATGAATTTTGGGTAAAAAATTTTGTTGGCATTATGATACATATGTTGTACTTGATGGCAACCCACTCATCTCAGATGATAAATTATAGTGCAGCAAACTTATTTTCTGGTTTTGCAGGTGCACAGATCAAAAGATGCGGTCATCGGCAGGTTGCGCAGGAGATCCGTTGAAAAGGTGCGTATATGTTTGTAGGTCTCCCACAAAAAAGGTGTGAACCTAAAATTCCTAGACTTTCATGCAGAGAAAAGTTCATGCACTTTCATGCAGAGAAAAGTTCATGCACTTTCATGCAGAGAAAAGCGCACACACATGGGAAATCTTATGGTTGGTTCATGGTATTAGTTCGACAGTTTTTGATCCTATGGTTTTGGTCCATGGTATTGCATCCAAAAGAGTTGAAACCAAGTATTGGGTTCGTGGTATTATTTCTCAATGGTTTTGGTCCATGGTTTTGAGTGAGGCCTAGCCTATAAAAAGGAAAGGAGATCATTTGGCTAAATACACAAGTGTTGAAAATCTTAAGAAGAGCAAGATCTAAATTTCTGATAATCGCTTGGTGAGACATAGTTGAATCTAAATGAAGGAGAAACTGGAGCATTATAAGTCAGATCTACTGAAGAGTTGGGATCCCTTTGACGCATGAATGGATCTGTGATTTTGACAGTCTGGGGTATGTTTGAGAACTGATAAACTGTCTAAATCCGGAGGTGCGCAGGAGCGGCAACAACACAGTGTGGAGGTGCGCAGCACTAGAGAAGAAGTAGGTGCGAAGGTGCACAAAACTAGAGAAGAAGCAGGAGCGGAGGTGCGCGGTTGAATCGACGGAGTAGGTGCGGAGGTGCGCTGAACAGTAGACAGTGCAGGTGCGGAGTTACGCAGACCCGTCATGGCAGAAGTGTAGATATCCCTAGGTTTCCTTCGGTGAAGTTACGAACCTTTCTTGAAATATATTTTAGCTATCTTTTATCTATTTCTACAGAGATTTGGGTTTAAATTAGTGTCTTCTTACTGGTGTTATTTTCTAGTTACTGCATTCTGAGAAGTTATTTGTTTAAAGGAGATTAGGTGATGTACATGTACTTGATGTTTTGGATCCAGTTTGAAAATTTATGAAATGTGGTCCCTGGAAGAAAAGAGAAGGTTGTAGCCTTTTGTAGGTCAGCACCTACATACTAGTATTTCATCTAGTACAAGTGCTAAGGGGGTTGTAGGTCCCTTCCAGAAGAAGCTGGAAAATGAGAGAGGGTTGTAGCTCTCTGCAAGTTGCAGCCTGCATACTAGTAAAAGACTGCACCAGTACAAAATAATTGTAAGAAGAAGTTTCTAAGAAGATAGAGACATATTGCAGCAGGTGGTTTTCACCCACATTGGGTTTCCACCTTACATCTTGTGTTCCTTGGTGTGACTATCTATTTTGTGTTCCTACTCATTATTCTATGGTTCCCACATACAGATTAATGACAAACATCTGAAGAATAAATTAAATTATAAGTTTGGAAGATATATGCAAGTTTCAATTGTCAGATATGAAAATATTTGTATAAATTGATAAGAGTTTGATAATACTGATTCACCCCCCCCCCTCTCAGTATTATTTCCAACAATTGGTATCAAAGCAGGTCCTTCAGAAGAAGCTTGATCACTTGAAGGAAGATCTATCATCATGAGCAACTACAGAGATAAGCATCGATTAGGCCACCAATTTTTGATGGGACCAACTTCGTCTATTGGAAGGTAAGACTCACAGCCTATCTTCAATCTCTTGATACAGAAGTCTGGGATATCATAGATACAGGGTACACATTTCCATCAACAACTCCAATAGATCCGGCTGAGAAGAAGAAATATGAAACCAATGTAAAAGAAGTCAATACTCTATTAGGATGTCTATCTCAATTAGAATTCGTTAAGGTTATGCAGTATAAATCCGCTAAGGAAATATGGGACAAGATCATTCTGAGCTATGAAGGAGATGAACAGGTAAAACGAGCAAAACTTCAAATCCTCGGAATTCAGTATGAGAATCTCAGAATGTACAATGATGAAAGTGTGGCTAACTATTTCCTACGTATAGATGATATTGTTAATTGTATGAAATACTTGGGTGAAGAAATAAAGGAGGCTGTTGTGGTTGAAAAGGTTCTAAGATCTTTGTCTCCTAAGTTTGAATCAAAAGTTTCTGCTATAGAAGAAAAGGAGAATCTACAGAAAATTACCATGTCGCAGCTACACGGAATTCTAACTGCTTATGAAATGAGGAAAGGAGGACCATCAGATAGAAGAGAAGTCGCGTTCAAGGCTTTAGGCAAAGGAGATTACTATGAGTCATGGCATATGTTAGAAGAAGAGGAAGAATCAAATTTTGTCAAGAACCTTCAACGAGGTGCTGGAAGATTCAGAGGTAAGTTACCCTTCAAATGCTTTGCTTGTGGAAGAGTCGGTCACTATGCTGCCAAATGTCCTCATAAGGATAAGCTTGACAAAGGTAAGGAACCTGTTAGATGGAACAAGAAACAGAATGTAAATAAGAAAATCTATTACACTCATGAAGACAATGATGGACTTTCAAATAGTGACGAAGATGAACAAGGTAATAAGTATATACTTTTAATGTCTTTTGAAGATGATGATTTATTGGATGCTATAAATGAATAAGGTCTCTATGAAGATATTTCTAATCTCAAAATTTGCTTAGAAGAAAAGAATATGATCATAGATACTCTGCAATTCCAACTTGCTGAAAAGGAAAAACATCATGAAAAGTTAGAATGTGAAATTGTGGGACTCAGAAAATAGATTGAGAAAACAAAAGCTCTTAATCTTAGATTTACTAAAGGATCTGAAACTTTAGATGAGATTATAAAAGTACAGTGCTCACCTCTAATCAAGACAAGTCTATGATATAATGAAGAATCATCTCAAGTGCAGAATCCATCCACCTCCAAAAGTTATCTTGATACAACAAGGAGAAGTGAAAAGGTTGAAAATCAACTGCAAAGGCACAATGCTGCCCACCAAGTAAATCAGGGACAATTTACCTCAAGAATGAACAAAGACTACCAGGTAAATCGAGGGAAATCTTCTTTAAGGATGAATAGAAGCTACAACCAGCCACAGGTAAAACCTTCTCAATTTGCCTCAAGAATGGATGTCAATAGAGACTACAATCATCTGACTGGTAGATATGATAATGACAACAGTTTCTTCAATGACCAATGTTTCTCTTGTCATAAATTTGGTCACAAAGCAGCTCAATGTGTTGCCTATAAGACAATCATGACTAGAGACACTCAAAAACGAAGAAGCGTGACTCGAATCACAAAAAGGACCTACAATAACTTTTTTTCCCTTGAAAATAAAATTGAATGTTCTATATGTAACAACTTCGGTCATGAAGATTCTAAATGCAGGAGTAGGTTTCGGCAAACAACTCAGAAGGAACAAGCCTCAAGTGCCAAAACATGGAAAATGAAAGAACTGCAACCAGAAAGATGTGGTATAGCCTTATATGCGGAAGGGCAGGGAAATCAATGGTACATCGACAGTGGATGTTCAAAACATATGACGGGTGATAAGGAAAAACTTCAGTCATATAGTGCCTTAGAAAAGGAGAAGAAGGTCTCATTTGGAAATGACACCCCTGTGCTCATAAAAGGTAAAGGTTCTGTTCTGTTGAAAGAAAAGGTCAAAGCTAGAAATGCTATGTATGTTGATGGCTTAAAGCATAATCTATTGAGTGTCAGTTAGATGTGCAATCAAGGAACTGAGTTAATATTTCGATCAAATGGATGTAGTGTTCATGATCTTGATACAGGAGAAATAGTGATCAAAGGCATAAGAACTCCAAATAATTTATACATATTCAAAGAAGGACAACATCAATGCTATCTAAGCAAGAATGATTAACACTGGCTATGGCACAGGATATTGGGGCACCTAAGCTTCTCACAAATAAGGAAAGCATGCAAATACCAGGAAGTTCATGGTCTTCCAGACATCAGAATTCCAGACAATACAATATGCAAGTCATGTAAGTTTGGTAAGCAAACTAGAACTAACTTCCCTGAGAAGGAAGGATCAGCTAGCAGGCCACTTGAGCTTGTCCATACTGATGTATGTGGTCCACCTAGGAAAAGGTCACCTCGAGGAGAAGAATACTTTATATTATTCATTGACGACTATTCAAGGATGGTCTAGATAGGACTTATGAAGCACAAAGATGAAGCCTTTGAAAAATTCAAATCCTTCAAATCTTTGGTTAAAAACAAATCAGATCACAAAATTAAATGCCTCAGATCTGATATAGGTGGGGAATTTACCTCAAATTAATTTTTCGATTTTTGTGAAGAACATGGAATAAGAAGAGAATTCTCTACAGCCAGGACTCCTCAACAAAATGGAGTAGTGGAAAGGATGAACAGAATGGTTCAACAAATGGCTCGTGCTATGCTTGATGAGTCTGGAACTCCCGCAACTTTCTGGGGTGAAGCCGCATTTGCTACAGTTGTTATTCTCAACAAAACAAACGTCCGGGTGAACTGCACTCAAACCCCTCATGAGCTCTGGTATGGTGAGACCCCTTCGGTAAAATATTTCAAAATTTTTGGAAGCAAATGCTATATCAAAAATATTGATGAACATCTTAGCAAGTTTGAACCTAGAGCAGATGAAGGCATTCTCCTTGGTTACTCTCCCCACAGCAAAGCTTACAAGTGTTATAATAAAAGGCTTGGAAAAATTGTTGAAAGTATTGATATAGTGGTTGATGGAGATGAACACACTCCTAGGAAGGTAAAATATGAAGATTTCGAAGATAAAGAGGACTATCCATCAACATCAAAATAGATTCATGATGAAGAAGAAGAAACCTATGAGGCACTAGAAGAACAGATAAGGATAGAAGAAAAGAATCCATCCAGGTACGTTCAGAAGAATCATCCAGAATCTCAGATTTTGGGGAAGAAAGAGGCTAGTATACAAACAAGAAGAACAATAGCAGAAGCTTCAAGCTATTTGGCATTACTCTCCTCAACTGAGCCACAAAATGTAAAAGAGGCATGCAAATATGAATGCTGGGTCAAGGCAATGGATGATGAACTTGAGCAGATTGAAAAGAACAACACTTGGGAGTTGGTTCCTAGACCAAAAGATAAGAATGTCATAGGGACAAAATGGATATTCAAAAACAAGTTGAATGAAAATGGGGAAGTTGTTAGAAATAAAGCTAGACTTGTTTGTAAAGGGTATGCTCAACAAGAAGGAATAGACTTTGAAGAAACTTTTTCTCCCGTTGCTAAACTTGAGGCCATCAAAATGTTCCTTGCTCTTTCTAGCTTTAATAAATTCAAAGTATTTCAAATGGATGTGAAATCTTCCTTTCTGAATGGAGACTTAGAAGAAGAAGTGTACATTGAGAAACCAGATGGATTCATTCTTGGAATTGATCCAAAACTTGTATGCAGACTTAAGAAGGCTCTCTATGGTCTTAAATAGGCTCCAAAGGCTTGGTACTATCATCTAGACAAATACCTTCATCAACAAGGTTTCTCAGATCAACAGATAGCAACCTTTATATAAAAATTGAAAATGATAAATTGCTAATACTTGTTGTGTATGTTGATGATATTATATTTGGCAGAAATGAAGAAGCTATGAGTCAAAATTTTGCCTTGGTGATGTAGAAAGAATTCGAAATGTCCTTGATTGGAGAGCTGACATATTTTCCTGGTTTACAAATCCAACAAAATGAAGGTGGTATCTTTTTATCTCAAACCAAGTACCTCAAGCAGATCTTGAAGAAATATGGGATGGAGGATTTGAAACCTGTATGTACCCCGATGGCGACAGGATGCACCCTCAGCGCAAATCATGACTCGGCAACAGTGCATCAACCAACCTATAGATCTATGATTAGTAGTCTTCTCTATCTAACAGGAACCCGACCAGACATCATGCATGCAGTGGGAATAGTTGGAATATTTCAGGCAAATCCAAAGGAAACTCATCTTTAGGCAATAAAGAGAATTTTCAAGTATCTTCAAGGAACTCAAAACTGTGGTCTATGGTATCCTAGAGATACAGATCTCACTCTTCATGCTTATAAAGATGCAGATTGGGATAGAAGCCTGGATGAAAGAAAAAGCACTAGTGGTGCTGCATTCTTTATGGGTTCCTGTCACGCGGAATGAGTCGATCTTGCGGACAAGATAGACCTTCCTAGAATTGAATGAAGACCTAATGACAAGAAAACCAACCAGACACTATCTTTCTCTAAATTTGCTTTATAAATAATGGCAAACAGATGTGTTTAAGGCCTACCTCATGTCCAACGCAAGTTTTGGGATGCCTTCGCTCCTTTGATCCAAGTAAGTTCCTTTGTCGCAAACCTGCAAACACAAACAAGGCAAACGATTAAATAGCACCTGAATAACCAGTATTATAAAACATATTTAACATGAAAGTCAAGGAGTCCATGAAACAAATAACATGAGATACTTGTTGAGAAAAATGAGCTTGATTGTATTAATTCAAAGAAGAAGAACTTTACAACCTTTGCCTTGACGCTGTACAAGCTCCTCCCAGGGTCCAACAAGAAGTCTCCTCTACTTTGACAAGCTTCACTCACTCCCCAATGAAGCCAAAAAGGTATGTGATCTCTCCTCTTAAGCTCAACTAGGAAGTCTTGATTTCACCAGCATTTACCCTCAAAAAATGTTCAGCTTCTAACCTCTCTAGCCACTAACCCAATGCCTCAATTTATAGTGCAATGGAGGGAAGTTACTAGGTCCTCCTTCAAAGGGATAGAATCCTCCTTCAAAGGGATAGCTCCTCCTAACAAGGGATTAGCTCCTTCTCTTTTGGGATGCATGAACCACTTTGGAGAGAACAATCCACGTCAAAATTCCTTCTAGAATCATCTAGAATTAACCCAAAGTGAGTTTTTTAAGATAAAAATTGTGCCTTTGGACTTTCACAGGGGTACGCACCCTCCCCTTTACATACAGAGCGTATAAGTATGCAGGTACTCTGAACAAAGGGTGCGGGCCCGCAGGCAAAAGTGAGAGAAAGTGCGGAACCAGAGTTATTTTGCTTTTTGATGTCTTTCTCTCATTTCCAAAGCTTGTTTTGAAGAGATGAGGTCTGAGACTTGCTTAGGAGGCTGGTATAGGTGGTGATAGACCCATACTGACTGCAAATAATCAAGGTGACGATATTTTTGTATAACAGCCTACCTGTCGTGCAAGGGTCCACGGTGACTTGGAGAATTGTTGAGATTGTGGATGGAGGTGTGTCTCGAGTGGAGGCACCCATGTGTGGCGACTTGGAGGCGTGCCCGAGTTTGGCAAACAACACGATCATGCGACAAGGTGAATGAAGCGTTGATGAGTCGTGCGGCGACTGTGTGGAGGTGCCGACGAGCTAGGCAACCGAGTTTTGCCTTGGATTGTAAATTTGGCTAAGTATGAAACTTGGGGTTTCCAAGTATACTTGTAAATCTTTGTAAACTATTGTATAATATATTGTTGGGCAAACTCATTGTTCAGGGAGTTGCCCCTCCCTTTATACTATGCAATTATGTTCATCATTTATAATTATTGTTGATAATGAATGTGTATGGGTGTTCATTGGTATAAAGGATAAAGAAATAATACATGGTTGAAAAACACAAACTAAGTAGGAATAAGTGGTTAGGCGTAGTCCACGAACATACGTACTAGTGAAAAGAAAGTGTTTGGTGATGTCGCACCTCGCCAAGAGCAGTTGAAAGACTATCGTTGGCCTGGGGGCATGACAAGTGGTATCAGAGCTGATATCTGGGTTGATGAAGAAGTGACAGTGGTTACAGGTACTTGCAGGTGAAAGAGGTTGGTGAACACTTCATGATAAGTGTTGCATCAATGACTTGGGTTGCAAGCATCTTGGTGAAGCTGTTGTATGGTCAAAACTAGATTGAAAAGAAGAAGGAGGTTGTTAGCAATGGCAGTTGAATCTCAGGCTGGGTCTAGTCATAGTGCAAAGGATACTACTATAGGTTTCCTTGAAAAAGTGTTGGAAAGGATGGATTAATTGGAAGCTTTCTGGACTAAGGAGGTAGACTTGGTCGTGAAAGATCAAGAGGCCAATTCAAAAATGAAGGAAGAGCTTGAGGAACTCTGAACTCAACACGAGTACACTGATATTATGTGTACAAAACTTGAAGTAAGGGTCAAGGAGGTTGAGGAAGCAAGGGACTAGGGTCTTGCAGATATCGTAGACTTGAAGAAATCTCTTGACGAAGCCAAAGATGAGATCGCGGTGTTGAAGAAGGCCATGAGGCATAACTCAGGTGGAGGAGTGCCTCATGTCAAAGTCAAGGAACCAGAATCTTTCGATGGTACAAGGAGTGCAAAGACTCTTGGAAACTTTTTATGGGACATGGAGCAATACTTGGAAAGATTGGGTCTATCTAATGATGAGACGAAGGTCAAGGTAGCTGCTCAATTCTTGACAAAGGATGCTAAGATGTGGTGGTGAAGACGGATGGATCAGATTGCCAATGGCAGTGCTGATGACATTACTTCATGGGATGGGATGAAGAAAGCTTTGCAGACCCATTTTGGTCCTCAGGATGAAACGTGGGAAGCAAGGATGAAGATAAAATTCATAAAGTAGACAGGGAACCTTCAAACATATCAGCAGGAGTTTGCAAGTGCAGTTCTGGAACTTCCTGACATGGCGGAGAGGGACACGGTGTTCAATTTCATTATTGGGTTGAAGCCTTGGGCACGCAATGAAGTGAAGAGGCAGAGGATTAGAACACTTGAGGAAGCTTTTGCTGTTGTTGATAGGTTGGTGGATCATTAAGATGAGACTTCTGATGATAGGAAGAAGAAATCTAACAAGTCGAAAGAGAAGAAGAAAGAGGATGCTTCAAAATTAGATGATAATTCGAAGATGAAGAAAGCCTTGAAGTGTTGGATATGTGCAGGACCAAATTCGGTGAAGAATTGCCCTTCTAGACCGAAAGTGGTTGCGATTGCACAATCTAATGCAAAGAATGAAGAAGCTTCTGTGGGGATGATGTAGATACTTGGTGTTGTTGCTGCTACAGATGTGATCTCTCGAAGGGATCTTGAGAGGAATAAGTTGGAGTATGTTTGAATGAAGGTTGGAGATGCTGATATACTCACTATGGTGGATAGTGGGGCCTCTCACAACTTCATGGGAGAAGATACTGCGAGAAGAATTGGGCTGAAATTTTTATCGATGAAGGCATAGATGAAGATAGTCAATTCTCCTCCTGTTGAAGTTCTTGGTGTAGCTGAAAAGGTGGACACAACACTTGGTGAGTGGATAGGGAAGGTCAACTTCACTATTGTGTGGATAGATGACTATGAAGCTATTTTGGGAATGGAATTCATGAAACAGTTTGATACTATGATTGTTCCACATTTGAAGAAGTTGTACATTTACGATGGAAGGGAAGATGTACCCATTGGTGTGCCTACCATTGGAGTGACAAGGCCTGATTGTAAGTTGGCAATGTTGCAAATGGAGGACGAGAAGCGGATGGAAGATATGAGTAAGCGGTTTTCCATGGTTGAGACGAAGCTTACCAAGTAATCATTGGTCATCAGGACTCTTTCAGATAGTATCTTGGATTTGTCAAGAAGGCTAGAAGCAGTCGAGGATGGTGATGATGATGATGAGGCATATGTGAGGCCGAATGTCTGAGAGAAGGATCGGGTCACTTATCTACAGAGGATGGAGATAGAAGATCGTGACAGATGGATTGAGTTGATTAGTGAGGGTGAGCCTTCAGGCTCTACTCCCTCCACATCTTCTTAGATGGACAAGAAGATGGGGCTCATTGTTAGTTGCTCATGGCAGTAAGTCCTTTAAAGCAGGTTGAGCAGGTATGATAGATGATGCAGGGATGGCTTGGCATCAAGCATCATGAAATGTTGTAGATGGGATGGAGTTTCCATGGACCTGAGCATGGTGGTGAGATTCTTGGTGAGTCCAACATGTGGCAGAAATCCGAGATAGACTGGTGAACGCATAAGGATGTTCACTCTCATGGCTTGAGCATGACAGTTGGATTAGCTACCCAACTAGTTCAAACATGGGGTCCGGAAGTGCATAGAGAGATGTTGGCTTCAGGCAGACAAGGAGGACAATTCACAGGATGAGGACGACACATGATGGAGATGGTAGTTCTACATATGTTGCAGGGATGTTTTTAGTATGTGGAGGAGTTGACATCATGGACCGAGGATGAGACAGACATTGTTACACAGCAATTTGTCACTGTCCCTGTTACCCCTCTCCCACATCTTGGAGGAATCATTTCGGGACCTATGAGAAGTGACATGACCTACAAACACTTGCATTGCATTCCCCTAAACTTGAGATTCATTTGCCCTGAAGACATATCCTGCTAAAAACCACTACAAATAGCCCTTTTTCAATTGGCGCGGTTCCATAGTGCAGCCCTCGCGCCAATGGGGGAAATTCTCCAAAGAGGGCGCGCCAGTTGGTGCTCTATCACAAAGTCGCACTCACGCCAACCATAATCAGTGGTGTTTTTTAACAAACCAACAACGGAAGATTCATCCTAACCAACTCCTGGACTGAATCTATCTTGAGTTGGGTGGTTTGGCTTGGGATATCCATAGAGGAGAAGTGGTTTTCCACCTCTCATGGAAGCTTCTTTAGTGATAGAGCCAATCCCACGATTATAGTGGATGATCCCAACTCCCCTTCCTAGATCTATAAAAGCTTGTCCATTTTCCTTGGCAAGCTAGTTCCAGAGTTCCGAAGATTTAGAATTGTCAAGTTTCCAAGAGCTTCATGATGCAAGAGCCTTCTTCATTCCCATAAGGCCAAATCTAAGTAAGGAGATTCTTGTCCAATAACCAAGGAGAGAAAGGCTTGTTCCAATTCCCAACAAGCTTTGCAAGACATGTGCTGTTGATCACCCATCCAAAGGAGGATTTGACATCAGAACTATGATTGTATTCTTCTTTGATTATTATCAATAGATGACTATTGGTTATGGTTCCACTCTTATTGTTCTTTGTAATGATGATAAGTTATATCCTTTTTGACTGATATAGAGTTGCATATGCTGGATTTTATGTTTACGTTTTTGTTGTTTCTTGTATGTGCAAGTGTCCAGTCACGGAGATCGTGGGAATTGTGATCTGCCAGAGAAAAGGAACGTGAGCGTCACCTCTTCTACAAGCACTAGCATTGGAATCCAGGTAGGCCTTCATCATTGGTCTTTAATTTTCAATTAGGAACTTGTGTTGTAGCATTGTGTGATTGTTGCTAGGCCCGATCTGGACTAGCAGGGATCGCCTCTATCTATAGAGGGGATTTACCTCCTCAACAATTTGGCAACCATACTAGGGAGCTTGTCTTGCCTTTTTGGTTGTTTCTTGGTTTTTACCTGCTTGGTTAACTTTCTGGGTTGAATTCTTTTGTTGTTTCTCGCCTCTTGGTTTACCTAGTTAATGTTGGCTTAGCTTTGGATTTCTTGTTTTTTATTTTTGCATAGAAAACTTGACTGCCGCACTTTTATAGTGTTACAGTCATGCCAATTGGCACTAGTTGCTCATTTACAACCCGCGCCAATCCTCAAAAGGCACTAGTTGTAGCCTGACAGTTGCGCCGGGCCTATGAACTATTAAAGTTTGCTTGGTTTTAAGCCTTCTGAGCTTGGTCTTTGTTTTGGATACATTTTCTCGACTGCTTGAGTGTGTTGGAGTCTTGTTTGACTAGTTTTGAGTCTTTTTTTGACAAATTCTTAATTTGATTTCCTTTGGTCATTACTTGGAGGTTTGTCTCAGTCTTTTCACAATTTTGCATCTTTTTGCTTTTGTTTTTGCTTGGAGTTTAGGCTAAATTGTGTATGAGTGTTAATCGCCTTTGAGTGTTTTTATTTTTTTATCTTTGGAACTCTCACCCAATTTTCTTGATTTGCACTTGATTGGTTCTTAGATTACATTAGAATCATCTTGTGTGGGAAAATTCTCTTGCATAGATCTCACTTGCATAATTAGAATTCTCATTTTCAGAATATGAATGAAAAATGTGCATAGATTACATTTGCATACTTTTCAAGTGAATTGTGCATAGATGACAATTGCATAGTTTACATTCTGAAAAATCAATCGTAGATTTAGATCAGTTTTCTTTGATTTGAATTTACATATTTTTATGCTTGTTTTAAACACACAAAAATAAAAATAAAAAACTGTTTTGGAATTGATTTGCATTAGTTTTTCTTGATGAAATTAGTGCATTAGAGAATTTGTTATATTTTCTCTTAGTGATCAATTTTTTGCATTGTTGGAAGTGAATGTAAACTCTCTCCTTACTTTAGTTAGCATTCATCAAATGAAATGATATATTGTGGCATATAGTTTTCATTTAGGAAATTTTGAGACATTACATACGGTAAGGCCTGAAAACTAAAACATAATCCAAGATCAACTTTAAAATGAACTGAATGAATCTAACAACGCATTGGAACATAACACACACTGTCTAGAGGTCTAGGCTAGAGACGTGCTCTGGCGTCGTTAAACCTGGTCACTTTTGTTTCCACTCAAGGTTGGGTGATTCCTCCTTTTGTGACTCAATAGTGGTCTAGTATGAAATTGTGCTCCCACGTACCATCGAGTATATGGGGAGACCCCGCTAGGTTATCATCCTTTATCCATAGGAAGCTATGTCTGCCGCCTTATGACCCGTAACGCACCGAACACAACATTCGGGAAGATTGACTGTCGTATGGAAAGTATTTGGTTTTCATACGATTGCCAAGTTGTATATGCAGTTTTACGGATTGTCTAGTAAACCTTTTGCCTAGTTCTCTAGAGTAGTCACTTTTGATCCTTTTCGGACTCCCTAAAAGAAAAGGCTCATCTGAGCATTTGTCACTTCGGGCTCATTAAACATTCGAAGGCGACTAGAGTCATATTTTTGTCCTTCTCTCGACTATTTAAAGATGAAAAGGTCAGGTTATGTCCTTGTGTCTTAAAATTTATTCGCCCGTGATCACATGCCCTATTAGATCCTGTTTGTTGGCCATTTGATTGTGTGTCTTGACTCTTTTTCAGCCCCGTGTGTGATTTTTAGTTTTGATTGCAACTTTTCCAGAGTTCACCAACCCAGGAATCCCCTCTGAAGGGAATCCTGGTCATTTTCCTCCTTTTGGGAATGTTGGTGCTCCTTACATGGCAACATTGTCCCTTCCTGGGTTAACTGTTGGGTTGCCTGTTTGGTTGTTCTCAACTTCCGTGGTCCCTAATGTTTCAACTATTGGTCAATCAGTCCCTCCACCCGAACAACATCATGTTGATTCCAAGGTGGACCTCTCCCCTTCTTCGCCCGTTTCTACGTCCTCATCTTCTACTTCGCCTGGTGAAAGTTTGGATTCAAGTAACCGAGTGGCTAAGAAGAAGAAGAAGAAGAAGACAAAGCATAAGAAGTCTCATACGTGAGAGGTTAAACATGCAGCTACTCCATTGAGTACAGCTCAGGTTGGAACTCTTTAGGCTCCTCCGCGGAAGGTTAAGTTTCCTTGTAGATTGTGCAAGGATGACCATCTTCTTAGAAGTATGGTCTCACGATTCATCCTGCCCCTCATTGTCCTCTGAAGATCATGGCGATGCTACCCTATCGACTGGCAATGGTAAGAAGAACAGGAAGATTCGATTCCCCTGTAGACTATGTGAAGGCAACCATCCCCTTCACCTTTGCCCGCTCATGGATAAAACTTCCGCTATCTTGGAAAGTCTTACAGCTTCTTCACCCCAACTCCAGTTGGTTATTAGAGGCTCTCCTCAGATCCTCTCCCTGTCGACAAAGAGATTGACTTAAATCCCTCTCTTGTCCATCCTCCTCTTTCTGAACCTGGCTGTGCTAAGCCTGTTCGAGACCAACCATTGGTCGGAAAGAGTGTCGAATCGGGTTCACCACCCATCGATCACTCTATTTCAGAAGAGCGTCATGCTCATGTTCTTCTTGTCTCGTCAAATTCTCTTGAGTCCGAAAACGACTCTCCTATCCCAGCTGATCCTGAGATTCCTTCTTTGGAGCAGGGGGGCAATCATACGATTCCCCCACCAAGTAGTTCAGTCGTTTCCTTCGACTGGAGTCACCTGACTGCTTTCCACCTTCCATCCCATGTGCCTTCCAAGATTACAGTACATGCCTATGATAAGGCAGTACCTGGCACTGTCTTGGATGAGGATGCATCTGTCAGTCTTATGCCTTCCACTACTTGGCAAGCTTTGGGCTCCCACAGCTTCTGTCGGTCACGTAGAATCTGATGGCGTTTGACAGAGGAACCATTCAACCATTAGGGATCCTCCCGAAGTTCCCTATTACTTTGGGAGGCAAAACCGTCTGTATTGATGTACTAGTTACCCAAGGTGCTTTAGATTTCAGTCTTCTCCTTAGTCATGACTATGTTTATGCCATGGGGGCCCTCGTTTCTTCACTTTTCCATGTGGTTTGTTTTCCACACGATGGAAGAATCATGACTATAGATCAATTATCATTCTTTAGTCCCCCGGTGCCTCCTGCGCAGTTGTCATCCCCTCCTAGTTTTTATCCACCGGTTGTATCTGCCCCACCGTAGGTCAACTACGTGGCTACTTATCCCATGCCTGTATCTAGTGATGCCGCCGTCATGCATAGTGTCCTAGGGGCATTAGGTCCTGACTCCCAAGATGTGATCCTTCCACTGAGAGTGTCACTCTTGGAAGCAATGACTTCCTGTTCATTATGATGAAGTTCGTTCGGAGAATAGTTCACTTTCCTATGTCAAGCTCCTTAAAAAACTGAAACTAGGTCTGGTTGGAGCATAGTTCACTTTCCTATGTCAAGCTCCTTAAAAAATGAAACTGGTTCTGGTCGAGCATAGTTCCTGATCTTGTGTCAAGCTCGTTAAAAAATGAAACAAGGGTTATGAGGATAGTTCTTTTCCTGTGTCAACCTCATTAAAAAATGAAACAACTCCCTTTCCAAATCGAGTCGTTTGATTAAGATCTCGTAAAATACAAGTAGAGTCTTTCAAAGATCTCGAAAGTGAACCTTCATTCCATCCACTTTGTTGAATGCAATGAAGCTTGGGGGGCATGTACCTCATTTTGCGTCATTATGTTGGGGGCATGCAAACTTATAACAAGCATAGTTTTTCGTTTCAAGCTTGTGTAAACATGAAACCGAATCCAAGCAGAGTTCTCCATGGTTCAAGCTTGTGTAAAAATAAACCCATACCTGATGTACATCTCATGATTTCCGTTTGTGTTAGATGAGCCTTGGTTGTTTTCATCCCATCGCCACCATCTCTTTGGCCGATCATATGCTTTCACTTGGTTGTTCTTCTTTTCCCGACGAACCGCAGCGATGAGTGGTTTTATTAGCCAGCCTCTTGACCATTACATGTTTTGAGCAATTCCACCATTACCGGAACCAGTTGCCACTCTTTATACCACTCATTCCTCAGGACGAGTCACCTTTAAGCTCTTTTCTAACTCGTAAAATATGAAAAG
Organism: Pinus taeda; assembly: GCA_000404065.3. NCBI lineage: Eukaryota > Viridiplantae > Streptophyta > Pinopsida > Pinales > Pinaceae > Pinus > Pinus taeda. The sequence goes on along the minus strand of APFE030575962.1, from coordinate 421,664 downwards.
ATTGTCGAGTATTTTTTCCTTTTTTGACTCGTTAAAGAGAATAAAAATGGAGGTCTGCTTTCAGCTCTTTTCTAACCCTCTAAATATGAAAAGATTGCCAAGTTATTCCTCTTGACTCGTTAAATGTAAATAAGAGGCGGTCGCATTTAAGCTCTTTTCTGACTGTGTAACGATGAAAAGATCATCGGGCCCTCGTCATTTCAGGCTTGTTAATGGTTACGAAACGATGTGATTTCGGTCGCTTTTTTACTTTTTCAGGTCGAAGTCACTAATCATGAAAAGTACTCCTCGATCGTAATGGTCGAGCGGTTCTTTCGAGCATTGTTTTATACTTTTTCGAGCTCGAGAGGCACAAATTTACGAAAAAGGACAACCCTGGAGTTTACTTTTTTGGTGTCTTTTCAAACTCTCTAAACATGAAAAGACGCCAAGTTCTTCCTTTGTCAGACTCGTTAAAACTTGATGACATTGGATTCCGTCGAAATGATGCTTTACAAGCATATGCTATCCCTATCAAGCTTTTTAATAAAAATAACTGGGGTACTCGCTAGAAATGGTGAGGAAAATAGAACCAGAATCATTGTCGTGTCAGCAGTATGTCGCTCTTGAACATGGCACTTCTCTGCATTCGTGTCTATGTGGGGACATTTCATCTCATTTTTCACTTGCCTCCGTGGGTTTGGGGGATCCTGTTTGACCTCTCATCTGCTCGTTGCCTTGTCGCCATGACCTCTAATCATTTGATGTCAAATACTGCCAAGTCCACTGTCGTGCCGCCGATATGTTCAAGAGAAGTTGACCTCTGCAAAATAATCAACCTCCCTCTGATAACTCACATAATCCTAATTCACAAAAAACATTATCTTCCTCTGTCTCGTGTAGATGATGTGGGAAACACTATGGCCCACCTTCGATCAAGGTCACTTCGTGTCGACTTTAGCTCATTATCCAGGAAGTCGACCAAGAGACTCCCTTCAGGTGCCTTGGAGCTTGCATTCCTCAATGGCAGCTTCTTCATGTTCGATGTGAGGTTTTCATCATTAGCCTCCAATCGAATGATTCTACGGGTGTTCAACGCCGGCTCACTGATTCACACGTCGTAGATTTTACCTATAGTACCTTGAGGGCCATTGTCCTTATTGGTGGTACCTCTCGCGTCTCTTAACAATTTTCATCATTCACTGGTAATCAAACGATTTTCCTACATGTTCGACTTCAACTCCTATATTCGCATGCTTGAACTTGTACTTTGTTCGAATCGAGATGGAGTGCAAGACCCTGGATTTTGTCTGTTGGGATCCAGGTTGCGATTTTGTGGATTATTATTACATGACTCATTCACTGGATGGCTGCAACCCTGCCTGAGTCTATTTCTCGACCCTCACTAGATGGATTCGTCCATACCTTGGATCTAGATTCGTATGTACTCTGCTATGGATGGCTGCGCCCATACCACATATATCATGTACTTGAGATATCAGTTGTACTTCTCCACGCAGGTTTTCCGACGGCAGTGTTTTCGGTTAGACATGTTCTTGTAAAGCATTTCACCCCTCTCTCTCTCGGGCTTCATGCTTTAGGGGGAATTTCTTACACAGCAATTTGTCACCGTCCCTGTTACCCCTCTCCCACATCTTGGAGGACTCATTCCGGGACATATAAGAAGTGACATGACCTGCAAACACTTGCATTTTATTCCCCTGAACTTGAGCTTCATTTGCCTTGAAGACATCTCCTGCTAAAAACCCCTAAAAATAACCCTTTTTCCATTAGCACGATTCCATAGTGCAGCCCTTGCGCCAATGGGGGAAATCATCCAAAGAGGGCGCGCCAGTTGGTGCTCTGTCACATAGTCGCACTCACGCCAACCATAATCAGTGGTGTTTTTTAACAAACCAACAGCGGAAGATTCATCCTAACCAACTCCTGGACTGAATCTATCTTGAGCTGGGTGGTTTGGCTTCGGATCTCCATAGAGGGGAAGTGGTTTGCCACCTCTCATGGAAGCTTCTTTAGTGATAGAGCCAATCCCATGATTATAGTGGATGATCCCAACTCCCCTTCCTCCATCTATAAAAGCTTGTCCATTTTCCTTGGCAAGCTAGTTCCAGAGTTCCAGAGATTGAGAATTGTCAAGTTACCAAGAGCTTCATGCTGCAAGAGCCTTCTTCATTCCCATAAGGCAAAATCCAAGTAAGGAGATTCTTGTCCAATAACCAAAGAGAGAGAGGCTTGTTCCTATTCCCAACAAGCTTTGCAAGACATGTGCTACTGATTACCCAGCCAAAGGAGAATCCGGCATCATAACTATGGTTATATTCTTCTTTCTTTATTATTAATAGACGACTATTGTTATGGTTCCACTCTTATTGTTCTTTGTAATGATGATGAGTTATATCCTTTCTGACTGATATATAGTTGCATATGCTGGATTTTATATTTTTGTTTGTGTCGTTTCTTGTATGTGCAGGTGTCCATTCACGAAGATTGTGGGGATTGTGATGTGCCGGAGCAAAGGAACGGGAGCGTCACCTCTTCTACAAGCACTAGCGTTGGAATCCAGGTAGGCCTTCATCATTGGTCTTTAATTTGCAATTAGGAACTTGCGTTGTAGCGTTGTGTGATTGTTGTTAGACCCGGTCTAGGCTAGTAGGGATCGCCTCTGTCCACAAAGGGGATTTACCTCCTCAACAAACATTATTGATGATCTTGGTGGATGGCTACCAGGATGGTATGTTGTCGAGGAAAACAAAAATTTAAGGTCGAGGAGGATGTAATGACCTGCAGTTCCTGGGCGTGCGGGTAGACAGTGCGTGCGCACGGGTACGCTTGAACGGACGAGCAATTGAGCTGAACGACTGCGGCTATGTGATGGGCGAGCTCTCTCTTGAGTGTACGGTGTATTATGCACATGATAGAAGGGGAGGGCGAGCATATATATGTGTGGTGGCAAGGTGACAAACGTTATGGAGGCTGACCAAAAATTGTGTGGAGCTGACGGTGCGTTTGGAGACTTTGCGATGGCGTGTGGAGAGTTGGGCAAGTCAGTTGGGCAGCCAGACTTCGCCCCACGGTTGGTATAAGTTGCAAATGCATGGATGGCATTTGGAGCATCATCCATCATTCAACAATCTTCACTCTAAGAGGATAAGGTGCAGTTCTAGTGCACAGTTCTAAGGAGGAAGGCGCAGGTTTAGTATGCGCCCATTCTTGGGCAGGGTTGCACGGTGACAGTGCGGTTGTGGGTGAAAGTGCGGGTAGGAGCGCCCGATGGTTGGGTGAGGGCATGCACAGGTGTTTGGCGTCGAATGGACGGTTGTGGCGTGCACAGGTGTGGTGCCCGGTTTGTGCGAAGGTGCCCGACGGTGAAACAGAGGAGCGCCCGGTTTGTGCTACAACTTGGCACGGGTGTCTTGGCGACTCGGGTGAGCGCCCGCCCGTCGTGCAAGTGTGCACGGTGACTTGGAGAAGTGTTGAGATTGTGGACGAAGGTGTGTCTCGAGTGGAGGTGCCCTTGTGTGGCGACTTGGAGGCGCGCCTGAGTTGGGCAAACAACACAATCGTGTGACAAGATGAACGAAGCGTTGGTGAGTCATGCGGCGACCGTGCCGAGGTGCCGACGAGCTAGGCAACCAAGTTTTGCCTTGGATTGTAAATTTGGCTAAGTATGAAACTTTGGGTTTCCAAGTATACTTGTAAATCTTTGTAAACTGTTGTATAATATATTGTTGGGCAAACTCATTGTTCAAGGAGTTGCCCCTCCCTTTATACTGTGCAATTGTGTTCATCATTTATAATTGTTGTTGATAGTGAATGTGTATGGGTGTTCATTGGTATAAAGGATAAAGAAATAATACTTGGTTGAGAAACACAAACTAAGTAGGAATAAGTGGTTAGGCATAGTCCATGAACATAAGTACTGGTGAAAAGAAAGTGTTTGGTGGTGCCGCACCTCGCCAAGAGTAGTTGAAAGACTACAGCTGGCCTGGGAGCGTGATAGCAGGGGTGGGGTGGAGGACTGTCTAGAATCGCCCCGCCATCCACACGGGCTGTTGCGCCGCAGGTGTAAGGACCTAAAGTCTGTGTGATGGGCAAGGCAACTCCACCATGCGAAGGATGTGCGAAATGTGAAATGAAACGAACCTTGGGCGAGTTTACAAGGTCATCAGACAGAAAACTCGGGCGAGGTCATTGGGCAGAAAACTTGGGTGAGGTCGTTCGGGCAAACCAGACGAGGTCGTCGAGTGACCCAGGTGAAGTCATTTGGGTGAGTTGGGTGAGGTCTTCGAGCGACCCGGGTGAGGTCATTCGGGCGAGCCAACTGAGGTCATCAGGCGACCCAGGTGAAGTCGTTCGGGTGAACCGGGTGAGGGCGTCGGGCAACCCGGGTGAAGTCGTGTGGCGACTCGGGTGAAGTTGTTCGCATGAACGAGTTTGGGTGAGCAGGTGGACATGCGGACATGCGGTTGGGTGAGGGCACGCCATGCACGTCAAAACGAAGAATCGTGTGGACGGGCGACTTAGGTAGGGCACGCCATGCACGATGAAATGGTGGAAACGGTGAAGTGTTGGAGTTGTGAACAGAGGTGTGATTCGTGCAGAGGCACCTGTGTGTGGCGACTTGGTTACCACGAGGCACGCCCAAGTTGGGCAAACAAAACGATCATGCGACAAGGTGAATGAAGGGTTGGTGAGTTGTGCAGTGACTATGCGGAGGTGCCGACGAGCTGGGCAACTGAGTTTGCCGAAGTTGGAAAATTGGCTAAGTGTAAATTTGGGGTTTCCCAAGATTTAACTTGTACTTATAAAAGAAAATTATATATATTGATTTGGGCAAACTCATATTGTAGGGAGTTGCCCCTCCCTTTATACTGTTGTGCAATTGTATATGTGTTAATTGCTGTTTATGTGAATGTTATGGGCTTTCACTATATAAAGGCTAATAATAATACTTGGTAATGAAAAATAAACTAAGTATAGAATGTTAGGCGTAGTCTACAATCGTAAGTATTGGTGAAAAGGAAACAGTCCGTAGTGTCGCACCTCGCTATAAGTGATTGAAAGACTACCGCAGGTGTAGGGGCGTGATAGGTGGTATCAGAGCTAGTGCCGAGGAAGCTAGTGCTAGTGAACTGAATCAAGGAGCTGATTCTAGGAAGACCGAAGACTTGGAAGGAAGTTCAAGTTTTGTAGGTGATAGGTGGGATATCAGGGTGATTCAGGTGAATGGTGAAACAAGTTTTGCAGAGGTGAAGCTTAGTGCTTGGACCAAGCTAAATGACAAGGCATGGCAGGGTTGAAAGAATGCGAAGGGAAGCTCTTGCTTACCTTATACAGGCTGAAGCATATGAAAGAAGAGAATCCCTGGATTCAAGATAAGCTTGAAGTCTTGGAAAAGAATGTTGAAGATGAACTTCTTCAACTTTGTTGGACAATGGAGTAAGATGAAGTTGCAAATTTTGCTAACAAGGAAAAGAAATCCCTGATGATTGAGGATGCTACAGATGTGACAACGATGGAGGATGAACTTGAGATTGATCAAGTTGGACCAGGATCGTGCAATTTGCAGACATGGATGGATGAGGATACTCATATGGAGGAACCTCATGATGATGATGATGATGATGATGTAAGTACTATTGATACTTGTGTTTCACTTGAGAATTTGGTAGATGAACCGTATGCAGGGAAGGGAAAAATTAGTTTGCCAATGGTAGGAAGGATCTTACCATGGATGTCTATGATGAGACCTTGTATGAAGAAGTAGGGATTGTTGACTATTGCAGGACTTGTTGGGGTTGTTTGTGACCTTATGATAGAAGGTACAAGGGCCCGTGACAAGGGAGGAACATGATGATCGTTGTGGAGGATTGGGTCATTCTTTAGCCACATGGACAATTGGCTAAGTGTCCGGCATGACTCATGGATAGATTGGATGGCACATACTTGAGATACTTGGGTGGACTTCTCATGGCTGATACTAAGAGCAAGTCTTGGTGGAACCTTTAGTGGGGGAGCTATGATGGAAGGGACTCATGATGATGATGATATGGTTGGGTGACCGAGTTCACTAGACCGAAGATTGCAGACTTGGATGAGGACGACCGATTATTGTGATGGGTCTACTTGGTTGGACTACATGGGCAACTTAGTCATGGACATCAAGCTGGAGACATGGAGATGTTTTACTTATGAGCCAATGGAGAGGTTGTGTACTCTTTTACAACAAGGCCATGGACTTGGATGGAGTTGTGAGCAGACTATGGAGCATTCCTACTACATGGAGAGCTGAGGCATCTTGCAAAGACCTTTGGGCCGAGACATGTATGCTTGCTGAGATGTTGGTTGGAGATGACTCATGGAGCTCATGATGACATCAGGTTGTGACTTCCAGAGAGACTTCATATATAGTGGACTTGGAGGATTTGATGCATTGAGGAGATGAGGTCAGAGACTTTGATGCAAGATGCGGTGCATACTTTTGAGTACATGTATGGGAATGGCTTGGAAGAGTGACTTGATGTGGAGGATCGATATGAGAAACTTTGGAGTGATGGAGTTACAACGATGATGATTCATTGGTGGCAACACTTAGGCATGGGTTGAGCCAAGACTTAACCACTTTTGACACATGGGAGCTAATTGATCTATGATCATGGGCAGCACATGGATAGATGAGATAGGTGTATACTTGTTTCTATGGCAGACTTGAGGGATGGCACATACAGATATGATGGAGGTTGCTTCAGGGACTTAGATGTGGCACATCGAGAGTCGGAGTTTGATGAGATGATCTCTTCACTTTGAGGAGATGGATGTTTTGCAGATGGATGATGATGTTGGGGTAGATGTGGTTGATTTCATGCATCACATTAGTACCAGACATCATGGACAACATGTTGCAAATAAGACGAGGACTACTTCATGGACCTAAGCATGGCTTACATTTGTATGGAGATGGATTCTTGATCAAGTTGATGATGTGACCAGATTTTCATAGAAACAACTGACAACTGACAATGGCATGAGGATGTGCATTCTCATGGTTTGAGCGTGATAGTTGGATTAGATACCTAACTAGTTCAAACATGGGGGTCGACAATGTGCAGAGATGTGTCAGCATTTGTTGGAGTATCATGGCAGCAGTTCACATGGGGATGATACATGATGATGGCAACACGATATGTTGCAGGAAGCATGTAGCTTGAGATGGAGGGGCTAGCCTTCCACGATGGGGAGCAACACGTGGGGATTGTGAGAGGGTGGTTGATGATCATGGATTGAGATGATTTCCGATATATGACATACCAATGGGGTGTATGCGTTGGTATGCTGATCTTTGTGACAGATGGTTTTCCAGGATGAGATATTGTCGAGGACGACAATGACTTCAAGTGGGGGAGGATGTAAGGACCTGTGTTCTGTGCGACGGGTAGAGCGACTCCACCATGCGAAGGATGTGCGAAATGCGAAATGAAACGAACCTTGGGCGAGTTTACATGGTCGTCGAGCAGAAAACTTGGGTGAGGTCGTCGGGCAGAAAACTTGGGTGAGGTCGTTTGGGCGAACCGGGTGAGGGGTGAGGTCGTCAGGCGACCCGGGTGAAGTCATTCTGGCGACCCGGGTGAGGTTGTTCGGGCCACCCGGGTGAGGTCATCGAGCGATCAGGGAGAAGTCGTTCAGGCGAACTGGGTGAGGGTGTCGGGAAACCCAAGTGAAGTCCTGTGGCGACTCAGGTGAAGTTGTTCGGGTGAACGAGTTTAGGTGAATGGGTGGACGTGCAGACAGGCGGCCGAGCGAGGGCACGTCGTGCACGCCGAAACAAAGAATCGTGCAGACGGGCAACTTGGGTAGGGCGTGTCGTGCATGACGAAATGGTGGAAACGGTGAAGTGTTGGAGTTGTGAACGGAGGTGTGACTCATCCGAAGGCACCCGTGTGTCGTGACTTGGTTACCACGAGGCGTGCCCAAGTTGGGCAAACAACACGATCGTGCGACGAGGTGAAGGAAGGGTTGCTGAGCCGTGTGGTGACCGTGCGGAGGCACTAACGAGCTAGGCAACCGAGTTTGCCAAAGTTGGAAAATTGGCTGTGTAAATTTGGGGTTTCCCAATATTTAACTTGTACTTATAAAAGAAGATTATATATATTGATTCGGGAAGACTCATATTGCAGGGAGTTGCCCCTCCTTTTATACTATTGTGCAATTGCATATGTGTTAATTGTTGTTTATGTGAATGCTATGGGCTTTCACTATATAAAAGCTAATAATAATACTTGGTAACGAAAAATAAACTAAGTATGGAATGTTAGGCGTAGTCTACAATCGTAAGTATTAGTGAAAAGAAAATGGTTCGTAGTTCCGCACCTCGCTATAAGCGGTTGAAAGACTACCATAGGTGCAGGGGCATGACAGTCGGGGTGGGGTGGAGGGCTATTTGGAATCACCCTGCCACCCCCATGGGCTGTTGGGCCACCGAGGTGGGGTGGAGGGCTGCGGATAGCCTTAGCCCCGGCTGTAGGGGCAATTCTGGGAATCACCCCGCCACCCCCGTGGGCCGTTGGGCCACCGGGGTGGGGTGGAGGCTGCCCACCCCAGCAGCCCAATGGCCCGCGGGAGTGGTGGGGTGATTCCAGGAATCACCCTACCCTCTGCCCCACCCCGACAACCCAACGACCTGTGGGGGTGGTAGGGTGATATTTTTGGAATTAGCTCGCCCTCCACCCCACCTTGATTGTAAGGACCTGTGGTTCCACCCGATGTGCATTCGACAATGGATGAAGGTCATAGAAATGTGAAGTGCGAAGCTCCGCGGCCAAAAAGTGAAAAGTAACATGATATAATGTGTGCAGGAGGATGGAGCGAAGCATGTTGTATTGTGTGGGGAGTGTGGGCTCAACCCACGAACTTAGCAAAGGCCAACCTATGCTTGCAACGCATTAGACCGAAGACCGACACGTTTGGAGCGCATTTTGGTAATGAAGTATAGGGTGTGGGCAGGTCGGCTGGGTAGCCAAGACCAAGCCCAATGCACAGTATAAACAATATGCAATGGAGCTCATTTGGAGGCATCGCTCAAGCACTCAAGTGAAGTCTTCTATGAAGTAGTGTGCAGATAAAGGGCCGCAGCAAGGAGATAGGCACAAGTCGTATGCGCCCAAGTCTTGGCTAGGCCGCTTAGAGTGCATGAAGTCTGAACGAAGGCAAGTTTGGCGGGTCGAGAAGGGCTGCACAATGGGTGCACCCGCCGACAAGCTATGTGTGCGGGTGACCGGTGAGGGCGTTCGGGTAGGCGTGCACGACGAGTGACCGGTGAAGCCGTTCGTGCAGGCATGCACAACGAGCGACCCGAGTAGGGCATCCGCTGAACGAACGAACCAAGGTGTTGAATGAGTGACCCGGGTAGCGCACGCCATGCACAGAGGTGAGTTGGTCGACACGGTGAGGTTGTGTGGACGGGCGGCCGGGTGAGGGTGTGCCATGCATGACGAAATGGTGGAAACGATGAAGTGTTGAGATTGTGAATGGAGGTGTGACTTGTGCGAAGGTGCCCATGTGTGGTGACTTGGTTACGACGAGGCGCGCCCAAGTTGGGCAAACAACACGATGATGTGACGAGGTGAACGAAGGGTTGGTGAGTCGTGCGGCGACCATGCAGAGGCACCGACGAGCTAGGAAACCGAGTTTGCCGAAGTTGAAAATAGGCTAAGTGTAAATTTGGGGCTTCCCAAGATTTAACTTGTACTTGTAAAAGAAGATTATATATATTGATTTGGGCAGACTCATATTGCAGGGAGTTTCCCCTCCCTTTATACTGTTGTGCATTTCTATTGTATAATGTTGTTTATGTGAATGTTATGGGCTTTCGCTTGTATAAAGGATAAAAATAATACTTCGTAACAAAAATAAAACTAAGTATGGAATGTTAGGCATAGTATACAATCATAAGTATTGGTGAAAAGAAAATGGTTGTTAGTGCCGCACCTCTCTATAAGCGGTTCAAAGACTACCACAGGTGTAGGGGTGTGACAGGTGGTATCAGAGCTAGTGCTGGGGAGTTGGTGCAGATGAAGGAAGTTGATTCTACAAAGGCTGAAGACTTGAAAGGAAGCTCAAGTTTTGTAGGTGACAGGTGGAATCAAGAGCTAGTTCAGACTTGCAGGGGGGAACCAGGTGAATGGTGAAGAATCAAGAAGGATGTCTATCTTGCAGGAAATGGGTTTTGTAACCTTCAAGGAATTTGAAGGGAGTCTACTTGAAGAATCAAGTAAGGTTGAACAAAGATTTGTAGAATGGGGCAAAGGCTTGTTCAAAGCAAAGAATGCTTTTCATGCTTTGTTCAAGGAAGGGATTTCTGATGGGAATAGGGGCGAAGCTTATCAACTTGCAAAGGAAGTGGAAATCTTTGATGCAGAACTCAAGGAATTGAAGATAGGGCAGGACTTGATTCGAGAGAAGTGGAAATGGCTAACTCTTGAGAAGAATCATTCCATAGCTTTGACTCATAAGGAGAAAGCTGCAGAATGCGATGATAAGGAAGAGGAAGCCATGATAGTTGAAGATGTTGCAGATGTGACAACGATGGAGGATGAACTTGAGATTAATCAAGTTGGACCAGGATCGTGCAGTTTGCAGACATGGATGGATGAGGATACTCACATGGAGGAGCCTCATGATGATGATGATGTAAGTATTATTGATACTTGTGTTTCACTTGAGCATTTGGTATTTGAACCGTATGTAGGGAAGAGCAAAGTTAGTTTGTCGATGCTAGGGAGGATCTTACCATGGATGTCTATGATGAGACCTTGTATGGAGAAGCAAGGATTATTGATTGTTGTAGGACTTGTTGGGGTCGTTTGTGACCTTATGGTAGAAGGTACAAAGGCCCGTAACAAGGGTAGAACATGATGATTGTTGCAGAGGATCGTGTCATGCTTTAGCCACATGGAGGACTGGCTAAGTGCTCGGCATGACTCATGGACAGACTGAGGAGGGCACACACTTGGGTATGATGATACTTGGGTGGACTTCTCATGGCTGAGACCAAGAGAGGAAGTCTTGGTGGAACCTTCAGTGGGGAAGCTATGATGAAAGGGACTCATGATGTGATGATGATATGGTTGGGTGACCGAGTTCACTAGACCAAAGATTGCAGACTTGGATGAAGATGACTGATTGTTGTGATGGGTCTACTTGGTTGGACTACATGGGCAACTTAGTCATGGACATCAGGTTGGAGACATGGAGCATGGTAGTCTTATGCAGGGACATTATGCAGGAGCACTTGTAGAGGTGTCACTTATGGGCATCCGATGAGGAGTGCCAAGGCAGGGATGTTGTGCAAGTGGATTTGCTGATGTAACATGGAGATGTTTTACTTATGAGCCGATGGAGAGGTTGTGCACTTATGTACAACAAGACCATGGACTTGGATGGAGTTGTGAGCAGACTATGGAGCATTCCTACTACATGGAGAGCTGAGGCATATTGCAGAAACCTTTGGGCCGAGACTTGTATTCTTGCTAGAGTGTTGGTTGGAGATGGCTTATGGAGCGCATGATGACATGAGATTGTTGTGACTTTTGGGGACTTCATGTATGGTGGACTTAGAGGATCTGATGCATTGAGCAGCTGAGGTCAGAGACTTTGATGCAGGATGGTGTGCATATTTTCAAGTACATGTATGGGAATCGCTTGAAAGAGTGAATTGATGTGGAGGATCGATATGAGACACTTTGGAGTGATGGAGTTACAACGATGATGATGCCTTGGTGGCAACACTTGGGCATGGGTTGAGCCCAGACTTAACCATTTTTGACACATGGGAGCTGATTGATCTATGACCATGGGCAGCACATGGATAGATGAGACGGGTGTATGCTTGTTTCTATGGTAGACTTGAGGGATGGTACATTGTAGATATGATGGAGATTGCTTCATGGACCTGAATGTGGCACATCGAGAGTCGGGTTCAATGAGATGATCTCTTCACTTTGAGAATATGGATGTTTTGCAGATGGATGATGTTGGGGTAGATGTGGCTGATTTCATGCATCACATTAGTGCCAAACATCATGGACAGCATGTTGCAGATGAGATGAGGGCTACTTCATGGACTTGAGCATGACTTACACTTATATGGAGATGGATTCTTGATCGAGTTGAGGATGTGATGGGATGTTCTAAGAAACGACTGGTGATGGCATGAGGATGTACATTCTCATGGTTTGGGTGTGATGGTTGGATTAGCTACCCAACTATTTCAGACATGGGGCTGCAGCGTGTACACATATATGTTAGCATTGTGTTGGAGTATCATGGCAGTAGTTCACAAGAGGACGAAACATGATGAGGTCGACACAAGAGGTTGCAGGAAGCATGTAGCTTGGATGGAAGGACCAGCTTCCACGATGGGGAGAAGCATGTGGAGATTGTGACTGGGTGGTTGATGGTCATGGATTGAGATGATTTCCGATGTATGCCATACCGATGGGGTGTATACCATGGTATGGTGATCTTGGTGACAGATGGTTTTCAGGACGAGACATGATGAAGATGGTAGTTCTACATATGTTGCAGGGATGTTTGCAGTATGTGGAGGATTTGATATCATGGATGAAACAATTGTTGATGATCTTGGTGGATGGCTACTAGGATGGTATGTTGTCGAGGATAACAACGATTTCAAGTGGAGGAGGATGTAAGGACTTGTGGTTCCACCCGATGTGCGTTCGGCAATGGATGAATGTCAGAGAAATGTGAAGTGTGAAGATCTGCGGCCAAAAAGTGCAAAGTAACATGATATAGTGTGTAGGAGGATGGAGCGAAGAATGTTTTATAGTGTGGGGAGCGTGGGCTCAACCCACGAACTTAGCAAAGGCCGACCTATGCTTGCAACACATTGGAATGAAGGCCAACACGTTTGGAGGGCGTTTTAGCAATGAAGTATAGGGCATGGGCAGGTCGGTTGGGTAGCTAAGACCTCGCCCAACACACGGTATAAAAAATATGCGATGGAGCTCATTTGGAGGCATCACTCAAGCATTCAAGCGAAGTATTCTATGAAGTAGTGCACAAATAAAGGGTTGTAGCAAGGAGATAGGTGCAGGTCATATGCGCCCAAGTCTTGGGCAAGCCGCTTAGAGTGCACGAAGTCTGAATGAAGGCGAGTTTAGCTGGTCGGGAAGGGCTGCACGACGGGTGCACCCACCAACGAAATGGGTGTGCGGGTGACTGGTGAGGGCGTCCGGGTAGGCGTGCACAACGGGCGACCGGTGAAGGCATCCGTGCAAGCGTGCATGATAGGTGACCTGAGTAGGGCGTCTGCTGAACAAACAAACTGAGGTGTTGAACGGGTGACCCGGGTAGGGCGCGCCATGCATGGAGGTTAGTTGGTTGACACGGTGAGGTTGTGCGGATGGGCAGCCGGGTGAGGACGCACCGTGCATGACGAAATAGTTGAAATGGTGAAGTGTTGAGATTGCAAACGGAGGTGTGACTCGTGCGAAGGCACCCGTGTGTGGTGACTTGGTTACAACGAGGCGCGCCCAATTTGGGGAAACAACAAAATCATGCGACGAGGTGAACGAAGGGTTGGTGAGTCGTGTGGTGACTATGTAGAGGCACCAACGAGCTGGGCAACCGAGTTTGCCGAAGTTGAAAATTGGCTAAGTGTAAATTTGGGGTTTCTCAATATTTAACTTGTACTTGTAAAAGAAGACTATATATATTGATTCGGGCAGACTCATATTGCAGGGAGTTGCCCCTCCCTTTACACTGTTGTGCATTTCTATTCTATAATGTTGTTTATGTGAATTTTATGGGCTTTCTCTTGTATAAAGGATAAAAATAATACTTTGTAACAAAAATAAAACTAAGTATGGAATGTTAGGCGTAGTCTACAATCATAAGTATTCGTGAAAAGAAAACAGTTGGTAGTGCCACACCTTGCTATAAATAGGTTGAAAGACTAGTGCAGGTGTAGGGGCATGACATCGATGGCCCAAGGGCCCGCGAGGGTGGCTAGGTGATTCTGGGAATCACCCCTCCCTCCACCCCACCCAACTACCCAAGGGCCTGCAAGGGTGGTGGGGTGATTCCGAGAATCACCCCGCCCTCCACCACAGCCCGGCGACCCAACAGCCTGAGGGGGTGGTAGGGTGATTCACGAATCACCCCGCCCTCCGTCCCACCCTGGTGGCCCAACGGCTCGCATGGGTGGTGGGGTTATTTCGGGAATCACCACGCCATCCGACCCACCCCTACATCCCAACTGCCTACGAGGGTGGCAAGTTCATTACGGGAATCACCCTGCCCTCTTCCCCACCCCGGTGGCCCAACGGCCCATGGGGGTGGCGGGACGATCCTAGGAATCATGCCGCCCTTTGCCCCACCTCAGTGGCCCAAAGACTCCTAGGGGTGGCAGATTGAGTCCAGGAATCACCCCTCCCTCTGCCCAACCTAGGCAGCCCAACGACCTGCGAGGGTGGCGGGGTGAATCCAGGAATGACCTCGCCATCCGCCCCACCCCAGTTGTAAGGACCTCCAGTCCAAGGCACGACCGCTACATGAAGTGTGAAGACAACTTGAACCAAATGTGTGAAGATACAATGAAATAATGCACGATAGAGGTTGAGCGGAGGTTGTTTATAATGTGGGTGCATTTGAACACACCCACAGGCTGACCATGTATGTGAAAGTGACTTGAATGGAGATTTTTGGCCAACCAACAAGCAAAATGAAGTTGCAAGCCTTATGAGGGCGTTTGCATATGAGGGACGAGTTGGCTTGGGCAGCTCGACTCGCCCCACCATTCATATATATAACGAAGGCGTTGGAGCTTGATGGAACTAATTTGAACATGAATCATTCACTCTACATCGCAAAGAGAAGTGCGAAGGAGGTGTAGTAGGCCGCAGCAAGGCGAAACCTAATGTACCCGCTCTTAGGCGATGCTACACAACATTAGCACACAAAATTGGGTGTAGGTGAAGGCGTGGGTAAGGCAAGTGCCCAATGTTCAGTGAAGGAGTGTGGGTGGAGATTCGGGTGAGGTTGCCTGCCCATCGTGCAAGAAGAAACGAAGGGTATCTCGGGTGACTTGGGTAAGTTGCCCACCCGTCATGCAAACGTATGCGGTGGAGACTTGGGGAACTCACCGCTGGTTAAAACGATACGAAGGGTGAATGGGTGACTCGGGTAAGGTCGCTCACCTATCGTACAAGGTGAACGAAGTTCGATTGAGGAGTGCAGTTGGCAGTCCGTGTGAGGGCACGCCTGCCCAACTCGGGCAAGGGACTTGGTTGGCACACGAAGGTGTGGCCTTCATGTAAAATTGGCTAAGTATGAAACTTGGTGTTTCCCAAGTATACTTGTAAAGCTTTGTAACATTGAAAGATTGTATAATATATTGTATTCAGGTAGACTCATTGTTCAGGGAGTTGCCCCTCCATTTATACTGTGCAATTGTGTTCTCTTGTATAATTGTTTATGATAATGAATGTGTATGGGTGTTCATTGGTATAAAGGAAACATAATAATTACTTGGTTGAGAAACACAAACTAAGTAGGACACATGGTTAGGCGTAGTCCATGAACATAAGTATTGGTGAAAAGAAAGTGTTCGATGGTGCCGCACCTCGCCAAGAGCGGTTGAAAGACTACCATACGCTCCGACATCGTGACAATTAGTATCAGAGCTGGCTGATGACCGAGTTGATGATGAAGTGTTGATCCTACTGCACTATTATGACAGTTGGTATCAAAGCAGGGTTGCTCGTGACAAAGTGCCGATGGTATTGAAGCCGATTCAGGGTTGAAGAAGCTTGACAGTTGATGACAGTGGAAGCAAGTACTTGCAGGTGAAGGAAGCTAGTTTCACATACAAGTGGAACAAGGGTTGGTTCATGATTGCAGGGAACTTGGTGAAGCCGGTGAATGGTGAAATAGGTTTAGTAGAGGTGAAGCTTAGTGCTTTGGCCAAGCTGAATGACAAGGCATGGCAGGTTTAGAAAAATGCGAAGGGAAGCTCTTGCTTACCTTATACAGGTTGAAGCGGATGAAAGAAGAGAATCCCCAGATTCGAAAGGAACTTGAAGTCTTGGAAAAGAATGTTGAAGACGAACTTCTTCAACTTGGTTGGACAATGGAGTAGGATGAAGTTAGAGATTGTGCCAACAAGGAAGAGGAAGCCATGATGTTTGAGGATGTTGCAGATGTGAAAACGATGAAGGATGAACTTGAGGTTGACCAAGTTGAACCAGGATCATGCAGTTTGCAGACATGGATAGATGAGGATACTCACATGGAGGAGCCTCATGATGATGATATAAGTACTATTGATATTTGTGTTTCATTTGAGCTTTTGGGAAATGAAACATATGCAAGGAAGGGCAGAGTCAGTTTTCCGATGCCAGGGAGCATCTTACCATGGATTTCTATGATGAGACCTTGTATGGAGAAGCAAGGGTTGTTGACTATTGCAAGAATTATTGGGGTTGTTTGTGACCTTGTGGCAAAAGGTATAAAGGCCCATGACAAGGGAGGAACATGATGATCATCACAAATGGATGGGTCATGCTTTAGCCACATGGAGAATTGGCTAAGTGCTCGGCATGACTCATGGATAGATTGGAGGGCACACTCTTGGGGTATGATGATACTTGGGTGGACTTCTCATCGCTGAGACCAAGAGCAAGTCTTGGTGGAACCTTTAGTGGGGGAGCTATGATGGAAAGACTCATGTGATGATGATAAGGTTGGGTGACCGAGTTCACTAGACCGAAGATTGCAGACTTGGATGGGGATGACTGATTATTGTGATGGGTCTACTTGATTGGAAGACATGGGAAACTTAGTCATGGACATCAGGTTGGAGACATGGAGCATGGCAGTCTTATGCAAGGACATGATGCAGGAGCACTTGTAGAGGTGTCATTTATGGGCATCCAATGAGGAGTTCCAAGGCAAGGATGTTGTGCAGGTGGATTTTTTAGTGTGACATGGAGGTGTTTTACTTATGAGCCGATGGAGAGGTTGTGCACTCTTGTACAACAAGACCATGGACTTGGATAGAGTTGTGAGCAGACTATGGAGCATTCCTACTACATGGAGAGTTGAGCCATCTTGCAGAGACCTTTGAGCCAAGACTTGTATGCTTGTTGAGATGTTGGTTGGGGATGGCTTATGGAGCTCATGATGACATAGGATTGTTGTGACTTTTGGGGACTTCATATATGGTGGACTTGGACGATCTGATGCATTGAGGAGCTGAGGTCAGAGACTTTGATGTAGAATGGGATGCATACTTTCGATTACATGTATGGGTGTGGCTTGAAAGAGTGACTTGATGTGGAGGATCGATGTGAGACACTTTGGAGTGATGGAGTTACGATGATGATGATGCCTTGGTGGCAACACTTGGGCATGGATTGAGCCGAAACTTGACCACTTTTGACACAGGGGCGTTGATTGATCTATGATCATGGGTAGCACATGGAGAGATTAGATAGGTGTATACTTGTTTCTATGGCAAACGTGAGGGATGGCACATACATATGTGATGGAGGTAGCTTCATGGACCTGGATGTGGCACATCGAGAGTCGGAGTTTGATGAGATCATCTCTTCACTTTGAGGAGATGGATGTTTAGCAGATGGATGATGTTGGGATAGATGCGGCTGATTTCATGCAGCACATCGACACCAAACATCATGGACAGCATGTTGCAGATGAGATGAGGGCTACTTCATGGACCTGAGCATGGCTTACACTTATATGGAGATGGATTCTTGATCGAGTTGAGGATGTGACAGGATGTTCTGAGAAATGACTGATGATGGCATGAGGATGTTCACTCTCATGGTTTGAGCATGATAGTTGGATTGATCACCTGACTAGTTCAAACATGGGGACTGGTAGTGCACAGAGATGTGTTAGCATTTTTTGGAGTATCATGGCAGCAGTTCACACGAGGACAACACATAATGAGGTCAATAAAAGAGGTTGCAGGAAGAATGTAGCTTGAGATGGAGGGGCTAGCCTTGCACGATGGAGAGCAGCATGTGGAGATTGTGATAGGGTGGTTGATGGTCATGGATTGAGATGATTTCTGATGTATAATATACGGATGGGGTGTATACCTTGGTATGGCGATCTTGGTGACAGATGGTTGCCGGGATGAGATATTGTCGAGGACGACAATAATTTTAAGTGGGGGAGGATGTAAGGACCTGTAGTCCAAGGCACGACCGCCAAACGAAGTGCAAAGACAGCTTGAACCAAATGTGCGAAGTTACAATGAAATAATGCACGTTAGAGGTTAAACGGAGGTTGTTTATAATGTGGGAGAATTTGAACACACCCACATGCACACTGTGTATTCGAAGGTGACTTGAATGGAGATTGTTGGCCAACAAACAAATGAAATGAAGTTGCAAGCATTATGAGGGCATTGGCACATGAGGGACGAGTCAGCTTGGGCAGCTCGACTCGCCCCACTATTCATATATATAAAGAAGGCGTTGGAGCTTCATGGAACTCATTCGAACATGAATCATTCACTCTACATTGCAAAGAGAAGTGTGAAGGAGGTGTAGGAAGTCGCAGCAAGGTGCAGCCTAATGCACCCACTCTTGGGTGATGCTACACGGCATTAGCATGTAGACTTGGGTGTAGGTGACGGCACGGGTAAGGTAGGTCCCCGGCGTTCGGTGAAGGAGCATGGGTGGTGACTCGGGTGAGGTCGCCCCCCCATCATGCAAGAAGAACGAAGGGTATCTCGGATGACTTGGGGAAGTCGCCTGCCCGTCGTGCAAACGTATGCCATGGAGACTTGGGTGAAGTCACCACCGGTTGAAACGATATGAAGGGTGAACGGGTGACTCAGGTAAGGTCACCCACCCATCGTGCAAGGTGAACGAAGTTCGATTGAGGAGTGCAGTTGGCAATCTGTGTGAGGGTGTGCCCGCCCAACTCGGGCAAGGAACTTGGTTGGAACACGAAGGTGTGGCCTTGATGTAAAATTGGCTAAGTAATAAACTTGGTGTTTCCCAAGTATACTTGTAAAGCTTTGTAACATTGAAATATTGCATAATATATTGTATTCGGGTAGACTCATTGTTCAGGGAGTTGCCCCTCCCTTTATAATGTGCAATTGTGTTCTCTTGTATAATTGTTGATGATAATGAATGTGTATGGGTGTTCATTGGTATAAAGGAAACATAATAATTACTTGGTTGAGAAACACAAAATAAGTAGGACATATGGTTAGGCGTAGTCCATGAACATAAGTATTGGTGAAAAGAAAGTGTTTGGTGGTGCTGCACCTCCCCAAGAGTGGTTGAAATACTATCGTCAACCTGGGGGTGTGACACCAGTGGCCCAACAACCTGTGGGGGTGGCGGGATGATTCTTGGAATCACCCCGCCCTCTGCCCCACCCCGGATGTCACGACGCCAGAGACAACAGTAGTCTTTCAACCACTCTTGGCGAGGTGCGGCACCACCAAACACTTTCTTTTCACCAATACTTATGTTCATGGACTACACCTAACCATATGTCCTACCTAGTTTGTGTTTCTCAACCAAGAAATTATTATGTTTCCTTTATACCAATGAACACCCATACACATTAATTAACATCAGCAATTATACAAGAGAACAGAATTGCACAGTATAAAGGGAGGGGCAACTCCCTGAACAATGAGTCTCCCTAAATAATATATTATACAATCTTTCAATGTTACAAAGCTTTACAAGTATACTTGGAAACACCAAATTTCATACTTAG
Source organism: Pinus taeda (assembly GCA_000404065.3). Taxonomy (NCBI): domain Eukaryota; kingdom Viridiplantae; phylum Streptophyta; class Pinopsida; order Pinales; family Pinaceae; genus Pinus; species Pinus taeda. Next base: position 401,873 of record APFE030575962.1, on the reverse strand, counting down.
CCAAAATTAGAACTTCTCACACCTCCATGTGATAACCAAGATTCTTTCCCCAAGCTGGCCGGACGCGCCCTTACACAAGTTGCCTACCACACTTCACAACCAAACCTTGTGCACGATAGGCGGGCGACTCCACCAAATCACCAAGACACCCTCGTTTCCCCTTCACACAGCGGTCTCACCAACACCACCGCATTATGTTTGCACACCAGGCGACTTCACCAAGTCTCACCCGCGCTCCTTCATCTGAACGACGGGCGCTCCTACCCATGTTCTCACCCAAGACTAAGACCAGTGCGTTTTACCTCGATGTAGCCTTGCCCAAGGCTGGGCGCATAGAACTACACCTCACCTTCTTCGTTGCGGCTTCACTTAACTACGCACTTCCTTCTTACTCGAGTTCCTTAACCGGAATTTTGATGTCCAAATGAAACTTGCCTTCGTTGTATTTATACGGATGGTTGGGCGAGTTGGCTGCCCAAGCCGACTTGTCCACCATGTAATGTAATGCCCCTACCTCATCACAAATCCTTCCAGTATGTCTGTCAGCCTTTGCTTAAGTTGTAAGTCGGATCGTGGGTTGAGCGCTCATGCTCCCCACGCAATATAAACATGTCACTCTCCTTTTCTTATGCACATTTACATATGTCTCCACGCACACCAAGTCAAGAGCTCGTACTTTGTTGCTCCAACCGCTCACTCACCAAGTCAAGCCATCGTACTTCGTGTTGGTGGGCGTGCCAAGGACCACGGGCCCTTACATCCTCCTCCACCTAAAATCATTGTTGTCCTCAACAACATCCCATCCTAGTAGCTATCCACCAAGATCAACATCAACAATTGTCCCATCCTTGGTCCATGATGTCAACTCCTCCACATACTTCAAACATCCCTGCAACATATGTAGAACCTCCATCTCCATCATGTGTCATCCCATCCTGTGAACTATCATCCTTCCTGCCTACCTGATCCCAACAACTCTCTGGTACACTGCTAGCCCTCATGACTTGAACTAGTCGGGTGATCAGTCCAACTATCACGCTCAAATCATAAGAATGTCCATCCTTATGCCTTCACCAGTATATCTCAGATCCTGCCACATCCTAGCCTCACCAAGAATCTCTCCCATGCTCAGGTCCATGGAAACTCCATCCCATCTGCAACATGTCATGATGCTTGATGCCAAGCCATCCCTACACCATCTATCATACCTGCTCAACCTGTTTCAAGGACTCACTGCCATGAGCAGCTAACAATGAGCCCCATCTTCTATGCCATCTAAGAAGATGTGGAGCGAGCGGAGCCTGAAGGCTCACCCTCACTAATAATATCAATCCATCTGTCAAGATTCTCTATCTCCATCCTTTGTAGATAAGTGACTCGATCTTCCTCTCGGACATTCAGCCTCACATAATCCTCCTCATCATCATCATCATCTTTGACCACTTCTAGCCTTCTTGACAAATCCAAGATACTATCAGAAAGTGTCCTAATGACCAATGACTGCTCGGTAATATTTGTCTCAACCATAGACAACCGCTTACTCATATCTTCCATTCACTTCTCATCCTCCATTTGCATCACTGCCAACTTACAATCAGGCTTTGTCACCCCAATGGTTGGAACACCAACGGGTACATCTTCCCTTCCATCGTAAATGTACAACCTCTTCAAATGTGGAACAATCATAGCATCAAATTGTTTCAAGAATTCCATCCCTAGCACAGCTTCATAGTCATCTATCCACACTATAGTGAAGTTGACTTTCCCTGTCCACTCTCAATTCTTCACCGTATGTGGTTCAGCACATATCCAACACTTCAAGGATTTCTTCATCTTCAACTTATCATCCAATTTCAAAGCATCATCCTTCTTCTTCTCTTTAGATTTATCGGGCTTCTTCTTTCTCTCATCAGAAGTCTCATCATAATGCTCCACCAACCTATCCACAACAACAAAAGCTTCCTCAAGTGTTTTAATCTTCTGCCTCTTCACTTCATTGTGTTCCCAAGGCTTCAATCCAATAATTAAGTTGAACACCTTGTCCCTGTCCACCATGTCAGGAAGTTCCAGAACCATACTCACAAACTCCCACTGATATGTCTGAAGGTTCCCTGTCTGCTTTATGAACTTAATCTTCATCCTTGCTTCCCACGTTTCATCTTGAAAACTAAAATGGGTTGGAAAAGCCTTCTTCATCTCATCCCAAGAAGTTATATCACCAGCATTGCCATTGGCAATCTGATCCATTATCCTTTGCCACCACATCTTAGCATCCTTCCTCAAGAACTAAGCAACTACGTTCACCTTCGTCTCATCATCGAATAGACACAATCGTTCCAAGTATTGCTCCATATCCCAGAGAAAGTTGCCAAGAGTCTTCGCACTCCTTGTACCATCATAAGATTCTGGTTCCTTGACTTTCACATGAGGCACTCCTCCACCTGAGTTATGCCTCATGACCCTCTTCAACACCATGATCTCATCTCTAGCTTCATCAAGAGATTTCTACAAGTTCACGATCTCTGCCAGACCATGATCTCTTGCCTCTTCAATCTCCTTGACCTTCACTTCAAGTTGTGTACACATAAGATCAGTGTACTCGTGTTGATTCCAGATTTCATTGAGCTCTTCCTTCATCTTCGAATTGGCCTCTTGATCCTTCATGAACAAGTCCATCTTCTTAGTCCAGCAAGCCTCTAAGTCCTACATCCTTTCCAACACCTTTTCAATGAATGCCATAGTAGCATCCTTCGCACCATGACTAGACCCAACCTGAGATTCACCTACCATTGCTAACAGTTTCCTTTTTTGCGATCTAATTTCAACCATCAAACAACTTCACCAAGTTGTTTGCAACCTGAACCAGCCCTTGTTCTACTTGTATGTGAAACAGCTTCCTTCACTTGCAAGTACCTGCTTCACTGTCACCAACTTCCAAGCTTCAATCAGCTTCCTGCAAGACTCCTCAAAGTCTTTAGACTAGCTCTGATACCACCTGTCACAATAGTGCAGTGGGATCAGCACTTCATCATCAACCTGGTCATCAACCAGCTCTGATACCACCTATCATGACTCCGGAGATGACGGTAGTCTTTCAACCGCTCTTGGCGAGGTGCAGCACCACCGAACACTTTCTTTTCACCAATACTTATGTTCATGGACTACGCCTAACCATATGTCCTACCTAGTTTGTGTTTCTCAACCAAGTAATTATTATGTTTCCTTTATACCAATGAACACCCATACACATTCATTAACATCAACAATTATACAAGAGAACACAATTGCATAGTATAAAGGGAGGGGCAACTCCCTGAACAATGAGTCTGCTCGAATAATATATTATACAATCTTTCAATGTTACAAAGCTTTACAAGTATACTTGGAAACACCAAGTTTCATACTTAGCCAAAATTACAAAAGCTCACACCTCCGTGTGATAACCAAGATTCTTTTCCCAAGCTGGGTGGGCGTGCCCTTACACGAGCTGCCTACCACACTTCACAACCGAACCTTATGCATGATGGGCGGGCAACTCCACCAAGTCACCAAGACACCCTTGTTTCCCCTTTGCATGGCGGTCTCACCAACACCACCACGTTATGTTTGCACACTGGGCAACTTCACCAAGTCTCACCCGCACTCCTTCGTCCAAACGATGGGCACTCCTACCCATGTTCTCACCCAAGACTAAGACCCATGAATTTTACCTTTGTGTGGCCTTACCCAAGGCTGGGCACATAGAACTATGCCTCACCTTCTTCACTGCGACTTCACTTAACTGTGCACTTCCTTCTTGCTCAAGTTCCTTAACTGAAAGTTCGATGTCCAAATGAACCTTTCCTTCATTTATATGGATGGTTGGACAAGCTGGATGCCCAAGCCGACTTGTCCACCATGTAATGTAATGCCCCTACCTCATCACAAATCCTTCCATTATGTCTGTCGGCCTTTGCTTAAGTTGTACATCGGCCCGTGGGTTGAGCGCTCCTGCTCCCCATCCAATATAAACATGTCGCTCTCCTTTTCTTATGTGCATTTACATATGTCTCCATGCACACCAAGTCAAGAGCTCACACTTTGTTGCTCCAACTGCTTGCTCACCAAGTCAAGTCATTGCACTTCATGCTGGTGGGTGTACCAAGGACCGCAGATCCTTACAATGAAGGCCCAATGGCTCATGGGAGTGGCAGGGTGATTTCAGGAATCACCCTGCCCTTCACCCCACTCCGATGGCCCAACAACTTGCAGGGGTGGTAGGGTGATTGCGGGAATCACCCCACCCTCATCCCCACCCGGGCGGCCCAATAGCCTGCAGGGGTGGCGGGGTGATTGCTGGAATCACCCTACCCTCTGCCCCACCAGGGTGGCCCAACGACCCTCGAGGGTGGCAGTGTGATTGCAGGAATCACCCAGCCCTCCGCCTCACCAGGGTGGCCCAATAGCCCGTGAGGGTGGTGGGGTGATTGCCGGAATCACCCCACCCTCTGCCCCACCCAGGCTATAAGGACCTCGAGCTGCAGGTGCGGTTGAGCGAGGGCACTTGGGTGAAAGGAACGAGTCAGCCAAGTGAACCACGACACACGCGAAGGATGAACAAAGAAATGCGAAGGCGTTTGGAGTTTATAACCCGTGGGCAGTCCTAGGTGAGTCGACGGGCGGGCGAACCGACGGGCGGGCGAGCCGACGGGCGGGCGAGCCGATGGGTGGGCGAGCCAACGGGTGGGTGAGCCAACTTAACAAAGGGCAAGCTGGCTTGAACGAACAAGTGGGCCGACGAGTTAAGACAAGTGAAACGCTGCGTTATGGAGGAGTTTGGTGGGTTGGTCAGGGCATCCCCACATGACGAGCGAAGGGTATACATAACCGATAGTGAGATGGCGGAAGGAATCAATCATTCGATTAATGAGGAAGTGCGAGCTAGTATTTGGAGGTTCTACGGTTAGGAGCAAGGTGAGGTGTGAATGAGCCCACACGATGGGTGAACCAAAGGCGTGAATGAAGGACTTCGGGCAAGGCAACACGGCGTGTGCGCCCACTGAACGAAACGGTGAACGAGTCGGTTGGAGAACTCGTACAGGGTGACCTACAGGTGGGAGCACACGGCGAGGCAAAACAAGAAGTGTTGGTTTGTGAATGGAGGTGTGAGGGACGTGTGAAGGTGCTCGAGCTGGATGGCACAGTGACACGGGTAGCAGTTCTTGAGTTGCACAAATGACACGACAAACTGAACGAACACATTCAGGGGCAAACGACGAGTTGGGAAAGTCATGCAGCGACCTTGTGGGCACGCTGACGAGCTGACCGAGTTGTGCCGAGTGAATGTAAAATTTGACTAAGTGTAAATTTGGGGCTTCCTCAAGAATGTAACTTATATATATATTGATATTGTGGGCAGACTCATTACAGGGAGTTGCCTCTCCCTTTATACTATTGTGCATTTATGGTTAATACTATTTATGGTTAATGTTAATGGTTTTCACTGTTATAATGAAAACATATACTTGGTAAAGAATAAAATAAACTAAGTATCGAAAGTACGCGTAGTCCACGATCACAAGTATTGGTGAAAAGAAAGTGGTCGGTGGTGCCGCACCTCCTATAGTGCGGTTGGAAGAGTACCACCAGTGTAGGGGCATGACAGTTGGTATCAAAGCTGATTTTGAAGATCATGACGAAGTGGTGATCCCACTGTACTATCGTGATAGTTGATATCACAGCTGGTCAATTGTGACAAGAAGTGGATCCCACTACAGGTGGAATCGGAGCTGATGATAGGGAAGATGATCCCACTAGAGGTCATATCAGGGTTGATTGATGATAAGGAGTTGATCCTACTGCATTAACGTGATAGTCGGTATTGAAGCTGGTGAATGATCTATACTAGATCACAAAGAAGGCTGATGGCAGAGATGGCAGTGGAACCTCAGGTTATGATAGGGGAATCTAGCCACAATGCAGATGAAGCTTTCATGAACAGGGTATTGGAATGATTGGAGGAATGGGATTCTGATTGGACATCGATGATGGCCGAGATCATGAAGGATCATGGAGGCAATGTGAAGATGAAAGAAGAATTTGATGAACTCAAAGACCGATACGAGTATACAAAATGGAAGTATACACAACTGGAAGAGGAAGTCAAGGAGATTGAGAAAGTAAGAGATCAAGGTTTGGCAAAAATCTTGTATTTTCAACAAGCTATTGATGAAGCTCAAGACACGATCATGGTGTTGAAGAAGGCCATGAGACATAACTCAAGTGGAGGAGTGTCTCATGTGAAAGTCAAGGAACCAGAATCTTATGATGGTACAAGGAATGCGAAAACTCTTGGTAACTTTTTATGGGACATGGAATAGTACTTGGAATGCTTGGGATTACCTGACGAGGAAACTAAGGTGAAAGTAGCTACTCAGTTCTTGACAAAAGATGCTAAGATGTGATGGCAAAGAAGGATGGATCAGATTGCCAATGGCAGTGCTGATGACATAACTTCGTGGGATGACACGAAGAAGGCTTTGTAGACCCACTCCAGTCCACAAGATGAAACATGGGAAGCAAGGATGAAGATAAAATACATGAAGCAAATGGAAAGTCTGCAGGCATATCAGCGAGAGTTTGCAAGTATAGTTTGGAACTTCCGGACATGGCAGAGAGGGACAAGATGTTCAACTTTGTTATGGGGTTGAAACCTTGGGCATGCAATGAAGTGAAGAGACAGAAGATAAAGACACTTGAAGAAGCTTTTGCTGCCATAGATCATTTGGTGGAGCATTATGATGAAGCTTCTGATGAGAAAAAGAAGAAGTTCGATAAGCCAAAAGAAAAAACTACGAAAGATGATGCTTTGAAATTGTATGATAAGATGAAGATGAAGAAACCATTGAAGTTTTGGATATGTGAGGAACCACATATGGTGAAGAATTGTCCTTCATGACCGAAAGTGGTTGTGATGGCATAGTCCAATACGAAGAAAGAAGAGACTTCTGTGTGGGTGATGCAGATTCTTGGAGCTATAGCTGCTACGGAAGTCATCTCACGAAGAGATACGAAAAGGAACAGTTTGGAATATGTTCAAATGAATATTGGGAGTGCTGAAGTGCTCACTATGGTGGAGAGTGGTGCTACTCACAACTTCATGAGTGAAGATATTGCAAGAAGGATTGGGATGAAATTTTTACTGGTGCAAGCACAAATAAAGATGGTGAATTCTCCTCCTGATTCCGTGATTTGTGTGGCTGAAAAGGTGGACACAACACTTGGTGAGTGGACCGGGAAAGTCAACTTCATTATAGGATGGATTGATGACTATGAAATTATGTTGGGAATGGAATTTTTGAAACATTATGATGCAATTATTGTTCCACATTTGAAGAAGTTGTACATTTACGACGGAAGGGAAGATGTACCCATTGGTGTTCCAACCATGGGAGTAACAAGACCTGAGTGTAAGTTAGTAGTGATGCAGATGGGGGATGAGAAGCATATGAATGAGGTCTGTAAGAGGATGTCTGTTGCAGAGACAAAGCTTATGGAACAGTCACAGGTTATCAAGACATTGTTAGATAGCATATTGGATTTGTCCAAGAGGCTGGAGGCAGTAGAGGATGATGATGACGATGATGAAGAATATATGAAGCTAAATGTCCAGGAGGAGCATCGGGCTACATATCTACAAAGGATGGAAGTGGAAGATCCAGGTAGATGGATTGAGCTGATTAGTAAGGGAGATCCTTCAGGCCCTACTCCCTCCACATCTTCATAGGTGACTTAGAAGATGGGGCTCATTGTTAGCTGCTCATGGCATTGAGTCCCTAAACATTTGAGCAGTCATTGAAGACAGGTAGATGATGCAGGAATGAATGCGACTACAAGGCAGCACATTGGCATTAGCATCATGACATATTGTAGATGGGATGGAGATTCCATGGATCTGAGCATGGGTTTTGAGCAGATTCTTGGCTGAGTTTGGGATTGTGACAGGACGCTGAAGAAACAACCGACGGTGGCATGGAGAAGGTACATTCTCATGGTTTGAGTGTTATGGTTGGATTAGCTACCCAATCAGTTCGATGACATGGGGGAATGCAGTGCACTGAGTTTGTTTCAGATAGATGTCTTGGTTTCAACTGAGATGTTGTGTTGGCTAGAGTATTATGCAGAGGAGTTCACATGATGAAATGACACATGATGGAGACTGTCGTATTATATATGTTGCAGGGATGTTTGCAATATATAGACGGGTTGAAGTTATGGATCAAGAATATGGTTATTCATAGAACACATACTGATGGATTATGTGGCATTGGTATGGACATCTTGGTGATATATGGTTGCTGGGGTGGAAAAGGGATTGTCAAGGATGACAATGACTTCGGGTGGAGGAGGATGTAAGGACCTTGAGCTATAGGTGCGGTTGAGCGAGGGCGCACAGGTGAAAGGCACGGGCGAGCCAAGCGAAACACAACACACGTGAAGGATGAACAAATAAATGTGAAGGTGTTTAGAGTTTATAACCCGTGGGCAGTCTCGGGCAAGCCGATGGGCAGGCGAACCGACAAGCGGGTGCGCCCAAGGGCGGGCAAGCCGACTTAACTAAGGGTGAGCTAGCTAGAACGAACAAGCAGGCCGACGAGTTAAGATGAGAAAACCGATGCGTTATGGAGGAGTTCAGTAGGTCGGCCAAGGCACCCCCACACGACGAGCGGAGGGTATACATAATCGGCAGTGAGATGGTGGAAGGCATCAAATCATTCGATTAACAAAGAAATGTGAGCTAGCATTCGAAGGTTCTATGGTTAGGAAGAGGGTGAGGTGTGAATGAGCCCGCATGATGGGTGAATCGAAGGCGTGAATGAAGTACTTCGGGCAGGACGACACGACGTGTGCGCCCTCTGAACGAAACGGTGAACGAGTCGGTTGGAGAACTCATACAGGGTGACCAGTGGGTGGGAGCACCCGACGAGGCAAAACAAGAAGTGTTGGTTTGTGAACGAAGGTGCAACGGATGTGTGAAGGTGCCCAAGTTGGGTGGCATGGTGACACGGGTAGCGTTGCTCGAGTTGGGAAAATGGCACGACGAGCTGAACGAACTCGTTCAGGGGCAAACGATGAGTTGGGCAAGTCATGCGGCGACTGTGTCGGTGGGCCGACGAGCTGATCGAGTTGTGTTGGGTGAATATAAAATTTGACTAAGTGTAAATTTGGGGTTTCCTCAAGATTGTAACTTATATATCTATATATCTATATATATATATATATATATATATATATTGATATTGTGGGCAGAGTCATTACAAGGAGTTGCCCCTCCCTTTATATTGTTGTGCATTTATGGTTAATGTTGTTTATGGTGAATGTTAATGGTTTTCACTTTGTTATGATGAAAACATATACTTAGTAAAGAAGAAGATAAACTAAGTATCAAAAGTAGGCATAGTCCACGATCACAAGTATTGGTGAAAAGAAAGTGGTTGATGGTGCCGCACCTCCTATAGTGCGGTTGGAAGAGTACCGCCAGTGTAGGGGCATGACACGGGCGGCCCAATGACCCGCAGGGGTGGCAGGATGATTGCAAGAATTACCCCACCCTTCGCCCCAGCCGGGCGGCCCAACAGCCTCCGGGGGTGGCAGGGTCATTCTGGGAATCACCCTGCCCTCCGCCCCACCTGGGCAACCTAACGGCATGTGGGGGTGGCGGGGTGATTCCGAGAATCACCCCACCCCGACAGCCCAATGGCCCAGGGGGTGGCGAGGTGATTCCAGGAATCACCCCGCCCTCCACCAGACCCCAGCGACCCAACGGCTCACATGGGTGGCAGGGTGATTCCAAGAATCACCCCACCCTGGCACCCAATGGCCCACGGGGGTGGTGGGGTTATTCTAGGAATCACCCTGCTCTCCGTCCCACCCTGATGGCCCAACAACCCCTGGGGGTGGCGGGGAAATTCCGGGAATCACCCTGCTCTTTGCCCCATCACAGCTGTCCAACAACGCGCAAGGGTGGTTGGGTGATTCCGAGAATCACCCCTCCCTTCATCCCATCCTGGTGGCCCAATAGCTCACGAGAATGATGGCGTGATTCCGCGAATCACCCCGTCCTCTAACCCACCCCGATGACCCAATGGCCCACGAGGGTGGTGGGGTTATTCCAGGAATCACCCCACCCTCTGCCTCACCCCGACGACCTAACCTAGTGGGGTTATTCCAAGAATAACCCCGCCCTCCACCCCACCCCTACAGCCCTTGGCGGGCAGGTAGGATGATTTAGAGAATCACCTCGCCCCCTGCCCCACCCCGACAGCCCAACAATCCGTGAGGTTGGCCGGGTGATTCCAGGAATCACCCTGCCCTCCGGCCCACCTCGGTGGCCTAACAGCCCACAGGGGTGGTGGGGCGATTCCCAGAATCGTCCCGCCACCCCTGTGGGCCGTTGGGTTGCCAGGGTTAAGTCGAGGGTTGTAGAGAGCCTTCGCCCCACCCCTATGGCCCAACATCCTGTGGGGGTGGCGGGGCAATTCCGGGAATCACCCTACCACCCCTGCGGGGCATTAGGCAGCCGAGGTCGGGCAAAGGATTGCGAACAACCTCCACCCCACCACGGTGGCCCAATGGCCCACGGGGGGTGAGCCGTTGGGCCACTGGGGTGGAGGGGAGGGCTGCGGAGAGCCTCTGCCCCACCCCGTCAACCTAATGGCCCGTCGGGGTGGCACAGCAACTCGCCCCACCCTGGTGACCCAATGGCTCACAAGGGTGGCAAGGCCATTCCAGGAATCACCCCACCGCCCCCAAACTCTGCCCCACCCCAGTAGACCAAGAGCTGGAGAGGGTGGCAGGGTGTTTCCAGGAATCACCTTGCCCTCTGCCCCACCACTGCATCCCAATGGCTCGCGAGGGTGGCGGGGTGATTCCGGGAATCACCCCACCCTCCGCTCCACCCCAGAGGCCCAATGTCTCACAAGGGCGACGGGGTGATTCCCCAGAATCACCCTACCCTCCACACCATGTAGTGGCCCAACGAATTGCAGGGGTGGTGTGGTGATTCCGGGAGCCCTATGCCCCACCCGACAACCCAATGGCTCGCAGGGTTGGCGAGGTGATTCCAGGAATCACCTCGCCCTTTGCCCCACCCTGGCAGCCCAACGGCTCACACGGGTGGTGGGGTGATTCCGGGAATCACCCCAACAGGGTGATTTCGGGAATCACTCCACCCTCCGTCAAACCTCGGCGGCCCAACGGCTCGCGGGGGTGGCAGGGTGATTTCAGGAATCATCCCACCCTCCGCCTCACCCCCGCGGCCCAACGGCCTGCCGGGGTGGCTGGGTGATACAGGCAATCACCCCGCCCTCCCCGCCACCCCCACAAGTTCGACTCGCGGGGGTGGCGGGGTGATTCCAGGAATCACCTTGCCCTCCACCCCAACTCGACGGCACAACGGCCTGCGGGGGTGACGGGGTGATTCCAGTAATCACCTCACGCAAGGGTGGCGAGGCAATTCCGAGAATCACCCCACCACCCCTGCAATTTTGATATTTCATTCTCCAAGTGGAAGCAAGAAATATCAGAGAGAAGACACTAATCAAGATCCCAAAAGATGACTCACCTCTCTGTAATCATCTATATATGGATCCCTCATCACAGAGATCCAGAGGCTGGAATTGTGTAACTTATAGAGAAGTGTTGTTGGTACTCTGGTGTACATTCACAGTGTTGGGTGATTTTGCTTTGCTTGAGGTGAAGAAGGGCTTCTTAGCTGGAGGATGATGCTGGGTCAGAGCTGCTCATGGTTGTAATCCTCTTGCTACTTTTTATCTGAATAAAGCTATTCTTGTTTCCTTCCATATCCTTGTGTACTTGTTATATATGCTTGTATATGGTTAGTGCACATCTGATCCTGCATTATTTATGAATTTAGATCCTTGTTTCTTGCATAGTAGTATGTTGCTATGATTCTACAGGTCCTTTTGAAGCTGATCAGACAAAGAAGCGAGCGGAAAAACTCTATCAAGAAGGAGAGGGAATCGAGCGCAAGACTCAGGTTGGCCCTCTTGGTTCTCCTCTCATCTATTTTCATAAAAGGAATCAATAGTAGACTTTGATTGTTTGTTTCTAAGATAGCCACCCATCTTAGTGGGAATAGCATCATCCGTGTGGACACTATTCCCATATAACAAAATGGCGACTCCGCTGGGGAGCGACTAGATTACTTGTTAGCCTATCTATCCTTGTTTACTTTATAAACATATAGACGGAGCCTGAAGTCAAGCCAGCTAGCCTTCGAACTGCATTTGTCATATAAATGCAAAGTAGATCAATGTTGCTTCAGTCAATCTCCAGGTTTTTGTTTATAAATTAAACAGTAGATCTGCAAGCAATCTAATTGCCCTAAGTAGTGGCTTTAGTAACCTCTTAAATCACCCCTGTGTTTTTACATACATTGATCTGTACTTATTCAGCTTAAACCCCTGAATTAAACTGCAAACTGTGAGTGAAGTCTCGTTCAAAGTCTCGCACTGTAACCATTGCACCCTGCCTTCAAGGCAGTCTGTATGCATCGCACTTCCTGAATGGAGTAACCGCTCTGCATACTGAGTTCACTGTGTAACAAGTGTGATGGTTAGGGAGGACTGATTTTACCCTCCGACTGTGGATTTTTCTCACTGTTTTCAGTATTATTCAAGAGTTTTTGTTGTCTGTAATCAGTGTGCTTCTATGAATACCCCCTTCTCTAGCATTATTCCACCTCCTTAGTGCAAAGAACTATAAACGTTTTTTATGTATTGTGTGTCATTTTAGTTCTCTTTTGCAAAAAATAACATAGTCGAATTGTCGTCACTAGATCTAAAAGTGTCGTAGCTATCGTTTTCAGTTTTAGAAAGCAATCCCATTGTTTTAGATAGTTGATTATATGGTTATTATTGCATAAGACTTGATTTACTAGTTTTAAAGTGTTGAAAAGCAACTTCCATTTCAAAATTGCAAAGTGTCTCCCTTGTTTTCACTTCATTTTGAAAGAGAATTTTGTTGAGTAAAGTCACTTTAAAAGTAATTCAGCTTTGCACATAGTTTTCTTAGTGTCATTCACACATTAAGAGAGCTGAAAAAAAATACATGCATGTGCATTTTCATCTTGAATGCTTGGCTTGATTTAGGACTGTGCATATTAGCGTGTGCTCTGTGCTCTGTGAAGAAAAGATGCTTGACTTTCTTCCCCTTAGTAGCTAGGATTTTCATTGCTGAAAGAAGATAAAACGTCTATTTATCATCTTAGACTGCATTTAGGAATTTTACATACATCACGTGGTGAACCTGAAAGGAAAACTGCTAAGCAAGATCAACTTAAAATAAATCTCAATGAATCTAACAACGCTTTGGAACTTAACGCAACATCTAGAGGTCTAGGCTAGAGACATATTCCGACGTCGTAAAGCCTAGTAATTGTTGCTTTCAGTGCTGGTTGGGTGATTCCTCCACTCTGAGATGATAAGTGCCAGTACGGACTTGTGCTCCCACGTACCGTCGTGTATATATTGGGAGACCACTATGGGCTGCATCCTTTATCCTTAGGAAGACGTGTCTGCCGCCCTATCAATCGTAATGCACTGAACACAGCATTCGGGAAGACTGATTGATGTACTGTAAAAAGTATTCTGCAGTTTTACAATTGGTTTGGTAATCCTCTCTACCTAGATCTCCAGAGAAGTCCATTTTTCTCCTTTTCAGACTCCTTAAAGGAAAAGGTCCTTTGAGCTTGTCACTTCAAGCTCAATAAAAATTGAAGGCGACTAGAGTCATCTTTTGTTTTTTCTTGACTCTTTAAAATTGAAAAAACAAGTTGTGTCAAAGCGTCTAAAATTCATTTAATTCAAAAAACAATTTCCCCTTTTATTTTGAGTTGATCAAGTAATCCGTAATCGTGGAAGAAATTCAATCAAAACCCCGTCGTTCGCGGAGACTTATGAGTCAACCATCATTGACTCCGAAAGTGAAGCCATTCCGGACAAAGCGAACTCGTGTAACCAGATCAAAGTCCCCTAGGTTGGTTGGAGCAAGCACTCCAACATCCTTAGAGACTCCGGTTACTCCGAACATTTCTGGAATCCTTGCCTCTACGGAAGAAATTCCGCAACAGCAACAGGACATTACAACTGATCCTAGTCTGACAGTCAACACTTCTATTCCTAAACCGGTTCCATCTACAACCGATTTAGAAGGTTTTACTCCCCAACCGTCTGCTGCTGCAGAACTTACATCTTCTTCAGCACCAGAAATATTTTATGGACATGACGGTCTGCCTCTTCCTCCTGGATTGATTGCCATAGAAGAGATTGTGGAAGATCCTCCATCTAGCACTCCAACGCAACTTGGAGCTGGGATCGCCCTATATCCTTCTTCATCAGAGAATATTCACCCACCCTCGGAAGTTTCTGAAGAATCGCTGAGGAATATTTTGGATAAACTTAATATGTCTGAACAACTGTCAACATCAAGGACTTTGTCACTCGACACAGCAACAGTGGAAGACCCTTTTGTTATTCCGACAATGTTCGTCGGTGTGCCATCTGTCCCAACCAGTTTTCAATCGCTGGATGGAGTCCATCCTGGGACTATTTCAATAGTATGGACTGTTCCCGTTTGTTCGTCCGGAATTATATCTGGAGTCTCTTACGTTGAGTCTCGACAAATTCATCCGTCACAAGGTCAATTTGGGTAAACTGGTCCCCAAAGGCAAATTATTCCTTTGAGAAATGGATTACTATCATATGGAGAGCCATATACCCTTTCATTGTCTTCCCTAGAAGGACAACCATGCATGAGTTCACAACAAAATTTGGGTTATGCTAGAATCACAACTAGCGATTGGGTACCAGTCCTGTCTCAACAACCAAGAGTTGTATGCTCAATACAACAAAGTTCACCTATGACAAACATTCCCACTACGTTGGCTATCGTGGCTGTATCGCAAGTACAAACATCCCCAATTATATTCCAACCTCAAGTTTCACAGGTTGCAATACAAAAATCTCTTGTACCTCCAACACAACCACAATCACCCACTAGTGGAATGGCACAGGTTCAAATGGGGAACCCCAACCCCCTTCTTGGTCAAACAGTCAGTGCTGGACAACAGCCCATGGCTTCACAACCGTGGCTGGTGCAATACCAACAACCATAATTCCAGCAACCTTACCAAGGATATGAGCAACAAGTCTTTGCGAGTAATGGGCAGCCATATCAACCATATCATAATGGTTATGCCCATCAACCTTACCAAAGTTACCAAAATCAAATGCATTATGTTGGTATGCAAAGACCGACTGCTCAAACAATTCCATCTTATCTTGGGTATGCTCATCCGAGCCTAAATCAACAGTTTCCCTTCATGGCAACTCTAGAGTTACCAGATCTAAGTTGACTAACGAACGATCCAATTGCCTACGCCCCTTGGTGGCCAGCGATCCCGCATAAACTTTCGTCGGATATTCCTAAATTCATTGGAAATCCGGGTGAAGACCCATTGAATCATGTGATGACCTTTCATCTATGGTGTTTGTCAAACAATCTCAATGATGATTCGATTCGGCTTCACCTCTTTCAGCGCACGTTAACTGGTCAGGCAGCAAAGTGGTATATCAAACTACCTAGAGCTTCATTTGATAACTTCAGTACCCTAGCCACAAACTTTTTAACCCATTTTCAATTACCTATCAGGTACGAAACAGGAACTGAGATGCTTACCAATTTCAAACAAACGACAGCCACCCACATATCCGATCATATTCATGAGTGGTGGCGTCGTCACAGAATGGTAAAAACATATGTTCCTAATCAGCTATTGGTTGAATGGTTTATTAAGTCATTGTTACCCGCTATTACAGAAGACGTGGCAAAGGGGGGAGTTGTCACTGAAGAGCAAGTCATTGCTCGTGCACAATATCTAGACTTGATCTATACTCAGTCTGGCATGCTCTACGATAAAATCCGTGACGCTCCTAGACCAGAATTCTCCATTCCTCTGCCTCCTAAATCAAAAAGAGACTCTCATACTAGCGATGGTATGATAGGCACGACAAGCACTAAAACCGCAAAGGCCACATCCAAAAAGGCCCGCATGGTTTCGAATCAAGATGCAAATGAAGAACTTCTAGCCTCGGAAGTAAATATTGTGTCAACAGACAAAGGCAAAGAAGCCAAGCAACCAGGAGGCAAGAAGAAAAAACAAGGGAAGAAGAAAAACCAGGGAGACTCATCTCCTAGGAAACCTTCTGCAAATCCTTCTGGGAATGTGAAACCCAAAACTCCATGTCATATATGTGACGAGGATCATTGGACCTGAGAATGTACATATAAAGAATAACTTAGAAAATTATTCAAAAGTTCAAAAACCTCGGCTGTATTGACGGATCCGTTTCCAAACCCAGGAACAAATATGGTTGCTAGCGAAAATGCTTCCCCGTCCCAAGTGTTAATGTTGTCAATATCGAAGCAACTAAATGACACTCTTATAATGACAAGGAGTAAAGATTACGGGAATCCACAGATGTTGAACAAAAAGGACAATGACCAACCTAGTAGTTCAACAATGACTTCAACAGAAGTCGTGCCACCCATCATTCTTGAATTAATAATAAAACCGCCAAAGGGAGTAGTACAGAAATCAACGTTTAATCCTCGTGCCTGAGTAGCACAACACTATAATATAGTGGAGGATTTAGCCCAATCACCATCCGCGATGTCGACTCTTGAAGTGTTACAAAATTGCCTCTCCCAAAAGCAGGCTTTATTGTCAGCAATAGGTGGGATTGACCCAACGGATTCCAATCTTGTATCTTTTAATCATAAAGGATATGACCCTCAGTTACTAGCTCAACTAGCTTTCCTCATTCAAGTGAAAGCCCTCAACAAAACTGTTCATAGAAAAATTATTGACGAGGGAGCACCCACATGTATCATGTCGATGAGTTGCTGGAAAACTCTAGGGTCTCCATTTTTGTCGCGATCGTCAACAACATTAAAAGCATTTGATGGATGAACGTACACCCCGTATGGGATACTAAATAACTTGCAAGTCGAAATGGGGGGAAAAACAGTAGAAATAAATGTTGAAGTCATCGACAGAAATCTTGATTACAACATCCTACTGGGAAGACCCTGGATATATGCCATGGCAGTTGTTTTGTCGACCTAATTCAAGAAAATTGCATTTCCTTCCCAACGAGGAATTACAATCATCGACCAATAAACTTTTCTCCCCAACAGTTCGCAAGTTACGGGAATCATTCCAATGATCCATGGAAGCCCTAGCATGCTTCATAATATCGGAGTAGGCCTACTAAAAGACCCTACGTTAATGGGAACCTTTACCCTACCGCCTCCTACCAATTTGGCGGAAGTGGCTAATGTAGGAACCTGCAACATGATATCTTCCATTCAAAAGATGTCAGAAAACGATGTTAATATGGATCATTCACAGGTTTTGCCTCTAACCCGCTGGAAATATTATAGCAATCAATGTTCTCAGCATGGGAGGCAAACCAGCATCAACACTCGTCAAGCGTTTGGATAGATAGGTCTAAGGAATATGGCACCCCTTCAGATCCTTGGTCGCAAGTACACCTTACAGACGAAGGAATCATTCAATCAATGATGATCGATGGGGCACCATGGGAAGATCACCACCATCATTCCCATCTTCCGACTTGTAAAGAAGATAATTCCGGTGACCTACAACATCCTTCAGTATTTGACTTTCTGAAGAATACTGTAAACACGGTGGATTCCGAAAGAAACATATCCAATATCGAAGAGACTATTGCCATAAACATCTCGACCAAAACAGATGTTGTAGAAAACATTCATGTTGGAAAATCTTGTTCTTCTTCCGAACTGGAAATATATAGCACTCTCTTTCACGAGTTTAGAGATGTCTTTGCTTGGTCATATGATGAAATGCCAGGTATCAACTCGAGCATAGTTGAACACGAGATTAAGATGTATCCAGATGTCAAACCGATACAACAACGGCTAAGGTAGGTGCACCCCAAGAAAGACGTTGCCATCAAGGCGGAAGTCGAAAAACTCCTCCATGCTGGTTTCCTTTACCCCGTTCCTCTAACTGATTGGGTATCGAATATTGTTCATGTGATGAAAAAACAAGGAACGATTAGAGTGTGCGTTGATTATAGGAATGTAAATCGAGCTTGTCCAAAAGACAACTACCCTACACCCTTTATCGACCAGATTATTGATGAATGCGCCGGATGCGAAATCTTTTCATTCATGGATGGATTTCCCGGGTATAATCAAATAAATATCTGCCCACAGGACTAGTCAAAGACTGCATTCATTTGCCCGTGGAGCACATTCGCATATCGCAATCTACCCTTTGGTTTGAAGAACGTAGGGGCGACTTTTCAGAGAGAAATGAACTATGCTTTCCACGACATCAAAAACATCGTTCAACCTTACCTCGATGATCTCCCAGCTCATTCACGAAAGCGAACTGATCATCTGCACCATTTGAGAGCAATATTTCTACGTTGTCGACACTACAAGATAAGACTCAATCCGCACAAATGTGTGTTTTGTGTCAGTTCTGGTTATTTACTTGGCTTCATTGTCTCAAAGGGTGGGATTCGTCTCGACCCTTGCAAGGTTTAGGCAATCATCGATTTGCCTCCACCTTCAAGCCTGCTTCAGATTCAGAAGCTCCAAGGGAAAGCAAATTTCCTCAGGAGGTTCATTCCAAATTATGTTGAACTAGCTAAAGGTTATACCCATCTGTTGAAAAACGACGTACCCTTCGTTTGGGACCAGGTCACGCAAACCTCCTTTGACGCTTTAAAGAAATATCTAATACAAGTGTCATTAATGTATGCTCCTGATTATCAAAAAGGACTTTAACCTGTATCTGGCTGCAGCAGATACGACCATAGCAATGGTTTTAGTTCAAGAAGACAATGGAATTGAACATCCTATATATTATTTAAGCCGAAACTTAAATGATATGGAAATTAAATACTCCTACGTTGAAAAGCTATCCCTCGCAGTTGTTCAAGTAATACATAGATTTCAACACTACGTCCTCTTTAGAAAAACTACCATTTTGTCAGATTGTAACCCCATGACTTATATATTATCGCGATAGTTACTGGGGGGAAAGTATTTGAAATGGATAGCAATCCTCCAAGAGTTTGATTTGGAATTTAAAAGATCCAAATCAAAGAAATCCCTGGTATTCACAGAGTTACTATGAAATCTCCCATCGTTGTCTAACGATGCAACATCCGAAGAAGCAATCGTGGATGAAAATTTGTTTCTGATATATTCAAGCGATTTGTGGTACGGAGATATAATCGTTTATCTCCAGACACAAACATACAGGTCTAATACCTCACGCTCCGAACAGCGACACATTCGATACCAAGCAAAAGACTACGTGATCGTCGGTGATACTCTTTACCGTCATGGTATCGATACAATTCTGCGGAGGTGCCTCACCCTTGAGGAGGCCGAAAAATCCCTGAATGACTGCCATTCAGGCACATGTGGGGGGCATCAATCTGGTTATGCTACGCCACAAAAAATTTTGCGAGCAGGATACTTTTGGCCAACCA
Organism: Pinus taeda; assembly: GCA_000404065.3. Classification (NCBI taxonomy): domain Eukaryota; kingdom Viridiplantae; phylum Streptophyta; class Pinopsida; order Pinales; family Pinaceae; genus Pinus; species Pinus taeda. Next base: position 382,257 of record APFE030575962.1, on the reverse strand, counting down.
TGTTCAAAGATTGCATAACCGCAGTTAGAAGTTGTCATGCTTGCCAAATCTTCGATAGCAAAACAAGAAGACCACCCACGCCACTGCAACCAGTAGTAGCTATTGGGCCATTTTCCAAATGGGGCATAGATTTCATGACATGTAACCCCACCTCGACTGGGGGGCATGGGTACATAATAGTCGCGGTGGACTATTTTACCAAATGGGTCAAGGCGATGCCTACATTAAACAACAGCGGTGAAACAGATGCCCTTTTCTTCTTCAATCACGTAGTCTCCAGATTCGGTGTTCCATAGGCCATAGTCACAGAACATGGATCACATTTTCGCAATCACATGATGGTTGAGTTGGCTACCAAATTAGGACTATCCCACGACAACTCTACTCCGTACTATCCGCAAGCTAACGAACAAGTTGAAGCAATCAACAAAGTCCTAAAGTGCATGCTGCAAAGGATGATCGGAGTCCACAAATGGGATTGACACCTAATCTTGTACTCGGCCTTGTGGGCATACCGGACATTGGTAAGAAATGCAACCAGATTCACACCTTTTCAATTGGTGTACGGTCTCGAAGCAATCTTACCGGTTCAATGTGAAATCTCATCCCTCAAACTCACAGTCGACCTTCTCCCCAGAACCTCAGAAGAGAGGCTCGTTTCTTGGAATTAATCCATTTGGATGAAACCTGTCATGATGCAGCTTCGGCTAATGAGGCTCATAAGAAACGAGTCAAAACACAGTTCGACAAGAACGTCAAACCTCGCGTCTTCTCAGAGGGTGACCTGGTTTTACTTTATGACCAGGAATCCGATAAATTGGGAGCAGGGAAATTCAAATCATTATGGATGGGTCCCTATATTGTTCAAAGAGTATTAACAAAAGAAGCCTACGAGTTGATGGACTATGATGGGATTCCCCTGGTGCAACCTCGCAACGGGTTGTACCTCAAACGCTACTATCCCTGATCTCGCATAGTAGTCCTCATGCTTTTGTTACATTTTTGTTTTCGCCAAGAGCATTTGAATTGGTTAAGTAATCCACTTTTTGCATTCGTTGCAGATGTCGAACCTACTGGAATCATTCGTTGGATATGCCGACAGAGCAAGTCGTAGCTCGCGGAATCTATCTTCCGCAGCATGGGCCATTTTCAATCCCAGCGTTGAGTTAGTAAGTTTCAGAGGAGTATGTATTGGTCGGTCTACGAACAATATCGTTGAGTACAACGCATTAATAGAACTCCTTTATGATACCATCACACATGGTATATGCTGAATTGTCATCAGGCTAGACTCACATCTCGCCATTTTACAACTCACCAGCATCTATGTTGTACGAAATCCAGCTATCTATCACATGTTCCTAAGGGTCAAAATTTTGGAAACACAGTTTGATTTCATCCAATATCAACATATTTCCAGAAGTTTAAACACATTAACAGACTCATTGGCAAATTATGTGTTAGATAGACATTTGTGACATTTATAAAAAGAAGCATCACATCGGTATATGCAGCAGGATTATGTAACTGAACCAAAATAAAGCTCCGAAAATCAAAAATATATTCCATAATTGTTTATAGTCTGTACATAATGTTCTGTAACTAAGACAAAATTGGTCAAATGACCCAAAACTCAAAAATTCTAGGGGGCACCCTAACCTAATGGTGCTGGTGATAATAAGTCACCACCTATGCAATCATGCGTAAGAGCCTAGTCCATCGACTCGGCACTCCAGTGGTATGTCGCTACAACCGCAAAGGCAGCTCATCAGTCCTCACATCTGTGATGCCAAGGGTAAGACCCTCAACCTAGTCCTGTAGTTCTGAAAGAGTCTCGACCACATCAAGGTCGCGAAGGATAGCCCTCCCAACCGCTTCTCCTGCTGGAGCGGCCGCTGGGTCTCTACGGCGCACTGCTGGTCAAACTGGGCCAACATCTACATGAGCACATGAGTTTTGATTAGTCTTGATCATAAGAATATAAGAAAATTACAAACAACAATGAACAAAGATATGGTCAGAAGAAAATTACCCATGACACCCCACTGCTCTCCAGCCAGCAACACCAAATCAGGGTCACCTCGGAAGTCCATACCAGCAAATGGGAACCTGGCATAGACCATCTCCTAACAGTCAAACCACTCAAAGAAGGTCTCAGAAAAAGAAATCTGGGGCTATTCAGCATGCCGAGACATGAGATCGACCCCTCTCTGCATCCAAGGTTCTGTCGGTGGAGGTAGACCAAGTGATATATATTGTGGCTTCATCGGTGGGATTCGCTCGAAGGCAAAAGCAGTCAAAATAGAACCATAACCAAAGTTCTTAGATCTGCCGCTATTCACCTTAGTCAATTGTTCCTTCATCACATAAAGTATTGCATCACACCAATTGAACACCTTTGGTTCAAGGCATTCCAAAGCATATTGCATATAAGATCTGTTGGCTATATCGGGAGCAGAACTACCAGCCAGTCTAGCAAAAGTAAACAGGATGGTCCGCAAGGGCCGGTCGGTGACGTCTCGAATGTTGATCTTGTCATCCGCACTCGACTGAGATCCCTCCCTGCAATGCCGGAAAATGTACTCCCTTACAGACTCACCCCCACGGGCGGAACCTGATAAGGAGAGAGGGGCACCGTGCCTCGACAAGCCGGTGAGAAAATAGATGTCCACCACTATCAAGGGGATCGATTTGCCCCTAATATGGAATACCTAGTTGATAGGATCCCAAGCATTGATGAAATACTGCAACAAACTAATTTTTTGCCTCATGCTTGAGATACGGAAAAACTTCAGCAAGCCACAGTTCTGTAATGCAGCTACTGTGCCAGGATCATGTAAAGCAACAACGTCCTCTTCTTCCTGCTCGCGTTCTCGCCATGTGACAACCATTTTCCTCCGATGAATCTCTGAAAAACAAACAAGGGAAGAGTCAGGATCTTCATTTGGTGAAAACAGGCAAAAATTTCATGAGAAACCATGCAAATATTTTAATCCCTACGCCCATCGCACCCCAGCAAGTGTTATAGGAGCGATGCATACTAACTAGTCAGTGGAGACATCAGTATGCATCGCACCTTTCAACTAAGGAAGGGTGCGATGATCCTAGGGAAAGTTCTTCAAACCCCAGGGGCTTAGTAGAACAGGGAAATGAGACCAAAATTCAAAATGAAAGGCATGTAATGAAAGAGCACAAGTTTAGCTCCTACCTGGTCCGAACAGCATCGAGAATCGTCCACAGAATCTCCCGGAATCCGCTAGTGAAAAATGGGGGGGAAAAACGCCTCCAGAGCTCAAACAAACCAAATTCAAATGAAATGGTAAAATGAGAGGTAAAAAGTCACTTTTAATTTACTATGCACGTAATTCAAGTAAAATATTAGTGTGTTGACTCATTTATCATACATATGTTTTCATTTCTAATCGGTTTGATGAAGCAGATGAACAGGTAGTACTATCTTTGAAAGAATAAAATGTTAAGGGTAAATCAAAAATCAATGACCATCATGGCAAGCACTGTTGTCGCAAAGTTCAAGCTCCTTAAAAAATAAACTCTCCACGAGCAGTTTTAGCGCATAGTTCATGCTCGTTAAAAAATAAACATAAGTCATGAGCAAGTGTTTCTCCCCGCGTTTAAGCTCGTTAAAAAATGAACGAGTAAATAACCATTGTGAATGCCTTATCGCCAACTTTTGAGCCTTGGTCGTGTTCTCACCATCACCTCCACTCCATTTTTAGCCGAACGTTCACCCCCATATGATTGTTTACCCCTTCGAGAAACATCTGCAAAGATTGATTCTGCTAGCCATCCTTGTAACACTGTCGTGATTGGAAAATTCCAAATCTTACCTAGAATCAGCTGCTACTCGAAACCATCACTCGTTCCTCGAAAATGAGTCTTCTTTAAGCTCTTTTCACCTGACTCATAAAATATGAAAAGATTTCCGAGCGATTGGCCTCTCCAGCTCGTTAAAAGGCATCAGAAGTATGTGCTTCTGCCATCTGAGTGTTAGTTGTAGGTTCCTTGACCATGAGAAATCCTAGAATATTGTCTCTCTCAATCTCATACTCCTCATCTTCATGGTCTAGGTCATTTTTAAACAAAAAAAAATCTTCAAGATTATCAAATATGACAGCCTTATCATCTTTGTGAAAGAAAATATTATCTGTTTGCTGATCTATAAAACTGATTACAAGACCGTCATCATTTTCAAAAGAGGAAGAGATTTCACCAACACTTTCTTGATCATATGTGCACTGCAAATCTGCTGTAGCTTCGGCTGAAACAAGACCTTTCAGAAGTAAATCTATCTCATCTTCAGACAAAGGAGACAATACCTTTTGTTTTCTTTTGCTCAAACAGTAATTGTCTTCATATGACATGGCAATCAAATTATCATTTACCACTGAGTTATCAAAAGAAGATTTTTCACTTACCTAAACAAAGATCCCATCTTGTTGTCCATGAAATGACCGGATTACCTCCTCATGAAGGCTTTCGTCAATAACTTTGTCTTCTTCATTCCAGATGATCTCAACAATAGAGCTCTCCTTCTTGGGATTCAGAACAAGGTTGTCTTCATCATCACGATCTGAATCTAGATTTGAAATGGCTGACTTGACTTTATCACATTCTGAAATTGAAACTTGACTTTCATGCATGTTGTCTTCTTCTATGGACAGATCTTGAATAAAACCTTCTCCTTCATCATCTTCCACCTTACTTAGATCTTGATCCTGCTGCAAACTTTCCTGTGCATCTCGACAAGTATCCTCTAAGTTTTTTTTATACTACAGAAATGGATTTTCATACAGGGCCTCCCTGATTTCTCCGTCCATGAAATCATTATCACCATAAAAATTCTCTAGATCTTCAATGAAATGATGTACATGGCTACAACAGTTCTGAACTAAAATCAAGGATGGATATGATTCTTTATACTTTTCAAAGAACATGGTATGAAAATCCCTTAAACAATAAATGGAAGCAGATGGAAAACTTTCATACTAGGATCGGGCTTCATCTTCCAGAGTAGTCATAAACATTTTCATCATACAGTCTTCAAGAAAATTGATCTTAAATTTATGCACATGAATGTGAAATTTCACTAAATGAAGAGCAGCGTCATTACCTTCCTCATTTCTAAACATAGGCAAATTCTGAAGCCAATCCACCTTGGGCATCTTATTTGGAAAACCTGGGATGTGATCTCGTCTCATGGGAGCGTATCTTCTTGCAATCCGATCCATCAGCAGTGAGGTCGTCATGAAGCATTAATTTCAGGATTTTTCAGTGAATGAAGTCGCCAGGTGAATGATTTCAGCCTTGCCAGTGTCTGATTGTTGTCCACCATCAACAATCAGATTTGAACTTGATACATCTACTGGGGCAATTTATAATTTAAGTGTTACGATTACAAGCTAGAACGGAGATCGACTCAAGCAACGTTTATCTACTATGTACTCGCAGAGCAATGTGCAGTTCGAAGGCAGCCTGGCGTGACTTCAGACTCCGTCTGTAGCTATAAATCAAATAACACTAACAACAAAACCAGTTCTCCCCAGTATGGTCACCACTATGTTAGCGCTCAAATCTACCTTAGGCTGAAATAAGGTAAAACTCAAGGCTACATCAAACCACGCTCAGCCTCGTAGCTAGCCCTACGAGGACAGGAGAGGGCTCTCTCCGAGTCAGTCTCGGCTAAAGGTGATCAATGAGGCTCGAGATGACTGAATTGATAACTAATTTCAGGCTAGGTATCGAGTACAAGGAGTTTGAAATTTATTTTTGAAGTTCTATTGAATTCAAGGGAAAGGCAATTTTGGGTGCGAGGATGAGGCACAGTTTTTGCAGAGGTCTACTTGGGGCAAGATAGGCGATTTTTTTGATTCCTTTAAAGAGAATGAATAGCTAGATCTGACTGGTGAGAAGTTAAGGAGAGAAAGAAACTTTCAAGGATTCTCCATAAACAGATGAAAACATGGAAAATCAAACAAACTTAAAGGTAGAGCATAGAAAATTATGGATTCTACCTTAACACTTCATTTGTTCAATTGTAGAAGATAAGAGAAGGAAAGTGATACACTAACAACTACAAATACTGAAATAAGAAAACCATCAACACATGAAAAGCCCACATAATCCCAAATAGTGCTGCAAAACCCGGGTCTTTCCCTTTGCCACAAATGCAGATAAAAAATGTACAATAGAGTGTCAAAGCTAATCCCAAGAGTCCACCTCCCAACCCCTGAAAATGATTGAGAAATTACATTATATAGACCATCCTAACCCCTTTCCTTGCCTCTAGGGTCGAGCTCATCATTCTAGGAGCTGTTTGAACTAATTCTAAATAAGGAACTGAAATCTAGGTAGTCAAACAACTTACCCCTATATGCTAGGAAACTGATTCATTCATTTAATTTTCACCTGTTAGTGAATGAATCCTCTAGAACAAGTAAAAATGTGCCAAAATTACATCATATTCAATCAATTACATCAAGAGAAGTCAAAAATTACATCACAAATCAAAACTAATCAAACCGACTGAATTTCTGAGCTGAAAGATGAAAAATTGGCCAAAAATCTCTATGCGCCGCACGCCTGAGCTCTATGCACCGTGCGCCTTTCAGACTACTTTTGGGGCACTTCCCGGCATCCAAATCAAGCTCACAATAGCTGGTTGGAAAGCCCTAGATGTCTTCTATCCAACCCAAGTGGAATTTCTCAATTTGGAGCTCATTTACCCCCTCAAAATGTCATTCTCCCATAAGTACTTCCTACTGGTGCAAAAGGTGGCAGAAAGGTGATTTTCACGGTGTTTTTGGCCCTTTTGATCATCTAGAACTTGATGAAATGCTTTGGCAATAGTTGAGCATGCATAACTTACCATGACAAATCCAAAACTATAAAATTTTCCTCCAGCAAGTGTCCCAATCATAAGCGCGCGCGTCGACGCGCTACGCATTGAGCTAAAAAACCTATTTTGCAAGCCACAAATTTCAAAATGACAAAATTTTCTCCAAATTCCTTGAAATTTGGGCTTAAGGTGCTTCATCAAGTGCCATGCTCAGCCAAAGAAGCTTCGACCAAGATTCAGAGCCGATCTTGCCTTTTACTCCATGTCAATGTCTTCCTGGTGCATGCAGTTCATTGATGGAATCACTGTCTTGTTCGTATGATGAATCTGTCCATCTCCATGGTGTTTGAAACAGTGTATGTTTGGTTTGGAATAACTTGTCATAATCAATCCATGCAAAGCTTATAAGATGATCAAACATGCAGCGTAAATGATGATCCAAGCATATTGGGCAATTTTGGAGCAAAATTTTGAAGTTTTTGGGCTTGTTGGCTGTATGCACCGTGCGCCTGCACAATGCACCATGTGCACTCAATGCGTCGCACCAATGTATTTTAACACTATGAAAACTTTCCCAATGTGCCGTGCGCACTCAATGCGTCACGCGCCTGCCCAACGCGCCGCGCGCGACATATTGCATTTGCAGGAGGCTTTTGGAGGCCTTCCCTGTGTCAAAATCGGGTGCAGGATAGCTCGTTGGAAAGGTATTTGAGTCTACTTTCCAACCTAACTAGAATTTTTCAATTTGGAATTCATTTTCCTTGTCAAAAATCAAATCTCCCAAGACTGGTCAAAATGTGCCAAATGAGGCTGCCTCAAGGCAGAGTGCTGTTGCAGTCAACGTTTGAATGCTTTCCTCAACTCCAAATTGAGCTCATGATAGGTCATTGGAAAGATATTTTTGTCTAGTTATCCTTTGATTCATCAAGAAATTTATTTGGCCAGCCAAGCTAGGAGAAAGCTTGATTTTCCCAAGGTCACTTCAGAGGTGCATGAATTCTCCCGAGGTGATTGTATTTTTGACATTTCCCTAAAACCATGACACCTGTGTAAAAAGTGAAGGAGGTTTTTCTTCTTTGGCATGTTGTGGATAAAAATATCTTTCAATGTTTCAAAATTCATCTTTTATTTCTCTGGAACATCTTTTGAGTGAAACTTGTCCCGATGTGTGAAACAAGGAATTTTGTCGAAATGGAGCAAAATGAAGGGGATAAGGGGCTTCTAAATTCTTGGGGAAATTTTTGGAAGTATGGGGGGATGTTAGGAAGTAGGGGAAAGTGGAATATTATAGATCGAGTGAGGGGAAGGGGTCCAAAAGGGAAAAACATTGGCCTAGCCTAGAAAATTGCCAAGTTGTGGCAAGAAACTAGGGTTTGTGCAAAAATGAGGAATTTGGGGGATCTCAGTGAAGGGAAGTGTTTAATAAGGTACATGAAGGATAGGGAAGGTGTATGAACATCTGGATACAATTTTTGCTAATGATTTGACCATTCAAGAGAAATTGCCTTCAAAACCCTAGGAGAGGGAAATGAACCTTACCTAGGTGCAACTGAAGCAAGAACAAGGTGTAAAATGACCCAATGGAACCTGACATGATGTTAACAACCTTCTGAATGATGATAGACTCAACTGAATAGTGAGATAGACTGACATTTGGGCAACTTTGAAAGGAGTGAAAGCAAACCCTAGACCTAATGCCTAGTGACCAAATTTTGCTTGAAGACTCACTGAAATGACAAAATTTGATTTTGACACCTTAACATCACTTGTAATAGCATATTTGATCACTGGAGGAAGGCTAGAAAGACTGAAAGTAATAGGGGGCAACTTTTATAGACATTTTTGGGCACTTCAACCCCAATCAAAAATGTCCATAAACTGAGGGATCTTAAGTCCCTAAAAGGGTTGCTTCACTGCCTAAAGGAACAAGGTCAACTGATTACATCATCTCCCAGAAGTTCTCCACTGAAAACTGCTCATAAATGGTAAAAATTGGACCATACTGAAAGCTCCATGCAGAGGGTACGATGCATATCACCTTCCCAATGTACAGGGTGCAATGCATACTGTTTTGCTCCTCTGTAGGGTGCGATGGTCGGGAATGGACAAATGGCAGGGACCAAAATGCGAGGTGGAAGATCATGGAATCTTCTAGAAGCTTCCCGTCTGACACTTGCCACTCCATTTTCAACCAGGGATGAGTAAGAGATCTTCATTCTCCAAGTGGAAGCAAGAACTATTAAAGAGAAGACAATAATCAAGATCCCAAAAGATGACTCACCTCTCTGTAATCATCTATATATGGATCTCTCATCACAGAGATCCAGAGGCTGGAATTGTGTAACTTATAGAGAAGTGTTGTTGGTATTCTAGTGTACATTCACAGTGTTAGGTGATTTTGCTTTGCTTGAGGTGAAAGAAGGGCTTCTTAGTTGGAGGATGATGTTGGGTCAGAGCTCATGGTTGTAATCCTCTTGCTACTTTTCATCTGAATAAAGCTATTCTTGTTTCCTTCCATATCCTTGTGTACTTGTTTATATATGTTTGTATATGGTTAATGCACATCTGATCCTACATTATTTATGAACTTAGATCCTTGTTTCTTGCATAGTAGTATGTTGCTATGATTCTACAGGTCCTTTTGAAGCTGAGCAGACAAAGAGCAAGCGGCAAAACTCTATCAAGAAGGAGACGAAATCGAGCGCAAGACTCAGGTTGGCCCTCTTGGTTCTCCTCTCATCTATTTTCATAAAAGGAATCAATAGTAGACTTTGATTGTTTGTTTCTAAGATAGCCACCCATCTTAGTGGGAATAGCAGCATCTGTGTGGCCACTATTCCCGTATAACAGCGCCCAACACAACGACACGATGAACAACAGGTTGGTGAACGGAGTTGGAGGGTGAGCTGGGTGAGCGCGCCCGGGCACAATGAAATGAAACGAAGGACCGATGGGTGGGGCGGAGGGCTGCAAACAACCTCTGACTCTAGAAATCACCCTGCCACCCCCGCGAGTCATTAGGCCGCTGGGGTTGGGTGGAGGCTGGGGGTGGCGGGGTGATTCTTCTGGGAATCACCCCACCTACCCTGCAGGCTGTTGGGCCGCCAGGATGGGGCAGAGGCTACCCACCCCAGTGGCCTAATGGCCCATGGGTGTGTCAGGGTGATTCCAGGAATCACCCTACCCTCTGCTCCACCCCGGCGGCCCAACAGCCCGTAGGGATGGCGGCGCAATTTCGGGAATCAACCCTCCCTCTGCCCCACCCTGGCGGTCCAATGGCCCGCTAGGGTGTCAGGATGATTTCGGAAATCACCCTGCCCTGCGCTCCACCTCGGCGGCCCAATGGCCCGCCGGATGGCGGGGTGATTCCGAGAATCACCCCTCCCTCTGCCCCACCCTAGCGGCCCAACGGCCCACTGGGGTGGCAGGGTGATTCTGGGAATCACCCTGTCCTGCTCCCCACCGAGGTGGCCTCCGGGAATCACCCCACCCTCCACCCTACCTCATCGACCCAGCAGCCCACGGGGTGGCGGGGTGATACCCGAAATCACCCTCCCCTCCGCCCCAACCCGGCTGCCCAACGACCTGTGGAATCACCCCGCCCTCCACACCACCCCGGTGGCCCAATGGCCTGCGGGGAATCACCCCATCCTCCGACCCACCCCAGTGGCCCAATGGCCTACGGGGCTGGCGGGGTGATTCCGTGAATCACCCCGCCCTCCACCCCAACCCAGCAGCCAACTGACCCACGATGGTGGTTGGGTGATTCCGAGAATCACCTCGCCCTCTGCCCCACCCCGGGGGCCATTGTCACAGGGTGATTCCAGAAATCACCTTGCCCTCCACCCCACCCTGGCTGCCCAATAACCCGTGTGGGTGGTGGGGTGATTCTGGGAATCATCCCACCCTCCGCCCTACCCCAGCGGCCCAATAGCTCGCGGGGGTGGCAGGGTGATTTTGGGAATCACCCCGCTCTCCACCCCACCCCGTCCGCCCAACAGCCAACGAGGGTAGCGGGGTGCTTCTGGGAATCACCCTGCCCTCCACCCCACCCCGGCGGCCCAATGGCCCACGCGGGTGACAGGGTGATTCTGGGAATCACCCCGCCCTGCACCCCACTCCAGTGGCCCAATGACTCGCAAGGGTGGCGGGGTGATTCCGAGAATCACCCAGCCCTCCGCCCCACCCTGGCAACCCAATGACCCGCAGGGGTGGAGGGGTGATTCCGGGAATCACCCCACCCTAGTAGCCCAATGGCTCACGTGGGTGGTGGGGTGATTCTGGGAATCACCCCACCGCCCGCAGGGGTGGCGAGGTGATTCCGGGAATCACCTCGCCCTCCACTCCACCCCGACAGCCCCTAGGGGTGGTGGGGTGATTCCGGGAATCACCTCGATCTCTGCCCCACCCCAGTGGCCCAACGGCCCATAGGGGTGGTGGGGCGATTCCAAAAATCACCCCGCCACCATCACAGACCATTGGGCCACCGAGGTTATTGTTATTGTCAAGCTTCAAGGGTGAAACAAATTCCAGGATGCAACTTACATGGTAAGACGTTTAAAATGTATATTTGATTAATGTTAAAAAATTCAATTATGTACAAATTAATTGAACTTTTACTATTTCATGGTATAGAAAAAAATCAAATCTTCTTAACCGTGAAAATCAACTATTTATAAATGATTGTGAGTTTATCCATATTGATAGTTGGGCAAAAGATGATAGTTATATGTCTATAATTATTAATCAGGTAGATGGAAAGAGTCATAGCCAAATACTGGCTTATGATGTTGTTGTGAGAAAACTAACATATGAAGACAAAGAAGCAAAATGAGAGATAGCTAACATTTATCAAAAACTATAGTTATTGATTAACGATCTTATAGACATATGTTCAAATGAAGGAGATTGGGTTCTGGATTTATTTTCTGGCTCAGGTAAGTTTTATTATATGGCATTGAATTTCAATATGTTATTTCTTAATTTGTATGTCATTGTACTAATTTACTTCATTATTTCTTTTGTGCTTGATAATTAGGTACAACACTAGCCTGTTGCCTTCAAAAAGGAAGAAATTGCATTGCCATTGAAAAAGATCCAATACAGTGCAATTTTATTCAGCAAAGAATTAATGCTCTTCAATTTCTTCCAGATGCAATGCAAGAAATTGGGTTGAAGAAAGGGGACTTTAGTGAATCATGTGTGGCAAAAAAGGCAAAGGAACCCCAACCACCATTACACGGAATGATTGGAAATGCATACATTGGGAGATTCACAGACATCAAAGATCTATTAAAAGAGGAAAATGAGCAAAATGAAGCAGAAAATATCATGGAATAAGACAATGTTGAAACTCTAGAGGACAGAGAGTTTGGATTATGTGACATTGTTGATTAAATTTAAATTATGCTTGGAAATCAAGCTCATTTTTTGTAACTATTAATTAGTTATGCTTGTAATGTTTTGACTTTAACATTTTATGAGAAAAATAAGCACTCAATTAAGGTTGTTATGCGTTCAATATTTGTTTTATGTGATTTTCGCATTAATTTTTATGTTAATCATTATTTTTTGAAAAAAAACAATGATTATTATTATTTTTTTGACATGAAATTCTTTAAAAAAACTTTTATTTAACCATTTTTAGTTAAAATTCTCCTATAAAAATTGTGAAATTTACATGTCATTTCTAGCAAAAAATTACGAAAAATATCAAAATGTGTAGTATTTTATTTATATTTATGTTTAAAATGGTTATTTTTATGTCAATTGTTAAAAATTATTGTTTTTTAGAGAACATTATTTCATGTGGATTGAAAATTTAATTAACGATGTATAAATATAAAATTTATAAAATAATTATTTACATTTCATACATTAGGAAATTTAAAGTCAAAAAATAGGTCTTTTTAAAAAAAGGGTCTCATGCAGAATTACCACTTTTTTAAATCGGCATTAAAATCACTACCATTCTAAAATGCAATGTACATAAAAAAATTAAAGTGCCAAAAATTATGCTCTAAAAAAAACATGTGTGTTTTGCATCACCCCTTTTCAAGATCGGGTCACTTTTTTGCTATCTCTATGAAACGGGTAACAATATCAGTTCCCGTTTCAAAGTTTACATTGTTGCAATCAGTTGAGGGCATATGGATGGATTGCGCAGTTATGGAGAGTGGATTTCCCAATAAAATACGGGTTAATTCTCTTAGGAATTGCGCAAAGAAGTAGGGGCTTGGAATTCAACAGAATTGGCTAAGTGTTGGCTTCAGATGGCTTGTGAGGCAGAGTTAGATTATACTAGTGCAAGAATTGTTCGAGTTGATCAAGTATTGTATTTTCTTCTTAGATCTTATGGTTAATGCAATATAGATAGTCAGGGTTTTGAGCAGTTTCTTTCCTCGAAGAAATATGGTGCTATGTGCAATTGATATTATTCCCTTTCTGCTTATTTTTTTCATCGATCTATTTTGGTTTCTGCTTAAAAGTAGAGTAGATTCTTGTCTTGTGTTTTAGCATATCACATAAGTTGTTGAATCTATAGTAAAAATCTACAATAACTGCATTGCAACTATTCCTCTTGTTTTAAATTTGATATAAGTTATGAAGAGCATATTAAGTAAATATTTTTTAAAACATAGATGATGTGAAAGGTTTTAAGTTACCTATTAACAATAATATTAAGTTTTGATATTATTTTAATAATAATATTAAAAGTATTTAAACCAACTAAACAATGTATCAAGTTTGCACAATAAAAATTAATAACAACTTTAAACTTTCTTTATTTTTAGAAAGAGATGTCCATAAAATTTATGGTTAAGTGTTCAATTATTTTATAAAATTTACATTTTGTATTAATATATACATATCAATCACCTCTTTTCGACTAAATTCAATTAAAAAGTTGTATAATTACCTAATGGGGTGTGCATATGCCTTTTGAGAGGGGGCTTGGGGAACAAGCCTGCCTCCTTGCCCACTTGATGAGCGTTAAATGGTAAAGACATGAATCATCTCGAGCATGTAACCACCTCCCTACAATCTGACTCTTTGACCAACTCTTGTGTTGTGTTATTTTGGTTCATTTTGGCACTTGCCTTGTGTTCTAAGAGAAGTGATTTCTGCTTGGAGCTAGAGAAATGGAGGGGGGTGGGTAGTTTAAGCTGGAAGAAGGGGAATTTTCTTTTGAAACTAAGGTCTGGTAGACTGCATCCTAGTGCAGTGGGAGAGTTGTGAATTTAGTCACCTGGTAATAAGATTAAGGGATGTAATCTGTAGTGGACGTCGAAAAAGCGAAGGTGGAGGAAGAAGCTCAGTTGGCAAAAGAGTAATTGGTTGATGGCTCCGATGAATGGTTGCGGAGTTCAACCCAAGTTGTAAATTATGGTTGTAGACTCCAAAATGTTGGTTATAAATCATCTAGCCTACCTTGTAATTCTTCTATGTACTACTAGTTGTGTTAGCTCAGTCTTTGTTTGTCTAATTGTTGTCCTGGTGTCTATGTACATTTTGGGTATTGGGTCCAGTCTAGATTAGGAAAAGAAATTTGTGCGAAGTATTGTTTAGGGAAAAGGGTCTCTCATGTTGATTTTGTTGTTGAGGGTCAACACTCTTTTTCCTTCCTTTTTTTTCTTATCTCAGTTCAGTTATTGAATGTCTGGTACAACATTGGGTTTGTGGCTTATTGTTTGTCTTATCTTTTAGGTTGTAGTAGGCTCCATAATGAGTGGATCTAGTCTTGGGGTGTCTAAGTATAGAGTTTCATCATGTGGTTTAGTCTGGTCTATGTTTCATTGTCATGGTGTTAGTATCTTGTTGGGACTGTTTCCCGAAAGTGTTTAATCTAGAGTTTTTTTGTCATTTTCTAGGTCATGGTCATTTTGGATTTTGTTATAAATGTGATCCCCTTCTATCCATCATGTCAGCTAGACAATGCATGTAGTGCAGAAGGGTTGGTGGTGGCAACAACCCACCAGGTTAATGGAGGGCTTAACTCTTCACCCAGGATTCAACTACTACATATTTTAATGTGGTATCCCTGGAGACACGGTGAGAAATCAGGAAATTAGAAACTCTGGTGGGAGCGAAAAGACAGTCCTACTTTGACTTCAAGATTCTAGATGAGATCTCTTGTTGTGTTCTAGACCCTGGTCATATCATGGAACTAAAAAAACAATATCTTGATTCTATTGCTCTTCATTAGAAGATGAAGTTTTTTTGGTCTAGTATTGAAATACAAACAAGTGGCAAGGTATAATGCGTTTGCTTCTATGGAAGACATCAAGAGGATGTTATGGAACCAGTGTTTTTCCATGGACAAGCTTGACTCAAGACTAGCTCATGTGGAAGGACACCTACATTGCGATACAAACATTGATGCTTCTCTTGGATCAAGTGCCAAGGTCTAATTCTTAATGGTGTTTATGTCTTCTAGTATATCTGGTATTCTGTTATGCTCTGTAATGGGTCACCGGTATGTCTAGTTTTTTGTATTTTGGGATTATCTGGATGATATTTTTTGTCATTTGGGATTAGTAGAGAAGTATGAATCCTCCAGTATCCCTACGAGTTAACAAATATCCTTAGTGGTCTAGTTAGAACAACTATGTAATTTTGAGTTATTTTCATAATATAAAGTGTTTTAATTTACAATAAATAACAAACAAAGAAAGTCTAGTACAATAAAAAAATTCAATATATTCAAAGTGAAAACAAATTAAATTATATATATTTTATTTAAATAAAATATAAAAAAATAAAATCTATGTGGTTCACAGACCTCAGAGATCGGTGACCACTACATCCATAAAATATTTGTACCACGCAAATCCACCTGAAGGGATCATTTCTTATCGGTTCAACCATAGAGCCTAACCCTAAGAGTGTCAAGAAAATTGAACCTGTGACCTCTCAATAACAAAGGTGCTTTACCGACGAGGACTTAACCAATTGAGCCACCCTTTGAAACTAATAATTTTTATTATTATTATATATAAATTAAAAAAAATAATAAAAATAATAATAATAAAAATTAATTAAATATTTATTATTTAAAAATTATAATTATACAATTAAATTTAATTCTCAAATAAATTGTGTCGAATGTATTATAGGACTTTTTTTTTGCAATATTCGACCATGATTTCTATTGATATTCAAAATAAAATAGAATTACCACTGATGATATTTGGAGCACTATGTTGACCTTGTCAACATTACCAAAACCTGTTGACAACATAATCCCATAACTACTAACATACTAATAAGAGAAGCATCATTAACGTGACCATATGTACATGAGGAGTGACCAGTCAAAAAAAAAATCATAGATGCTCACAGTTATTGCTATAAGCCGCTAACTGCCTTATGAGGATAGATAAAAAAAATTGAAAATGAAACAAGATGATGGAGCTTAATGAAAAGAAGTCTCCTTCACTAAGTGTGCCCGCACGCTATTTTTGGCACAAAGTCTATTTTTAGGCTATGTCTATTTTTAGACATATGGATCATGGTCTATGAGTTGCAGGATGTTATTTATGGATGATTGGTCACGTTGGTAAAAATAGATGGACTTCTATTTTTAGACATATGGGTGGAGTCTATTTTTAGATTTCCAGTCAAAAATGGAACAGTTGAATATTATTAGCTCTTAATAATATTTGGACTATGGATGTGGCACATGCAACTTCCAGAAGGAAATACGCTTTTCCTATGGGTTAGTTGAGCTATTGCATGATGGACTTCAGTTAGAACTCAAGTGATTGAGTTTGGTGGAGTTGATTGAGGAGTTGATGGAGTTGTGTTCAGTTTGACTTAGTTGAACTAGTTGTATTTAGTCTAACTGACAAATACACTAGTGATGAGTGGTGTGAATTAATTATTAATTAATTCACTAATTATTAACTCATAAATCAACTGAAGAATACATCAGTTAACTCAGTGCACGGACAGTTCAGTGGAGACAAGTGTTAGAGGTGGGTGAACGGGTGAGACTACTATCAGTTGTGGCTATAGCTGTGCATGAGATTTGCACAATCATTGATTGAGATTGCCAATGAGGATTGCACAGTACATTCCAAGGGAATTCAAACCTGGATCAGATCCATTCTCAACCAGGATTGCGCAATGGAGGCAGGCAAATAGCGGAGGAGATTTGAACATGTGACGTGATTCAGATTTGAGCTAGTTTGTGTGTAACAGGTGGAGATAGTACTGAGTACTTGTGAGGAGTATTGTACTATGTATTGTTACATGCTCTCTATCATCAAAATATATAGATAGTTAGGGGTTTTCAGCTGTATGCTTTCCCCATTACATACTGTGTTGATATGTGTGATTGATGTTTCAATGTGCGCATGCGATTGTTTTTAATTCCGCAAAATTGATGATCTACAGTAGAGGAGGTTATGTATTGTGCATGCATTCCGCAAATAGTGTATAATCAGGATAATCTCTATGAATAAGTGTTATATTATTCAAAATTTCTACATGGTATCAGAGCCACGTTGATCATCAGATCTATTATTCAGAAAGTGATTACATTTTATTTCTTCAGGCAGAGTCTGTAATCGGGCCAAGTAGCCACTAGATTCATCCTTCTTTTGGAAGGTGAGATATCTGGTAGATGCCCATACAGTCAATCTCTGTACGAGAAATACTTTGTTCTCATGAATTTTAGATCAGAAGCAGTTGAGTTTTGAACTGGTGGAATTCGAATTTGCAGCAGTGTTTTCTTGGTTTCGAAGTTGAAATGTCTTTCAACGGATTGCGATTGGAGTATGCCCTTGAAGGCAACTCGAATTATATTGCATGGAAAGACAGGATGGAGGCGATGTTAGATGAAAATGGGTTGAAGGAGTTCATATATGTTGAAGTCCCAAAGCCTACTGATGCTGCTCAAGTTGAGGCTTGGAAAAAGAAGATAGCAAAGAGTCGAAGGATTCTGTTGGAGGGCGTGAAGGATCACATTGTATCTAGCCTGCATGGAAAGGCTTCTCCATACTTGATGTGGAAAGAATTGACAGATTTATTCCAAAGCAAGAGCGACCAGAGGAAATTGGTGCTCAAGGATAAACTTAGAAACATTAAGTGTGAGAATGGAGACAGTATGCCTCACGAAGTTCACCCAATGTCGAGATGAGCTAGGAAGTGTGGGGGTGATTGTCAATGATGAGGACTCGGTGAGCTTGGCTCTCCTTGGTCTTCCGAAGAGTTGGCATTCCTATCAGGACTCTGCCAATGGTCGGGAGAAATTGTCAGGATGGGAGAGACTTTGGTTGGATCTTGTGCAAGAGGAGATCGGGCGGAATACCAGGGACAAATCTTCATCAAAGGCATCTGATGAAGAAAATTGCGCTTTGGTTGCCAAAGCAAAGAAGGGGAAGAATAAGAAAGCTTCTCATTCCAGTGCGAAAGGCAAGAAGCAGGACATGTCCAAGGTGAAGTGCTTTCACTGTCACTAGCATGGACATTATGCCACAAATTATCCGCAGAAGAAGAAAAATAAGCAAGTTGTTGGATCTGCAGTGGGAGAGGCCTTAGCTTTGCAGTTTGAGCTGGATTTTTCACTGATCGCATGCTTGGTATCAAGTGTGATGGGATCGGTATGGTTCTTCTATAGTGGTTCGTCTTTTCACATGACAAGAGATCGAGATTTGTTTTCTGATCTGGATGAGAAAGATCTTGGAGTGCACATCGAGATGGGTGATGATGGTAGATATAGTGCGACTAGTATCGGTACCATTTCCTTTGAGAGGGAGTCTGGTAAACCCTTCGTATTGAAGGAAGTGATGCATGTTCCAGGATTGAAGAAGAATCTTATCTCTATGGCGATGTTAGAAGACAAGGGATATGATGTTGTCTTTAGCGAGGGAAAGGCTTTCCTACGCAGTAAGACAACTGGAGAAATCCAGAAGATAGGGGTTCAAGTCAAGAACCTTTATCAATTGCATGTAGATGGCTGCGCAGCAATGGCATGCAAGGCAGAAGGAGTGGTGAGACGGGATGATGGCGAGTTGTGGCACCAAAGATTGGGCCACCTTCACCATGGAGCCTTGAAGATACTGTCGCAGATTTCTACTGGGCTTCCTAAAGGCACTCTTGCGCAGTCAGATCAGTGCAAGGGGTGTACTTTGGGAAAATTTGTGAAAGCCACCTTTCACAAGAAGGATAGTCGCGCCATGACAATCCTTGAGAGAATTCACACGGACGTGTGTGGACCTTTCTCAGTAGCTTTGACAGCAAAGCACAAGTACTATGTGATCTTTGTTGATGATTTCTCTCGGAAGCGCTGGATCTTCTTCATGCAGAAGAAGAGTGAGACATACTCAAAGTTCTGTGAGTTCAAAGCATTGTTCAAGAAGGAATCGGGGAAGAATGTGAATGCTCTTAGGAGCGAAAATGGTGGTGAATTCATCTCTAGCGAGTTCAAGGACTTCTGCAACGCAGAAGGGATTCGAAGAGAGCTCATAGCTCCCCATAACCCACAGCAGAACGGGGTTGCTGAGTGGAAGAACAGAACGATCGTAGGTGCTGCACAGGTGATGTTACATGATTAGGGCCTACCCCTTCACTTGTGGGTGGAGGCATGTAATACTGCAGTATATGTGCAGAACCATTGTCCTCACAAGATACTTGGCATGAGCACACTCGAGGAGGCTTATTCTAGCAAGAGGCCTGATATTTCCCATTTGAGGATTTTGGTTCTCCTGTTTACATGCATGTGATGAAGGATGCCAGGAAGAAGCTGGAGTCGACCGCAGAGGTTGGGATATTTGTGGGGTACACTGATACGCCCCACAACTATCATGTGTATTTGCCAGACAGTCGCAAGACTATTGTGCAACGAGATATCAAATTTTAGGAGGAGAAAGCCATGAAGTGTTTGCTTGAGAGGGAGCCACAGTTGCATGCAGATGAGGAGCTATTAGTTCCTAAGGATGAGCTTCAGGATGTGGATCAGCCACAAGATGAAGTTTATGGAGTGGAAGAGACCACTCATGTAGCACCAACCATCAAAGGGCGAAAGCGCACTACAGAAGCTGAGTGACTGGCTCAAGATGCAGATAAGGTTGTAGGACCACCTACAGCACAGCGTAGACAGAGACAGTCACCTGATCGGTACACTGGATACATGGCTCTTGTGAGAAAATGTGTCGTGACTGATCCATCCTCTTTCAAGGAAGCTGTGGAGGATCCCGCATGGGTAGATGCCATGGTGGAAGAGTATGATTCGATTGTCAGAAACAATACATGGGAGATTATCCCAAGACCGGAAGGAAAATCAATGGTGGGTTCAAGATGGATCTACAAAGTGAAGCAGGCAGCTAACGAGAGTGTGGAGAAGTACAAGGCAAGATTTGTTGCCCGAGGCTTCTCACAGATAGAGGGGATCGATTATGAGGAGACCTTTGAACCTGTTGCAAGGTATTCTTCCATACGGACAATTCTTGCTCTCTCGGCGTAGATGGGGTGGCACATCCTTCAGATGGATGTGAAGACTGCGTTCCTCAATGGAGTCATTGAGGAGGAGGTGTACATAGAGCAGACCGAAGGTTTCTAGATCTTCAACAGCGAGTCGCATGTGTGCAAGCTCAAAAAAGCGTTGTATGGGTTGAATCAAGCACCTCGTGCTTTGGTACACATGGATAGACAGTTATTTCACCAGACTTGGATTCTCTAAGAGTGAGGCAGATCCTAACCTATACTAGATAGTGGTGGAGGATAAGTTACTGATCATTGTACTTTGTGTAGATGATTTTATTTTGATGGGATATGAGCTGTTGATACTTTCATTCAAGGAGGATCTTACTAGAGAGTTTGAGATGAAGGACTTGGGCCTCCTTCATTATTTCCTATGATTGGAAATTTGGCAGCGCAGCGAAGGACTATTTGTTTCTCAGGGTAAGTATGCCGGGGAGATACTGGAGAAGTTCAACATGCATGGCTGCAAGCCTACTGATACTCCTTTTCCTAGAGGTTGGAGGAAGGAGGATGCTACATCAGTGGAGGTAGTGGATGCCACTGTTTATCGACAGTTAGTGGGGTCGCTTATGTATCTGGTCAATACACGACCCGATATATGCTATGTTGTTAACTAGCTTTCACAAGCTATGGTTAAGCCAACCAAGCTCTTCTGGAAGGAAGGCAAGCATGTATTGCATTATCTCAGAGGCACATCGAGATATGGATTGTGGTACAAACATGAGGATGAGGTGAAGCCATGTGGCTTCACGGATGCAGATTGGGCAGGGAACCTAACGGACAGAAAGAGCACATTAGGAGGGATCTCTAGTATTGGGTCGACAGCAGTTTCTTGGTACAACAGGAAGCAGAGATCTGTGGCACTCAGTTCAGCAGAGGCCGAGTATATGGCAGCAAGTTTTGCTGCATGTGAGGCTATATGGATGAGGAAGATCCTGGTCGGGTTGTTCGGGTCACACTTGGAGCCTACTATGATTTATTGTGATAACTAGAGTTACATTAAACTCTCGACTAATCTAGTATTTCATGATATCTCCAAGCACATCGACATCAGGTACCATCATATCAGAGATTGTGTGCAGTGGAAAATCATGTTACTTTCATACATTCCCACGGAGGATCAGGATGCTGATATCTTGATGAAGGAGCTCACCAAGAGCAAATTCGAATACCACAGAGGTGGGATAGGGGATGCAGATAATCCATATCTTGTTGAGAGGGAGTGTTGAAAATTCAACAAGATGATGGAGCTTAGTGAAAAGAAGTTGTCTTACTAAGTGGGCCTACAGGCTCTTTTTGGCGCAAAGTCTAGTTTTAGACTATGTCTATTTTTAGACATCTGGATCATGGTCTATGAGTTGCAGGATGCTATTTATGGATGATTGGTCATGTTGGTAAAAATAGATGGACCTCTATTTTTAGACATATGGGCGGAGTCTATTTTTAGACTGCCAGTCAAAAAATAGAACAGTCGAATATTATTAGCTCTTAATAATATTTGGACTATAAACTTTATCTTATCCTCTTGCAGCACTTCAGTTCGAGCTACGGATGTGACACATGCAACTTCCTGAAGGAAATATGCTTTTCCTATGGGTTAGTTGAGTTATTGCATGATGGACTTCAGTTAGAACTCAAGTGATTGAGTTTGATGGAGTTGATTGAGGAGTTGATGGAGTTGTGTTGAAATTGACTTAGTTGAACTAGTTGTATTTAGTCTAATTGAAAAATAGACTAGTGATGAGTGGTGTGAATAAATTATTAATTAACTCACTAATTATTAACTCATAAATCAACTAAAGAATACATCAGTTAACTCAGTGCATGGACATTTCAATGGAGACAAGTGTTAGAGGTGAGTGAAAGGGTGAGACTACTATCAGTTGTGCATGCGATTTTCACAGTCATTGATTGAAATTGCCAATGAGGATTGCGTAGTACAAGACAAGGGAATTCGAACCTGGATCTGACCTATTCTCAACTTGGATTGCGCAGTATAGGCAGGCAAACAGTGGAGGAGATTTGAACACGTGACTTGTTCAGATCTGAGCTAGTTTGTGTGTAGCATGTGGAGATAGTACTGAGTACTTGTGAGGAGTATTGTACTATGTATTGTTACATGTTCTCTATCATTGTAATATACAGATAGTCGGGGGCTTTCAGCTGTATGCTTTCCCTATTACATACTATGTTGATATTTGTGATTGATGTTTCAATGTGTGCATGCAATTGTTTTTTTACTCCACAAATTGATGATCAATGGTAGAGGAGGTTATGTATTATGCATGCATTCTGCAAATACTGTATAATCAGGATAATCTCTGTGAATAAGTGTTATATTATTCAAATTTCTACAAGAACATTCATAAAATTATGGCATACTATAAGGCATTCCATGCATACCAAATCTCGTCACCAAAGTGAGACTAAATGACATTAATCAATACAAAAAGGCATTCACTTATTCTCTACATTTAATCATAGCATCACCCATTGAACGATAGTCACTATACAGGGAAAACCTAGGTAAATGTGCATCCAAGTCATAGTGAATTGCTATGCAACTACTACAATAATTGCACACAACCCTTATTTGCAGTTCCAGATATAGCATTAAAAAGAAGAACAAGATTCGTCCATCAACAATTCATATATAGCGGTAGATAGATTTTATACATTGAGGCTGTGTAATATGGGCGAAATAGTAGCCTCCCATGTGAGATTCTCATTCCAACATTTATCCATTAGTAATTTATATATAGTACATTGAGACTATAATATAGGTGGATGAATTCATAATTTTGAGCCTGTGAGAATCATTTTTTATCTTTCTATCTACATGAAAATCTGAAGTAGAAGCACAAAAATCAATTTAGCAAGAGTCCATTGTATATATGCAGATTATTGTTTGTAGTATTTGTTATTGTTTGTGTGTGCCAATCTAGTTATCCCTAAAATGCATAGAATAAGAATAAGAACACTTGATTACATGTCTATGTTTTTGTGAAATAAATATACCTTTGTCTTCCACTGTGGTGAACTGATTAATGTGATATTTTATAAGTGGATTGTGGGATGTGTGGCAACTTTTACTGCATGTAAGTATTAGTATTTTATTAACTTTTGATATCAAGGCATCCATATTATTTACCCCTAAATAATATGTATGATATTGATGAGAAGAGTCTTCAGCAAAAATCACATCATAATTCATTTTTTGATGTGTTTCAAACCAACGAGTGTGGTTCATCATATTGACGATGAACCACACTCGTTGGTTCGAAACACGTCAACAAATGAATTATGATGTGATTTTCACAGAACAATCTTCTCATAAACTTGATATGGACCATGGAAGCCTCAATTCAACCATGTTTGATATTACGCTTAGATAACACATCCTAGTTGTATTAGGGAATAATTTGTTTGACCTAGACTAGATTAAATTGACAAAATTGATAGATCCTTGGCGATCACAACAATTATATGTTTAAAATTCTATTGTAGTACTTGTTATTATTTGTGTGTATTCTAATATCATTAGCATCAAAATGCAGATAATAAATATAAGCACACTTGATTACACATCTATGTTTGTGAAGTAAATATACATCTTTTTTCCAGTCTAGTAAACTTATTAATGTGATATGTTATTAGAGGACTGTGCAGGTTGTGTTGTGGAAATTGGTTACCACATGCAAGTGTTAGTATGTTATTAACTTTTTAAATGAAGGTGTTAGGATTATTTGCACCTAAATATTGTGTTTAAACTTATGCTTTAGATAGCACATTTCAGTCATATTAGGGAGTAATTTTCTTCTATGAAACATTTATACCTTTAAAAGAGGTGTAGTTTTGATTATTTTTTCTAGCCACATATTGAACTACTGCTTGCAGTGTTATCAGATGGCCTTCCTATTGGGTATACACATGTTTATTGTAAATTTAAAACGAAAGAATTCCCGAGTAAATTGTCAGGTTACCGTAACTTTTGAATTAGAATATTCAATCTTGTAAGGTCAACAACGAGGTTGTTACATTTTATAATACATGATTAATTTTGATGGAACCAGTAAGTTTACATATTTTGGGTGGCCCCAGGTGCCATCCATTGCCACAAGTAGTGAGTCCCCACTTGAGAGGCCAAGTGAGCCTAAGTGTCCTGTAAGTTAAACAAAGATTTTTTATTTTTTTTTGTCGTACCACACGCCCTTCTTATATTGTTGTAATTTAACTTTTGTTTGTAATGTTTGATTTATTTTATGTTGTTTAATTTAGATTTTTTTTGTGTTGTTGATTTTTATACTATTGAAATCAGTACTATATGAAAACTGCCATCTGCAAATTTTGTTCCAAATGCAAGTTCCACCCACCAAAAGATAGGTTGGCAACCTTAAAATAAGAGGAGAATGTTGATGGAAGTGAGGTGCTCAAGTCAGTCTGTGTTGTCATCCATTGTTTTTTTTCTTCCATTTAATATGATATGTAATCAATCCCTAAATTTATATGCTCTTGATTTTGTAGGTCAACCATGTTGTTGTTTCACTACCAGAGATCTTTGCTAAGCCTGAGTGCACTCTATGATACTTAATGATTAGTTTTGTGTTTTCATGTTCTCGAGTTCTTTCTAATTGGATTATATTTTTGCTTTTGGAATTGTTGGTTTACTAAATTTCTTGTTGTTGATCTCATTATTTTGTCAAGAAAGGTATTTGCAAGTATGGTGCCAAGGGCAAGTTTGATCATCCAAAATACAGGAGGATCTTTAAAAATATCAGAGCACAAAGGGGATGTGGATGTTTTTGTAATTGTAGGAATGGAGGAAGAAGGGGTTTATGGAGTTGTAAATTGGAAAACAAAGGCCACACCTATGAAGCTTTCTATCATGCATAATTCCAAGAGCTTACCAATTAGAGCTGTGAGTATTTGTTAGGATTTATCTATTACTTAATGCATGGATAAAGGAATTTGTCATTAGTAATTCCCAATTATATTTTTTCATTTCAAATTGAACTTGAATTACTATGTTATATGGTTATTAGTGTTATCTAGATCTCTCCAATGACGAAAACCTAGGTTGGATTTCTCTTACGTTTTCTATTTGATGTAATTCATTGGAATATGGTTGGATTCACTCCCTTCTATGCCTATAGTATGTACTTGTGGTTCTATATTGAGATTGTTCAGGCTTGTTTTCAATGTTTTTCACTTGTTATAATGCTTTGTTTTTTTTTTCTCTAAGTATTGTGGATGCTATGATTTCGCAGGGTGAGATAGATTGCCCATTTTATGTCAAAAAAAGGAGGTAATTTTACAATGTGATGCCCTCCTTTTATCAAATCATGAAGGGAATTCTAAAATTATTATTCATGTCATTATATATGTATGAGTAGATGGAGTGATAATATTATTATAGTGTTAGTTTAAAACAAGCGTATGTTTTACTGAAATCTTACAGGTTGATTAGCATTTATTTTATACAAAGTGTACTTGTTGATTTTAACTGATTTGGTTTAATTTTTTCTATAACTACAAACTTAGATCATATTGGTGATTCAATCATCCTAATAGGATATGTAAGTTTTAGCGAGATTATAGAAGTATGGATGTTGGATTTTGTTAAACTTTCCTGTTGCCATATTTTGTAACCTTGCAATCACTAATGTAACTAAAATTACATATCATTTTTTATTTCATGATGCAGTAGTAAATATGTCAACACTGTAGAATTGAGGCTTCTGTGATCCATCATATTTGTAAGAAGAGCTTCGGCGTAAATCACATAAGAAAGATCTTTGTCGACGTGTTTTGAACCAACTAGTGTGGTTCATCGTCAGGACAAGTTGAAGACACATATCTGGCTTAGCATGTTAAATAGATTGAGCAGAGACTCCAACGGTTATAAAATGGCTAATTAACAGCTAACTTGGACTCTAGGGTCCAGGTCCAAATTATATTAATAAAAATAATATTATTTTTATTCTTCTTTTTATAATATTAAGATTTAATAATATATTATTCTATTTTTATAAATAAATAAGTTAGGTGTAATAGCATATAATAATTCCATAGGTTATCCTATAAATAAAAATGATTTACTTAATAATATACTTTCTTAGTCAAAATTAATCATAATAATCGGTTGAAATGATATTATAAATATATAATTTTACTAGTAAGTTTAGAGCTGAAAATTATTCATTTACTAAATATCTGAATAAATTTAAGGTAAACAAAAAGATTACTAATCCCTATGGTTATTTTAAAGGTTAAATTTGTTTATAATTTTCTGATTATAAAATTGTCTAATTTGCTAATAAAATATTATTATGAAATCAGAAAGATCTAATTTCTATAGTTAGTTTGAAGAGATTAACTAAGATTGTTTATTAATTAGTTTATATAATATATATATAAATATATATATATATATATATATATTATATATATATATAATTTTAATATAACTAGACATACCATACTAATTAATCACTAATTTAAAGAGATGAAAGTAATCAAATGAAATAAAGATAAGAATATACATATCAATGTAAATAAAATGAATAAAATAAGAACCTAGAGTAAATAATAATTAACTACGTAATAATAATGGTTTAATGAATGCAAATAAAAATAATAAAATGTAATGAAGAAAAGAATATGAATGAAATGAATAAATAAGAACAGAGACTGAATAATAATTAACTACGAAATTAACTAAGTCCCCCAACAATGTAAAATATCATATACTAAATAAAATCAATAAGAAAATAAGTGAAATTTTGAATATTATATATATATATATAATATAATAAAAATTAACTATTAACTTGATACATTTATAATTATAAAATTATCCATTTAGGTTTATAAGAAAATTAATAACTAATTTTGCTTATTTAGTCAATTATGCCCTTCATAGTCTAGCTAGCTGTTTCTTGGTCAAATCTAGCTGTTATCTTTTTAGCCGTTACCTGATCTGGAAATTTGGTCATGGGATATTCTGCCTGATCTATTTATATTGCATAACAAGTTCTGCTCAGACGATGAACCACACTGGTTAATTCGAAACACCTCGACTAAAATATCTCTATGTGATTTTTTGTAGAAGGTTCTTCTCTAAATTGATATGGATCACAGAAGCCTAAATTCGTTAATCTAGATTTATTATTTTTGGATTATTTTTGGATTTAGAAGTATCATATACTCCTATATATATATAAAATCAATAAAAATATATTGTGATTTGTGTTGTGTGACAATTTTGATGCTCTCTCAAATTTTCTATTATGGTATCAGAGCCGGTTTCTGATGTCACAAAAAGCCCTGAATTTTATTCCTGTAAATAAATTGGGTAGGAGATTTGTGTTGTGTGAAAAATCTTTGTGTTCTCTCAATTTTTTTATGATGCAAAACCACAAAAAACACACAAACTATTGAACAAACTAATGTGACACAGAGCATTAGTCATAGGTAGTTCTTAATAAGGTCAAGCTTGTGTGACCCGTAGTGCTCAGGAGCGTCAGTGCAAGTTATTTTATTAGGATGGTTCAATATTGACATTGACCCGTTGCGGTCCCTAAGGTTGAGAAGGGTCAATGATGCTCTAAAGCGGTTATGTTTTAAATGGATCAAGTGGGAAGCTCAAAAGTGTGATGAAGAAAAGAGTGGAAACCACCACATTTCAGAGTGGATATGAGTACTAGTGATGTGATGACCATATCAGAGAAATTTGACAGAGATTCATTCATTGTTGTAATGCCTACTTTATGGTTTTGTCATGTAATCATTAATGGAAGGTGTTGAAAGTACTGCTTCTATGACTTCACAGAGATTCATTCATTGTTGCAATGCCTACTTTATGGTTTTTTCATGTAATTATTAACGGAGAGCCTTGAAAGTAATGCTTCTATGACTTCCAGTAAGTTGTAATTGTGTGACTTTCTAAATTAATAATTATATTAGCTATTTTTAATAATCTAAATCCACTATTCTTAGATCTAGAAATATCTATGTATTCATCTACATATAATGTCTATAAAATCAATAAAAATATAGTGTGATTTATATCGTGTAAACAATATTTATGTTCTCAATTTTTCTATCACCAAATTCTAACAAAAACCTTTAAAATCTATAATAATTAAACACAGCACTTTCTTTTAAACACATCAGCATCTACTCATTTCAACTGGGACCAACACCATCACCATCTACTCATTTCAAGAGGAACTGTATATTTAGGTAACGCCATTTTCGCCCTTCTGCCCTAGGTTTCAAGGACCACATATCGATTGTTTCTGGGCAGAGCCCATGCCATCTGTTTCATTGTTTCTGTAAATGAAATCAATGCAAGGCCGTCATTGACCTACCATGAAAAATCACAATAATATCATGGGTACAGTATATCTAATATGGCTCTGCAATTTTACTACCAAACAAAATCGGTGCGAATGATATTGAAGTAATGAGTAGATACAGAAGACCTACCATGAAAAATCACAATAATATCATGGGTACTGCATATCTAATATGGCTCTGAAATTTTACTACCCAACAAAATCTGTTTGAACGATAGTTGAAGTTATGAGTAGATACAGAAGAAGAAAACAATTATTTATTGGAGCGCTCGTGGCTGGGGACGTACTCTTGGAGTCTTGGAGTCTCATGTGCTCGCGTGCAGGGATTTTAATTATGCTCAGGTGCAGGGACTTTAATTAGGCTAAGACTTAGACATGAATATATGCGCCAATATACTCTATGTTTCTTCTTATTTCTGAGATCATTTAATTGATTCTCCTGGATCCAGACCACCTCAATATCAGATATTTTCAAGTGGGTCCGTGTTTTTCTCTGTTACTGTTGGTAAATCGTCGTAACTTTTTGCAGTTTTACTTGGCACATGGTTGTCTTTAGGATCAAAACTGCAGTCTTCCTCGCCCATCTCAGTTTTATTTATACTGTTGGTAAAATCTTCATTTTTTTTTTTGCAGTTTTACATGACACATGGTTGTCTTTGGGAATCAAAACTACAGCCATGCCTTGCCATTTCAGTTTTATTTATAGAAAAATATGATTTAGAGAAAAATCTCATTAGGAAATAGATCTAAAGGAACAGTTGCTGTTGTGGGATTGAGAGGAGGTTGAGACAACGGGTTTGGACATTTTTGAATATCCTCTCTCTTTTTCACATGCCAATTTATCTCAAAGTTTTGAACTTCGATCATTCAAAGGTTTAAATGTGTGGAAATGAAATCTTCAGTTTTAAAATATTGGCAAATTTGTTATTACTTTATTACATGTTGATAGTTTTCGTCAATCTTTTAAATGAAGGCAGGAAGGCATGACATAGTTATATTACATTTGGAGGTATCCCAAAGGTTTTTTCAAAAGTCTAGGGCTGGTAGAAATGACATTCAAGGATTAATCAAAGAAAATTTTGATGTGTTTACTTAATCTCTGATTTTCTTTTGTGGCTGATTTTGGGAAATTATTGTTTAGAAAGCTTTATGATCATCCCCATTTATCTGTCCATTCACAATAGATGGAATACGATCTCTTAATTTAGTTAAGGGTGAAGGTTTTATTGAAAGTTTGTTTGGTTTTGATTTTCTGCATGGTGAAAGGTAAAGTGTATCCAATTTGAAAGAGAATTTCAAAGTGAATTATTTTAAGGTGAATGTGGTGAAGAGGAATGATGTGATAATGAGAATGTTCATTGGTGAGGATGTTCATGTATAACATAGTGTGGAGTATATGAGTGAGGTTTTTATTTATAAATTTGTATGTAGACACATTTTAGAAAATATCTTCGAGTCCATGGATGCAGTGAGTATGGGTGTTAGTGATTAATATGGGTGTTGTTTATGGTTTTAAGGATAAGAAAGTTTATGTTCGACTCTAATAGGAAGACATACTATCCTAACGAGTTCTTTACTTTAGTAAACAACCTTCTTCTCCTTGAAATGTTGGGATTCTTGTTCTAAACCTAGGTCAAAAGGGCTTACAAAATATTTGTTATGGATTACACTGCTAGGCTTGGCAATAGAATTATGGTATGAACAATGAATTGGAGAAATAGGGAATCTCATAGGGAACACCATCCTAGTTGATACTTTATTTAAGTTTAGTGTTCATCATTTGGTGGCTGAAGTGCTAGTGGAACCAAATATCCATGAGGGTTTGATCAATAGTCTAGAGATTGTGTTAGGGAGCTGAATGTATAAGCAGGAATTGGACTATTGCAATGTCTCATTTAAAGGTGCAAGGTGCCTCTATTATGGCCATGTAGTTTAAGACTATCTCACTCTTTTGGTGAGGAATTACGAGAGAGAAAATAAATGAGGGAAAGGATAAGTCACAAGAGAAGGTTGAAGAAGGAAAATCAAAGTCTTTGGGGTCTTTAGAGTTGAGGCTTGATTAAGAGTCAATGCAATAGGAAGCAAGGAATTCAAGGAGGCAACAAAAAGGAAAATTAATGGACATTGTCAATAATAAATGTTCAAAGACTATGATGTTGGGTGTTGTATACACATTAATTCAAGACTTGTTCCATGTTTAAGGAGGTCAACAATATCAATAAGCCAATTCAAGTCCCTACAAATATTTGTTTAGAAAAATTCACTACAAAGGAAGCAAGGATGTTATGTGAGGAACACAAAAATACTAAAAAGGGAAGGAAGGTTCTTGATAAAGGTAAAGGACCACATCCACTTGAGGATGGTCACTCTCCTCTTGAAATCCATAAGAAAGTGAATTCATTTTTTTCAAAAGGGGAAAGTAGCAATCCAATGAATTTAGAAAGTATCCCTAAAGTTCTATGGCTAGGGTCATTTGAATTTGATGTAGATAGAGGATGTGGTTTCTTTCTTAGATTTAGAAAAGGGGACCATCATGTGGGAGACCATGGATTAGGTGGCTTAGGTCCTGATCCCATTAGGGAGCTTATTTTTGACTTGGTGGGCAAAAAATCATATCTACAATAGACATAATAAAACCCATTAGAAATATTCAACAAGGTAGATAAAATACTATTGTTGGGGCCCTTAGAGTCATAAAGCCTTATAAAATTGGAAAATGATGAAAAATTTCATCTCTAAATATTCAAGTAGGTTGCAATGGGAAGAGACAAGCCTTGTACAAACTAGTAGAATGAGAGAAACCTAATTTGATGTTATTACAAGAGATAGTAGGGTCTAGGGAAAATTTGATTGGTAATTTGATAAGTGCCTTTAGGGTTAGAATTTCTATGCTATGAATGCCACTAGGAATTTAGGAGGTCCAATCACTAGATGGAGTTCCAATTTGACAATAATAAGTGTTTTCTTTGTGCTTTCAAATCAATGCATAGAATTTATGTATACATATTTGGGCGAGACAATATCATTTTTGAATGTGTATGGACCTTATGTTGATAGACAATAGTTATGGGATCAGTTCTTTTCCTTATAGGTGGTAAAGGAGGAAAGACTCAATATAACAAGAGGTTTAAATTTTACTACTAGTAAAGATGAAATTTGGGAGGGCTCCATAATACTCATAGGATTGTAGACTATTTCAGTTACAAAATAGAAATAACAGGTCAAGTGGATGTAGAACCGGTCTCTCTCAAGCAAACTTGGAGGAATAATAGATAGAGGGAGGCAGGGATTGCAAAAAACCTTTATTGCTTTTCGGCTACCAGTCACCTATTAACACATTTTAATCTAAGAAGATCATGGATAGATGTGAGGGGACCTATCTAATCATAGTCTCATATTCTTGTAGTTTTTTTTCAAGGAGGAGAAGCCTCCCAACCCTTTTCATTTCAATCCTTCTTAGCTTAAGGATGATGATTTCAATAAAATGGTGAAAATGAAATAGAGATGTTCTAATCTCGACTTTGAATAGTGATCCAATTTTTAGTTAGATGAGTCACTCAACGCTATAAAGGTAAAGTAATGACATGGTTAGTAGAAGCTTGCATATAGATTGACTTTTAAAAGAGGTTTAAGAATACATTAAAAAGTTATATGAGAATAATACTAAGGTGTATGTAATGGTGAAGAGGCACATTGAATATTTGGAGAGCATAATAATACAATTATCAGAAAACAAGGATCATAGTGGAGGATGAAGATGAGTAGAGTTGTATGGTTCCAGAAGGGTGATGATAAATCCAAATTCTTCACCAATTTGTAAACCACAAGAAGGCATAGATTCCATATGATTACTCAAAATAATAAAGGTAAAAAAGTGAATGTTATCAAAGATCTTGCAATCTTGGGTGTAAAACATTTTCAGTTTATATAATCAAAGGAAACAAGAGTAAATCTCCCTAAGACTGCCAACTTATTTCTCCCCCTTTTCTTATTAGAAGAAATTAATTAAAAGCTATATGAGGAAGTATTGAAGGAATATCTCCAAACATTTCTACAGTCCTTCCAAAGGGACAAGAATCTTATACCAGGCATGTGGATTCTAAGGTTTTCTTGGGTTTCTATGAGCTCATTGAGATGAATCTTTTGAGGGTCACTGAGAAGATAGGGGATTTCTATCTTCTCATATTTCACTCTTTGTCCTACAAATGGAACTAGTTAGTGATCCAAAACATTGAAAAACTAAATATCTCTACTATGGAGTTTTTGAGCATTTCAAATAAAGATTAGGGTTTCTAGAAGTGTTTTCAGGACCTTTCAATGCTACATTAATTGCACTTATTCCCAAGTGTGATAAGCTCTCTTCCTTTGATGACTACAAATTAATATCCCTTTTTAATTGTATTTATAAAATCATGGTCAAGGTATTGGTAGTTAAATTAAAATCTAACTGTTAATCTCTTGAATAATTTGGTTTCGAAGCTAGTAGACAAATCCATGAAGCCATAGGGTCTACTCAGGAAGGCCCATGCATAAGAAAAATCAAAGAGATGACAACTTCACTTATTAAGCTATACCTTTTCAAAGGATATGGCATGAAAAATGAGTTACATCTTATGATGATGTTATCACATGCGAGGTTCAATTAGAAAGTGTTTAAGTAGGTTATAAAATGTTTCACATCTACCTCTCAAGTCATGTTCATTAATGAAGAATCCTCTACTTTATTCAAACGTACAAGGTGTATAAGATAGGGTTGTCCACTCTCTCCCATTCTAGTTATTCTAGTTACAGAAGGGCTCAAATGACAATTTTGGAAACAAAATGAATGGGATTCTTAAAAAGGGTCAAGGTTAAAAAGTCTATATTTCTAAATCATTTATTATTTTTGGATGATATATCGTTGTTCTCAAATAGTTCATAAAGGGAAGCTAGAAAAATTCAAGAACTTCTAAATGTTCATTTTTTGGCTATATGTATTGAGGTGAATGTGCAAAAAGTGATGCCAGTAGAGAAATATCTCTTGTGGATAGGTGAGTTCTCACATGAGTTTTCCCTTGACTCATGATAGATGGAGGGAATGAAACTATAATAGACATGCTACATTAGAAGATGATCAATCTATTAACATGTACAAAGATTAAGGATATTAGAATTTGTATTTTTTTAGATATTTGTCCTCATGTCATCCTGACAGGTGAAGTTACTAAGATTTTGGCGCTAGCTCCTACAACTTGTTATTTTCATAGGAATAAAAAAAATACCTT
Source organism: Pinus taeda (assembly GCA_000404065.3). Taxonomy (NCBI): domain Eukaryota; kingdom Viridiplantae; phylum Streptophyta; class Pinopsida; order Pinales; family Pinaceae; genus Pinus; species Pinus taeda. The sequence goes on along the minus strand of APFE030575962.1, from coordinate 348,292 downwards.
TCTCAAGCTCTTCAAGATAATAGAACATTAGTTGAAAAAATGTCTAATCCAACCAAGCAAAATCAGATCAAACACTTGATATAGAATGTACATGAAATACGTGAAATGTGGAGGGGGGAACCATACAGATCCATTTACTAATAATATGAGCAACAACAAAATAGTTGGATTGGTTTACCTTAAGTTCTGGTTACAAATCGACCCACACTCTTTGTGCTTGCTCCTCCTTGAGCCTTATAGATATGTTCTGAACATAAGAAAATGAAGGGATGAACTTGAATGCTCTAGTTAACTGAGTGAACCTTGACTCTAGTGCAATTTTGTGACTATACATGTGAGGTATCTATCCCATTATACAAATATGCTCTTTGGGATTATTAAATTCAAATGTTATGTGTTCCAAGTAGAGAAATTGTGATTGATTGTGTTTTTTCCTAAAGGATGGGCATGACCACCTTCAAAACTCATTAATAAAGGAAGAAGTGTGGTGTCTCAACCTATACATACAGTAAATCCTGAGAGGCTCAAAGGAGGTGATAATTAAGAATATAAAAAATATTCCATAATGTATGAGGTTAGAAGAGGAAATGATCAGCAAAACACATTATAAAGAAAGATATGTGAGCCAACACAAGGAAGTAGATGAAGAACAAGGAACCAAAGAGTATCTACAACTAGTTGTTAACAACATGAATATATCATCCCTGAGGTAGGAAAACCCATGCTTGGTACAAAAGTAAAGTATGGACACCAATAATACACTATGGATCCATGTAACAAAATGAAAAATCATGGCCACAAAAGAATACACAATGGATGCATGTCATACTCAAAATATCATAGCCACAAGTAAATACAATGTGGATCTATGTCATAGTGTATATCAGGAAGAAAATTGGGATTAATGGTAACGTCCATGTGATCTTCAAAGAAGAATCTTGGAACAACTACAATGCAACTTGGGCTAAGGGATAATGCATGAGTGATTTTCCCTCACAATGCCAACGTCTTCATCTCAAACTTGATGGTACGATTCCAACCCATGTGAATAGGTGTTCTAAATTTGAACATGGGAGGATCCATATTATTACTAGTCATTAAGATATACCATTAGTAGATGCAAGGGGACCCATTGATGAGGAAGATGGACCCCAAGGTACCAAGTGTAATATAATGAGTGTGAATGATTGAGTTGATGTTGAACACCCATAGAATCAACCAAACATGAGCCGATGTTTGATCTAGGTGGATATCCTGGCCACCAACTTATTCCAATGATTCAATGGTTCTCTATATTCTTGGAATTTTTCTATAGTTTTTTGGGTCCAAAACTTCTGGGTTTGATTTGAGGCCCTAAGAAATGTTTTTTGGAAAGATGAAATCCTTAGATAGTTGTTTCCAACAAGTTATTTTGCACCCCAAATAGAGATTGTATGAAAAATTTGTGCGACCGAGAAGTTAATGTACCAACTAACCACCTCAAAGGCTTAATATTCTAGGGTTAGGGTTTTGTACCTCTAGATATCTTTCTTTATGTTAAAGGAGATTCTTTCAACCTGCTGTAATATATTTGCAAATATGTGTAGCCACCATCTCTTTCTCTCTCTTAAGGGATAACTACCACTATTCTAGCTAGTTTTGTGTTTTGCAATATTATGCTATTTTATTTATTAATAGAAGTTGGGTTTACACTATATTATTATGCAATCTATTATATTTCTTTGTGTATGTGTTTTGTTTCTTTTTCTACCATCAATTTTAGTCCTTGTACAACCTGGATTAGTGGTATTAGAGAAATCCACTCCTTGTTGTTTCTTGGTGCTTATCCCCGATGAGGCTAGGTTACAAAGAGTTGGGTATTGAGCTAGTTTCTCTTGGGAGCGCTCACTCTCATCAACCTTAGTGGCATCCCATGGTGGAAGAAAAGACCACCACGAGTTCAACTACATTGACATTGTAGTAAAACACAGATAAGGGAACTTAAGAACACCAAAACAAGCCCACAAAATACAATACTAAGGCGATATTGTTGGGTGGCTCTCGACCCAAAAGAAGGATCCAAGTCTAAACAAACTTGAGTTCTTGAAAGAAAAATAGTCAGAATAAACCCACCATGCACCACCAATGGTTGCAGAAAAGGTTGGGTGTTCAGAATTACCTTGTACTGACACCGAGTGAGAACTGAAGCAAGGTCTATTTGCAAACTAGAGCATGGGGCTTGCAATCGATATATACACCCTTCCGGAGCAGAGACTACTCAAAGAGTATAGGCTAGCCTCTAATCTAGAATTCCACCCCTCCTATTGTCCTTAGTGTAGACCTCAATGTCGAGAGCTTCAAAATACATAAAGAAACCATTAGTGCATGGAATGGACTACTGGTAAAGTTTGGCAAGTCGTATCCAATAGAAATTTTACAAACACCCCCACCCTCCTTTAGCCTCACATCATTTGAATAACTTGAACCTACGCTCGCAGGGGCATCAAAAATGATGCGTCTGTCCCATAGAATCGACATACATAATACAAATATTTGTTGTGCATCAGGGAAAATGTGAACGAAAGTGCTAGAACCCAACCATTCATCCAACCTTATATGAAATGATTCACACGTATTTGCATAAGGGGAAAGCCACACCACCCCTCCTTTAATGATCTCAGAAGTTGGTGGGGTGGTGAGTGCTGCCTTGTATTCCAATGACATTCAATCTTCCACTCACATTAAAGCTTTAAATTTCGAATATTAAAACAAACCACTCTTCTATATTTTTATATATACATTTAGTGTTATATCTTTGTCTCTTTTCATTTTATTAAAACTTATATATATATATATATATATAAAATACTTAAATATAATTAATTTTTTAATATAAAATGGATTTTTTCCTCTCCAATATGCTTTTCTTTCTTAAATTTTATTCACAAGAAATGAATTAAAGACCATCCATTATGGATGTACACCACTATTTATTGTTTTCTAAGTGGTTATGAATAGAACATTATACACTTAATGCAATCAAGTGGCTTCCATAATGCCATTTATTGTCCATACACCGGTTTCTTCTTTATGAAATTATGAATTCTTTGGTGGAAAATTATTTGTATTTTATTATTCTATAAATAATGTTTATAAATATATATAAATTTAATGTTTATCCTATAATATTAAATTTAAAATTTAAATGAAAATTGTATTTTAAATTTATTATATATTTAAGTGGCCTTCCATAATTTCATTATTGTCCCTACACCATTTTCTTATTTTATTGCGTTCGAATGATATTTAAAGTGGATATTATGAATTCTGTGGTGGAAACTATTTGTATATTATTATTTTATAAATATAAAATAAATTTAATGTTTAATATATATATATTAAAATATTTTTTTTTTATTATGTTGCTAAATCATTAATAATTTGTTATTAGTAAGAATGGTAGATCAAGTTTTGAAGATGCCCGCAATGGGTAGGGTTTTATTTTAGCCCATTGATTTTCTTTGATTGTACGAATCTTCTCATAGATTTCCGCATTACGGCTTTAGCAATTTGGATAATGACGAATCTCCATGATTTAACAAAGAAGATAGTCACTCTTAAAGGAATGACCACTGTTTTTGCAAGCTCTTTTTCACAAATAGTTGAAGCCAAGGTTTCTTACAATGCCATTTTCAAATCGAGATTTGTTCTCTCGACATTTCAAGAAGCTCTTGTATTTGATGTTTCCTTGGGGAAGAAGCCTTTAGCAATACATTATTTTATCTTTTTCATCTTTTTCAGAACAAGGATTGATTTGTAGATTTAATGGGTTTTGACCGTGATTGATTGATTTTCATAAGTGGATTTTTATGGTTTGAGTTTTTTATGTTGTTATCTTTGATAATCTTGAGGATAGGAAGACTATTTGGGATTATGGGCCCTAGTCCTTGGGAAGTGTTGGTCTTTTCATGTAGCGTTGGCCTCCTTCTTTTGATCTGGTTACGACAACAATCTCCTCAACTCTAGTTTGGGTAGGGCTTTCGAACTTTCCCCTACATATTCGAAATATCCCTATGTTAACTTTGATTGGAAATGCAATAGGAAAATTTTACTGCCATAATTCAAAAATTGAGCATTTCCTCAAGACTTATGCTCGAATATACATGGAGATTGATTTAAATAAATGTTTTCCTACCTAGATAAATCTAATGGCTCCAAATTTTGTATGGTTCAAAAGCTTGACTATGAAAATGTCTCATTTTGATGTTGAGCGTGTTATGAAATGTGGCATGTAATCAAGAATTTCCCCAAGCGATTGCAGAATAATATAACGTGGAAAAATAGTCGAAGGACCAAGTGGTGTGAAGTTGCTAAGATAGAACATTACACTGTATACAACGAAGAAGAGACTTAGGACAAGGAGAAAGCAAAATAAAGTCAGGAAGAAGTGCATGTTAAAGAGGATACCTTGAAAGAGGCAAAAGGCAGTTAGGAAGAAATGCATGTCAAAGAGGATCCACTAAATTCAAAAACAAAGGATGATCAAGCTCAACAAACCCTTTGAACTCTAGATCTTGCATTGAACTTACAAGAAAAAAGGTTAGAAATGCAATTTCTTGGGTTGATTAGGCATATGGGAAAAGTGATAAAGTCATCAAAGACCATTATCAGAAGAGTAACTCTCCAATCCACTACAAAATACAGGTTGGATTCAAGTTGGGAAAAAGGGAAAAAAAATATCTTACCAAGGAAAACGAGAAGCCCGTCAAAGTCAAATCAATAAGCAATAAGAAATGGAAAGAAAATGTATTTGGATCTTGGGACTATTTTGAAAAATCTTTAGTTGGAAAGATAATATTTTTTTTCGTATGATGTACTTCTCGCTTGAGGGTTTGGATTAAGTCACCGTGCTCAATCTCAAACCCATAAGGGATATTGGCAACTCTGAAGAAATGGAAGAGTTCTGGGGCAAATCCTAGCTTTCTTTTTTAATAAAACTGTCATATCCATTTCTTCTTATAAAAAAAAACTTTTATTATGTTGATAAGTGTGTTCATTTTAGAAAAGAGCTTTGAAAATTTTAATTTAATTACAAATAACTATTAGGTGGATGGTAGGGATATAACCTCAATAAAATATTTTAAAATATTCTTAGTAGTAGTCACAAATAAAAAAATGAGATTTATCTCAAAAGTAGTGATTTCCTTTCTACTTTTTGAATTAAATTGATTAATTGAAAAAATGTCATATGAAATGAGTGATGGTTTTTGGGGCATGTAGTATTGATAAAACATTGTATTGGTCCATATTATTGTGAAAAAGCTTATTTATCGGTTAAGAATCTCCATGGTTAAGAATATTATAATGTGTTTTTTAAAATGTATATATGTTAAATTGATATATTATAAATTAAATGGTTGGTAAACAATAATAGGCATTAAAACACTTACTTCATATAAGATCTCACATTGCCAAGATAAAACAAAATAAATCATAAAAAAATATCTAAATTATAACTTTATTTTAAATTATCATTATTATTATTAATTATAAAAATAATTATTGTTCAATCCCCAAAGAGGCTTGAGGTGAGTTTGACCCCTGTAACCTTTCCGTTTTCTTTTAGTTGTTGAAGCCCTCAACATGGTTATTCTCGATGCAAATAGAAGACATATTATTAAAGGAACTGAAATCACCCATGTTCGTTCTCTTACCCACCTCTTATTTGTGGATGATATAACACTCTAACTCATGTTGGATTATGGGAGTCTACAAGCCATCAATCACATCTTGGAATTATTCTCTTTGCAAACAAGTATGTCGATAAATCAAGAAAAATTTACTCTAATTGGGAATGCCCTTGAATGAGATGATATTGACCTTGTCTTCAAAATCCTTTCAATAGATCCCTCACTTCTAAGGGATCCCCTAAAATACTTGGGGTTTTTATTAAAGGTGAATAACTAAAAGAAGGAGGATTGGGATTGTATTATTGCCAAAATTGAACTCAAAATTCAAAATTGGTCAATAAATGGCTATCTAGAGTTGACAAACATGTTCTCTACAAGGCAGTGCTTGAGGAAATTCCTATATACTGGGCATTGTTAGCTTGAATACTGGTGGGAATTCTAAACAATATAAAGCATATATCCTTGTGATATATTTGGTATGGAAATTAGGATCGAAGGCCTTTCACCCTCATATCTTGGTCCTCCATATCTCTCCTAAAAGAATTGGGAGGATGGGGGATAGAAATTATTATTTGGTTCTCAAAATATTTAGCGACTAAAGGATCATGGAGGTTGATTCAAGGCACTGGTCTCTGGGATATAACTATGGTAAATATATACATCCTCATTTCCGCTTCTTTGGATTGGATAAAAAAACTGTGAAGACTCCCTCAAAATGGTTCCATAGTTTGGAATGACATATTAAATTATGTGGATATATATGTTTTTTTAACAAGAAATACCCAATTGCTAATCAAGAGACGAGACATCTTGTATGGACCACATATGGAGTGAAAACTCCCTAGGGTCACCTACTCTTTGAGCCTAATAAATATAGGCTAGAGCATGCCTCCAGAGACTTGAACTTGGGTGGATTGGATGGCAAGCCATAATCCCAAACACTTGAGATAAGAACCATTGGAAAATTGTGTGGATATTATTACTCAAGGGGCTCAAATGGAAGGTTGGGGTTGGTACAAAACTCCTAGCAAGGAAGGATCCTAGGATTGGACATTGGGTATCACATATTCTCTCTGATCAATTAATACAAGCACTAAAATATCAAGGGATTTTCTATTTACACCAGTCCTATTTCAGGATGGGATTCTTTGGTCAACAATATTGGAAAGATGTTGAAGCCTTAGAGCTTGAGGATGATTTGTCTTTAGAATGGACTTACTATATCCCTTTTCTACAACACAATCTCTTCTCCCTCTTGCCTTTAGAATATACTCTGGTATGTTCCAAGGCTCCTCTAGGTTACTATAGTTCAGAGTATAGGTAACTAACCGTTTCTCAACAACCAAATGCCCATTAGCCTCCCTGGTGAGTCAAAAGGCTATGGAAGCTAACCTATTTGCCCAAATAAAAGTTATTTATGTGGTTGCCTCTAAATAACAAAGCACCATCTTGGGATATCCTACAGAATATATCCTTCTTTGGGCCTAGTAGATGCTCTCTATGTCTAGAGGATGCTGAAACAATCTCTCATCTTTTCATACATTACCCCTTTACGAGAAATTCAAAAAATTATTGGAGCAAAAGCCATTTGGCAAGGGACCTTTGTGGATGAATGCCTAAAAGCTTGGCTTGATGGAAGCCATCTAGCAATCTAAAAGCTCTTCCTCTAATTTTTTGTTGTGGCATTTGGCTGGAGCGAAACAACTTAATATTTAAAAATTAAGGGTAGTATTTTATTAGAGTTTTCATCAATTTCTTAGATTTACATGACTCTCTTCCCATTCATTAGGCCATGTCGAGGAATAAAAAAAATTCTGAAGTTGAAATAATTGAAGAAAATCCATGTGATTTCTTTGATGGAGTAGCCCATCAAAACTCATCCTTGGGTGGTTTTGGAGGCCTCTTCTATTTTTCTGATTCTCATTACTTTTATGTGTCTTGCAACATTGGTGGATTCAAACAACTATGTTGAGTTATTTTCCATTGAATTTACTCTTAAAATTGGCTGAATATATATGGAAACTCTTTGTTTGTGATAAAATGGATGCATACAATAGTTAGACTAAAAAATAGAACCCTCCCTTTATATTAAAATATTATTCAAAAATTGAGATTTTTTTCGCACATCTCTTTTACATACATCTATAGGGAACAAAACCAAAACACTGATCAACTTTCAAAAAGAGAATTGACATTGGATCAAGGTTAGTGTAAAATCGAGGAAAGCAAGGAGGGACATCTCAGGCTCCACTAGTTGTGCCCTTGGACATAAATAGTCTCCACTGGAATTTTCACCATACAACATACTTATATATATATTCCATATTCTATCTCAGCAAAGACTTAAGGTTTTTGATCACAAGCTTATGTCTTTTTTTGGCTTAACATAGAAGATATAATTTTTGTTAACTTTTGTATGAAATGATCCATATCCTTGTCATTTTTAAAATAGAGCATATGCTATGCACACACATCAAGATACTCACAAGGAGTTTTTATTGGAACACATATTAGATCCTTCTCAGGGACAAATTTTTTATCCTTGAATTATGGGCATCCAACAAAGGAACTTCATCAACAATCTATTTGATGAAACAATTAGAATTTTCTGTCCCTTATGCTACAACAATTACTTCAAAGCTTCAACATGTGATATGGCACAATATTTTGGACATCTTTTTTCCTTTCTTGAAAACATGTAAATGTATTCAAGACTCAATCAAATTAGGCCCTGTGCTAGTGGAATGCTTTGGCATCTATGCCAAATGTATTTTATTTTGGCTATAAGTAGAATATGTGCTTTTTTTCTTTGGAAACAAATTATATAAAGAATTAATTTGTGAATTAAACATATACACATTTAAAAAAACATGTAACAATGTCATGGCCCAATACCATGGTTTACTAATACCACATGCCAAAAAAACCATAACTCATGTTCATATTACACATGTTCATATGATTTTTTTAATCAATTTAATTAAAAGGGTAAAAATGCATAACCAATTTTGAGATAAATCTCAACCTTTGATTTGTGACTACTACTAAGAATATTTTAGAATATCCTATGAAGGTTAAATCCTTGCCATTCACCTAATAATTGATTGATAATTAAATTAAAATTTGGAAGCCTTATTCCAAAATAGACACGCTTATCATTGTAACTAATTTTTTTTATAATTAATAATAATAATAATATAATTATTACCCAGATGTGGGTGTCAACAACAGCATTTAAATGACAAGACGGTCCGCCGGCAGGTTGAGAAGCCATCTGGCTAATTATTTCGTCCTGAGAGCCCACCGCAGATGGATTAAAAACACCTTGCAAGCGACATTTATTGACTCCAAAAGCTTTGACGAGCTCACCTCCTTCAACACCGTGGCCCCTGCAAACCGCTTTGTTACTCCTCCCATTCTCAATGGCGTTTGTTCTGTGCAAGCGGCTGAACTGTGTATCAGAACTACTACAGGCAGTCGCTGCCTGATTCTCCCTTGTCAGGATTTGGTAATGGTTTCCATTTTTCGCATTCCCATCATTGTCTCCTTGATTGTGGTTCGCCCACCCCTGCCCACGCTCAACGTCACCTTTCTTCCAATTCCTCCACTATCAATTTAGCTTACATCTATGCCATGGCTCGCCTCAGGCACAGCATGCGCAGTAGACGTGGAGGTTCATGTGGAGGTTTTAATCGCTCGCAAGCTTCTACCAGCTCCACCTCTAATTCCCTGGACTCAACCACTGAATTTCCCAACCTGCTCATTAACCCCACTCATAGCTACCCGAATACCAGAAGTGGTAGAGGTTGGAGGGACAATGATGTCCACACTGAGGATCTCCCTCTCCCTCCTCTTTCTGCCCCTCACAGTGCTCAATTTCACTTTCGTAGTTCTTTAAACAAGCCTACAATCACTGCAACCATCACAATTTCCTTCGAGGAAGAGTCTGCGACGCAAGCTCCTCTGTCCAGTCATAGGAACAAGCAGAACAGGGCAGAGCCAGGTAGTCATGGGAACAGCAACAAGCAGCAAGGTGAAAGCAGTAATGCTCTGCATGGCAAAGCCAAAGCTGGGGACACTAGTAAGCCACAAATGGATGCAGAAGGCATGGTGGATGCTCCACCTGCTCAATGTTGAGGTGCGTATGAAGAGGATGACGATTGGTATCAGTTTTCCTGTTGGATTGAGGAAGAGCCAACTTCGGAGGAACCACCAGCCTAACACGTGGCCTCATGCAAAGGTCTCTGGCTCCCAGGTGGATTCGTCTAATTGTTTTTTGGTTTCTTGGTCTCATGCAAAGGTGTCTGGCTTCCAGGTGGATATGTTTCTATGTTTCGTGGTTTTATGGTCTGGATGTGTTCTGTTTCTATGCCAAGTGTATTGGATTCTCTGGTTGACTCTCTGCTAGGTGGAAATGTCACATTGTCTTTTGGTTATGTCCTTGTCTTTTTGGTTCAAGATTTGCATTCCTCTTTGTTCATTTTGGAAAACCAAGGTCTACTTTGAAATAGTTATTCTGGTTCAATGGCTGGTTTCCCCCATAACAGGGGCAGTCTTTAAAGCTTCTTGGACTGGTTTCCCCTCTGTTGGGGCAGTCCAATACAAATAGTTTCATTTTGTGATGATGACTGATGTTTAACATCTCTGAGGTTAGGTCTCTCTGTAACTTTTTTTTGTATCATATTAATAGATCATACTACTTAGAAATATATATATATATATATATTATATATATATAATATATATATTATATATATAATAATATATATTATATATTTTAAATAAATATATATATATATATATATATATTATAATTATATTTAAAATAAAACTATAATTTAATTATATATATTATATAATAATATATATATATATATATATATATATATATATATATATATATATATATATAATATATATATATATATTTTAAATCGTAACTTTATTCAACATAAAAAGACAAGGACAAAGTTACATTATGTAGATGCCCAAAGGAATTCTATCAATATCGGCCTTTTAGCTAATGCACCACTATAAAGATAAAAACAAAGTAAAAAAAAAAAAACAGAAATATAATTTCCGGGGTTAAGTGTGATAAAAATAATTTGTTTTCCCCCTTTTCCCTTTTTTTCATTCCACCTTTCTCTAAACATCTTGATTGGAAGAGGATGTAGCTATTTCCATCTGATTTTCTTCTATTTGTGGAGAAACTTCTTGACCAAATCTAAACTTTCAGATACATGTGTTTGCTTTGTCCCCCCTGAATCTTTTCCTATGTGCACTTCCTGTTTTTGCTTCTAAGAGACGATGATCTCCTTTGAAACCATTCCCTTTAGGATGCATTCTCTTGTTCCATTGTTGTTCCCTTCACCTCCATTAGATTGAGTTTGTTCTTCCGGGTTCTGATTATTTTCCTCTAACTCTTCATCTTCCTCTTCTGTATTATTTGGAAACTGCCATCCCCTCTACTTTGGGCCTTGCCACTTTTTCTCTTTTGCTGCCTTTTTAGCTTAAGGGTAAGAATTATGAAAATTCCATAATTGGAAACAATATCGGAATCTAAAAGCCGTGTTCTCGTAATCGATAACTTGTTTCCACTCAAAATTTTCATGTTTTAATAGGAAATGATCTGGAATACATTATTTGTTTAATCTTTAGTAATGTGAAATATATCATGAATTCAAAGTTCTAATGTTTATCATGGATTTATGTCTATCCACATTTATCTGCCATTTAATTTATATCATTGTGTTAGTGTATACGATTAATGATAATTTCAAAATAAAATAGTTAGTATGAAGATTAAATATAAGTGTAATAATAAAAGAAAAAAATGTTGAAGCTTATTCATTTACAAGTTTAATAGATTAATTTAAGTGTTTTAAATTTTATATAAAAGTTATTTTAATTATTATTTTTTAAATATATTTTTTTTTCAAAGAAATGGGTAAGAGAGTTTTAATGAAAAGTAAAGTTGGGATCTGGCCTAGAACTGTTACATTTCTTAAAAATTACCAATATTCCTTGCTAGTGTGAGATTGAGCATGGAGACTTAATCTAGTTCCTCAAGTGATTGCCCCATGATACAAAAAATTCAGTCATGTTCCAGCTAATTTTTTTTCCAAAGGACTCCTAATAGTCATATACATTTATATTCCACTTTTCACTCTTTTTCATTTAATTTTGACTAGCTTCTGGTTTTCCCTTGCGAAATATTTTTTCCCTTCTTCTCGACTTGAATCGCACCTACATTTTCTGCTGTATCCAACGTATCACCCTTCGATGAGTGAGCATTTTTGTCTTCTATTTTTTGCTTATTTTCCCGATCTTCCCAAGAAGTTGTTTTTCCAACTATTTTCCTTGAGGATTTAGAAGGGGATCCTTCTTTTCCTTGGATATGTTGCACTTCCGATATCACTAATTCCAGAGGATACTCATACACATCTTCCTGACTGGTTTTTGTTTCATTTGGTGAATCTTCTTTATCAATAACTTCTTCCTATTTTTCACTTGCTTCTTTATTACTATGAGTCTCTTCTTCTTTATATACTATGTAATGTTTACTCTGAGCTCCTTCCCACCATTTGGGACTTGAATTATTTTTCTAGACATTGTTTTTTCGCAAACACTTTGGGTAGTTTTTAATCATAGCCTTGTTTCATAACACACTTGACATCAAAATGAAACATTTTCATTATCTAGCTTTTGAACCTACACATAACTTGGAGATGCCAGATTAATCTCAACAGGAAAACCCTTGTTGAAATCCATCTTACCACATATTCGAGCATAAGTGGTTTAATAAAAATATTTAGATTTTGGACTGCAACGATAAAACTTCACTAATGTGTTACCAATGGAAGATAATGTTGGGAGGTTCCAAATATGCATGGGAAGGTTCAGGAGCCTTACCCAAATAGGAGTCATGGATATTGATTCCATAACCAGATGAAAGGTGGGAGACTAGTGTTGCATGAAAATGCCAACATTGCCCCAAAACTAGGGCCCGAATTCACAAATATTTTGCTTTTCCTCAACATTATCAAAACCACAACAACAAAAACGTTGAGCCAAAGGGTAAATATTCAGATCATCTGTTATGCAACCAACTCATAATAGATAGATCAATGAATTAAAAATTATCCTCTTTGAGGGAGAAACCTCCTTTACATTACATAAATGAACAATTCTTGGATGATTCAAATGAAAAAACCTCATTTTTATATATAGGAGTCTAAGGGGTCACAATATAATCAAAGCTTGCATAACAACAATAATGTAAGGGCACAATAATAACAATAGTGGGCTTCAATAATAAAAATATGAGGACTACATGGGCACAAAAATAATAACAAGGGGCTACACTAATATTATAGGGACCTAAAATGGCCCTCTCCTTCAAAAACGTGGTGTCCTCAACACTTGAGTAGGTTTGGATGCTTCTATATAAAATTATCATCCTCCCATGTGCAATCTTCAACGGGTAAGTTCTTCCACTTGATGAGATACTCTGAAATTGATCGATTTCTTAGCTGTCAAGTTCTTATTTCCATGACTGCTTCAGGTTCTAATATGATTTTTCCTTCCTCATCAAGTTCTGGTAATATTGCTTGAACTGGGAGCTTGTCACCTATAACCATCTTTAAGCTTGGAACATGGAAAACTGGGTGCACTTGGGAAGATGCAGGAACCTCTAATTTGTATTCCATAGCACCAATATTTTTGCAACACCTTGTAATGACCATAGTACTTTGGTGATAATTTATTATCCTTCTTAACTTGCTTGAGGGAAATTTATTGGTATGGTTGTATTCCTAAAAATACCCAGACACCTACATCAAAACTTCTTTCACTACGATGCTGATCTACCTGTTGTTTCGTTCGATTCCACGTCAAGGTGAGGTTATCCTTTAAGAGTTGGAGAACTTGTTGTCGACACTCGATGTGATCTTGCACTTCTTGAACCTTAGAATTTTCTCTTAAAGATGATGCGATGGACAATGGATGATATCCATAAAGTGCCATAAATGGGGTCATTTTCATTGTAATATGGATGAAAGTGTTATACCACCATTCAACTAGAGGTAACCACTTGACAGACTGTGTTTGTTTATCAGATACAAATAAATGAAGATATCCTTCCAAACATTTGTAGTAGCAACTATATTGAGTTTAAATGGATGAGATAATGCACAAAAGCATGCATACTTGGTAAGTCTATCAACTACCACCATGATGACACTTTTTCCTTCAGACTTGAGTAAAACTAATATAAAATCCATTGAAACTTCCTCCCAATGTTGACTTGGAATGGATAAAGGTTGTAACAGTCCTAGGGTCTTAATTCTCTCAACTTTATTTTGTTGGCAAACCAAACATTCTGCTAGAAACTTTTGAATATTAGTTTTAAGGCCGTCCTAAACAAAATCCTTCTTGACCCTGTGGTAAGTTTTAAAAATTTTGAGTGCCCTCCTAAGGGAGAGGTGTGCAATTCCAAAAGAATATTTTGTTTGAGTGGGGAATTCTTACAAAGATATAAGTGATCTTTGTACCATAACGATAATTTTTCCAGCGAAATGTATCAGATTGACTGGGATCTTTCTACAACTTTTGAATTAGTGTCCACACTTCTTCTTCATTCTTCCATTCATCCCTTGCTTCAGTTATCCAATCTGGTTGGATAATAGAAATGGAAAAAAACAATGCTTCCACATTCTCATCCTTTCTTGAGAGTGCATCTGCAACAACATTTTGCTTCCCTTTTTTGTAGATGATTTCAAAGTCATAACCCAACATATTTGCGACCCATTTTTGCTACTCTTTTGAAGATAATCTTTGTTCTAGAAAGTATTAAAGACTCTCATGACCTGTTTTTTCCTTGAAGTGTCTTCCCATTAGGTAAGGTCACCATTTCTTTAGCACATGTAGTATTGCCAACATTTCCTTCTCATAAATAGGTCTGTGTAAATAATTTCCTTTGATTGGATGACTTTCAAAAGTAATGGGTATTCCTTCTTGAATTAAAACAAAACCAATTCCATTTCCCGAGGCATCACATTCCACAATAAAGGTTTTTGTGAAGTTTGGCGTAGCTAAGACTAGTGCTTGGCACATTGCATCTTTAAGATGTTCAAAGGGCTTAGTTTCTTATGGAGTCAAAGAAACTGCATTTTATTTAGTAATGTTGTTAGAGGTGTTGCTATTATCCCATAATTCTTAAAAAACTTGTGATAATACCCTGTCAACCTGAAAAATCCTTACAGATGATTTATGGTTATTGGATTTCCCATTCCTTAATGGATTTAATTTTTTTAGGGTATACCTTAAAACCCTCATGAGATACAATATGACCCAGATATTCCATCTTCTGTACACCAAAGAAACATTTGGAGGCTTTTTCATATAATTATTTCTCCTCCAATTGTTTGAGCACCCTGTCAACATGTTGAACATGATCCTTCCAAGAATTGTTGTAGATTACTATATCATAAAAAAAGTCTAACACAAATTTTCTAAGGAAGGCTTTGAAAATGGAATTCATCAAACCTTGAAATGTAGAAGGTGCATTAGTAAGGTCAAAAGGCATGATCAAAAATTCATAATGACCCCCATGAGTTCTAAATGTTGTTTTCAGAATGTCTTCAGTCTTCATTCTAATTTGATGGTATCCTGAATGAAGATCCAAATTGGTGAAGTAAATTGCTCCATGTAATTCATCCAATAATTCATTAATGACAGGAATGAGAAATTTATCTTTAATAGTGAGCTTGTTGAGCTCCCTACAATCCAGACACTTGTGCCATGATCCATCCTTCTTGTGAACCAATACTAGTAGAAAAAAGAAATAACTTTGACTAGGTTGAATTATACCAGACTCTAACATTTCTGCAACCATATGTTCAATTTCACACTTTTGGGCATAGGGATATATGTAAGGGCTAATGTTTGGAGGAAAACTTTGGGTTGTGTTATATTTTTTCCACGTAGTTAACAAGGGGTTTGAAGGGCACCCGTAACTCCACTTTATGGGGTCCGGGGCAACGCCCCGGAAAATTTTGGTTTTGGACCCTATGTTAGGTTGGGCGGACCCACCTATGGTTTTGTACATGATTTTCGCACATGTTTTTTGATGCGATGGTTTTCAGTCCATGTATTGAATGCTTCCAGCATGTATAAAAATGTATTGTAACATTGAAAGAACATAATGAAAAATCAAACTGGTAGTCCCAGTTTGGGATCTAGTGGAAAATCTATTGTATATGTTTTTATGTGTTATCCTCTTGCATTGTTTATTTTATGTGTTTTAGAATTCGTATGCAGGTAATTTCTGTACGGGGTTAAAACCTACATTTGGTTTCAGAGCTGTTTTTGGCTTCAAGGGGACGCCTTTGTTGCTGAGGGATTTCGCTCAGGCCTATGGTAGACCCTGTTCGATGGGAGATCGATGAGATCGATTCTGGTGGTGAAATAAGATGGTGAGTGGTGGAAAGATAGAGATAGAGAAATTTAATGGTCAGAGTTTTGAGTTGTGGAAAATCAAGATGGAGGATCTGTTGGTGGATAAATATTAGTGGATTGCTATAGATATAGGTACTAAACCAATGGGAGTGACCGATGAAGAATGGAAGAAGTTAGATCGGAAGGCAAAGAGCACAATACGATTGTGTGTCTCAGATTAAGTATTGCTGAATGTATCAAGGGAAGCTATGATGAAGGCTTTGTGGGACAAGTTAGGGACTTTGTACCAATCGAAGTCTCTGGTGAATAAACTGTTCCCATGGAAAAAGCTGTATAACCTGAGGATGAAAGATGGAGACTCGGTGAGAGAGCATCTGAATGCATTTAATACTGTGGTAAGTCAGTTAGCATCTATTGATATTAAAATTTCAGATGAAGATAAGTGCATCAGTTTGTTGTGTTCTCTACAAAATTTGTGGGATAGTCTGGTTATTGCAATAGGTAGCAATGCAACTGTGTTGCATTTTGATGAAATAGTCTCATCCTTGCTGACGAAGGAGATGAGACAGAAAAATATGGAGAGACAGAATGGTGATGCCTTGTCTGTACGAGGATGGTCCTAGAACAGAAACAAAAATAAGTCATCTAGTGGGAGATCTAAATCTAGAGGGAGATCTAAATCTCCAGGAAAACCTGTAAAGGTGGTGTGCTGGAAATGTGGAAAGGAAGGGCTCTTCAAAAGGGACTGTAAATCTAAAGCTCCTGATAAAGGAAAGGGATCTGATGATGCTCCTTCTACAGAGGTGAAAACCACCTTAGATGAAGGTGGGGATGTGTACTGGCTTCTTCAAGTACACATGTAGATCATGAGGCATGGTTGATTGACTCAGGTGCATCCTTTCACTTCACTCCCCATAGAGAGTGGTTCTGCGAGTATGAGAAATACGATGGTGGTGATGTCTTCTTAGGAGATGATGGGAAGGCTAGAATCATTGGTCGCGGAAAAGTAAAGTTGAAGTTGCAAGGTGGAAGGGTTAGAACCCTTCCGGGTGTTCTGCATATTCCTGCGTTGGCCAGAAATCTGATTTCTGTAAGCAAGTTGGATGATGCAGGTGTTAAGACAGTGTTCGAGAAGGATACCTGCAAGATGGTTCGAGGAGCACTGGTATTGATGCCGGGAGTTTAGATTGGAACTCTGTACAAGCTACAAGGTAGCACTATTGTTGATGGGTGCAACAGTTTTATGGTTCCTGAAAATGGAGCAGAAAATCTAGTGGTCTCTGGAGAGAAGACCATCCTGTGGCATCAAAGGCTTGGACATATTGGAGAGAAGGGCCTTCGAATACTTCATGGTAAAGGTATGGTAGAAGGTATGAGTAATAGCTCTCTGGATTTTGATTTCTGTGAAAATTGTGTATATGAGAAGCAGAATCGAGTGAGTTTCCCCTCTGGTAGTAAGACAGTGAAACAGATATTAGAACTTGTTCATAGTGATGTGTTTGGACCTATGAAGGTTCCATCACTGGGTAAGTATGTGTACTATCTATCATTTATAGATGATTTCTCAAGGAATACATGGATATATTTCCTTAAGAATAAATATGAAGTCTTTGACAGGTTTAAAGAATTTAAGGCTCTCGTGGAAAATCAGACAGAGAAGAAGATAAAGGTGCTGAAGACAGATAATGGTGGAAAGTTTTGTAGCAAGGAATTTGAAGAATTCTGTAAGAAGTTTGGTATATCATGGAAGAAGACTACTCCATTTACACCTCAGCAAAATGGAGTTACAGAAAGAATGAACAAGACGTTGATGGAAAGGGCAAGAAGCATGCTAAGTGGTGCCAGGTTAGGACAAGAATTCTAGGCAGAGGCGGTGGAGACAACATGTTACTTGGTCAATATATCACCTTCATCAACGTTGGAGGATAAAACTCCACAAAAGGTATGGACTGGTAAGAAACCCTCTCTTTCACATCTAAGGGTATTTGGATGTCATGCATATGTACATGTTCCAAAGGAGAAACGGACCAAGTTGGATAGTAAATCCGAAAAATGCATCTTTATTGGGTATAAGGATGGTTTAAAGGGTTATAAGCTTTGGAACCCAGTAGCAAGGAAGGTTGTGTACAGCTGAGATGTGGTGTTCAGAGAGGTGAAAGTTGTTATTAAACATGAAGACCAACCAAAGGAACTTGAGAAGATAGAGTTTGAGCTAAAGGAGGAAGAATCAGACTCTACAACAAATGAGGAATCAGAAGATGAAGAGCCACAAACTCCGAGTGTAAGAAGATAAGTTCGAGAAAGAAGGCAGCCAGAAAGGTATATTCCATCTGATTTCTGTTCAGATTTTGCTTTATCTATTACTGATGATGATCCTAGAACTGTGAAGGGAGCAATGGATTCAGAGGATGAAAAACTCTGGAAAGAGGCCATGGTTGATGAAATGGCATCTTTGCACGAAAATGAGGCTTGGGATCTGGTGGAGTTGCTGGTCAGAAGGAAACCCATTAGCAACAAATGGGTGTTCAAGAAGAAGACAAATGCAGAAGGAAAGGTGGAGAAATACAAAGCTCGGTTGATAGCAAAAGGTTATTCCCAGGTGTCAAGAATTAATTTTGGTGATATCTTTTCTCCTGTTGTCAAGGTAACTTCTATTAGATTACTTTTATTTGTTGTTGTTGCTTTTGATTTTGAGGTAGAACAGATGGATGTGAAGACAACATTTCTTCATGGGGATCTGGAAGAGGAAATCTACATGAAGCAACCTGAAGGCTTTGTGATGAAGGGTAAGAAAGAACTCGTATGCAAGTTAAATAAGTCTTTGTATGGGTTAAAATAGTCACCAAGGATGTGGTAGCAGAAATTTGATACATTTATACGGGGACTTGGCTTCGACAGAAGCAAAGAAGATCATTGTGTGTATTTTAAATTTATTGGAAGGTTGTGTACATCCGAGATGTGGTGTTCAGAGAGGCGAAAGTTGTTATTAAACATGAAGACCAACCAAAGGAACTTGAGAAGATAGAGTTTGAGCTAAAGGAGGAAGAATCAGACTCTACAACAAACGAGGAATCAGAAGATGAAGAGCCACAAACTCCGAGTGTAAGAAGATAAGTTCGAGAAAGAAGGCAGCCAGAAAGGTATAGTCCATCTGATTTCTGTTCAGATTTTGCTTTATCTATTACTGATGATGATCCCAGAACTGTGAAGGGAGCAATGGATTCAGAGGATGGAAAACTCTGGAAAGAGGCCATGGTTGATGAAATGGCATCTTTGCACGAAAATGAGGCTTGGGATCTGGTGGAGTTGTTGGTTGGAAGGAAACCCATTAGCAACAAATGGGTGTTCAAGAAGAAGACAAATGCAGAAGGAAAGGTGGAGAAATACAAAGCTCGGTTGATAGCAAAAGGTTATTCCCAGGTGTCAAGAATTAATTTTGGTGATATCTTTTCTCCTGTTGTCAAGGTAACTTCTATTAGATTACTTTTATTTGTTGTTGTTGCTTTTGATTTTGAGGTAGAACAGATGGATGTGAAGACAACATTTCTTCATGGGGATCTGGAAGAGGAAATCTACATGAAAGCAACTTTGAAGGCTTTGTGGATGAAGGGAAAGAATAGGAACTGCGATCAAGTTTTAAATAGTCATTGGTAAAGGGTTAAAAAGTCCACAATGATGTGGTCTCTATGAAATTTGATACATTTATACGGGGACTTGGCTTCGCCAGAAGCAAAGAAGATCATTGTGTGTATTTTAAATTTATTGGTGACCATGTTATTTATCTGGTCTTGTATGTGGATGATATGTTGCTGGTAGGAAATGACAAAGAAATTATCCAGGATTTGAAGACCCAATTATCATCCAAATTCGACATGAAAGATCTTGGTGCTGCAAACTATATTTTGGGCATGGAAATTAAAAGAGATCGAGTAAAGAGGAAGCTCTGGTTAAACCAGAGGAAGTATGTCGAGACAATACTGCAGAGGTTTAATATGCAGGATAGTAAACCAACTGAACAATGTCCAAAGACACAAGAAGAGGAAGAGGACATGTCCCATGTTCCATATGCAAGTGTTGTTGGTAGCCTAATGTATGCAATGGCCTGTACTAGACCAAACATTGCACATGCAATGGGAGTATTGAGCAGGTTTATGTCAAAACCAAGAAAGGAGCATTGGATAACAGTGAAGCAGGTTTTCCAGTATTGGCGTGGCACTAGTGATTATGGTCTGTGCTACTCAGGAAGACTAGGATTGGGTAGAGTGTTGGATATTCATGGCTTTGTTGATGTAGACTGGATTGGAGATCTGGTTCAGAGAAGATCTACAAGTGTGTATGTGTTTAACCTATTTGGAGGTGCAGTCAGTTGGATGAGTAAAAGCCAATCTGTAGTGGCACTATCAACTACAGAGGCAAAATACATGACAGCCACTCATGCAAGCAAGGAAGCAGTTTGGTTGCAGAGATTGTGTTCATGTATGGGGTTAGTACAGGAAGCTATAAGGATAGACTGTGACAGCCAAAGTGCAATTTTCTTGG
>APFE030575962.1:165918-321761 GCA_000404065.3 Pinus taeda | reverse complement strand
AGCTGCTGTCATATAATCAGTATATGACAAGGATCAACAATTATGTTGAAAACCAGATCACAACATCCAACAGCTCCACAGAAGAAGTAGGGCCTCCCTCTGGGCAAACCCTCTATGACAAGCTAGAGAATCTATTATTTATTGAACATGAAATAAATCATTTGTTTGAAGTCCCTCCTAACTTTTATAGACATACAGAGGCAGATGAGACAGTGGTCAAAATGAGGAGACATCAGCTACCCCCAGCTGATTGGTGGCAAGCAATGTTGGAGATTTTTCCTAGATAATTCCACTTTGTTTTTTTGCCTTTTTGGAGAAAGATCAGCAAACAGGTCAGCAAACAGGTCAGCAGACAGGTCAGCATACAGGTACAACAAGCAGCATACAGATGAGTCAGCAATCCACCCAAATAGCAGTCCTAAAGTTAACGCAGGATTAAAAGCACTGCTACAGCCTACTTTCCAAAGCCATAAAGTCAAATCTGTCTGACAGAAGAATGTCGGCTACCTAAGCATTAAAAGTTATATTTATGTTGTCATTTACTTTTTGTAAGAGAGTTGGTGGTGCAATTTATTGCACCATAACTTTCCACTAAGATATTTTATACCCTATTTTGTATATATATCCCCTCAGATAACGCATTGAGGGTCGGTTGTAATACAATTCTTCCTGGAGAGCTTTGTTGTATACTGAAGACTTTTTGATAATAAAAATTGTTGATGGAGATTTCTGGTTCCAACGTTGTCTGAAGATGAATATGTAAAGCTCTGTTTTTGTTGCAGAATTCTTGTGTCATGTGCTTAATCAATAAGTTTCTCTTACCTGTGTATGTGTTTCCTGTTTATTCCATAACTTATATGTTTTCATAATCTTGGTAAGTAGAGAAAAAGAATAGCCTAGGATTTGTTTCAAACACCCTATGCTCAATCTCTATTTCTAAATATGTTTTCTGCTGGACTAGCCATGGATATGAATTCTTAATTGCTCATGTCCAAACTTATCCTAACATGGTAAATAGTGTTTAAGAATTCTTAATTGCTCTTAAGCAACACTTTCATGTTTTTTCATTAGCATAGTGAAAGATTCTTAACTGCCTTTCACTTACTAAATCCCCAATTTCACCAACAAATCTGATAAATTATTTCACACATGCCTAACTTGCTCTGCAGCAACACTCTGTCTTCACAAATCCACTTTCAAAAGCTCAAATATCTCAACTCCATTGCCCAATGGAACAAACTGTCCCACAAATCTATACTTCAGTTCTAAAGGAATCCACCAACCCACCAAATTCAAAACAAACAATGCATCATAACTAGTCTAAAACACTCATCAAACAATGCTAAACTATAAAGAGAGAGCCCTCTCTGGTTGCAGGTAGGCTAGGACCTGTAACTACAAGATTGGTCAGTAGTTACCTCGGCCGTATTCCCTTTACGAAGCAGGGAACAACTTGAGTGTTAACAGAACATACACTATCTTTGATTCCTAGAATTCATAATTTTATGGATGATTCCATTGCTACTGCAACAAGTATGTTTAAGATCCCCATCCACTGAAATAAGAAGTTTTTAACTCATGTCAAACATCTTCGATCTATCACTGACAATTTGAGATATTAGAAGTTGTTTTGGGATGATAAACAAATTAATTTTTTTTTGCAGATTCATCTAGGTGGATATTGGTGGCCACCCGCTAATTCCACTTGGACCTCCACCATTACTTCTTTCTATTTTTCAGTTTCCTTAATTGTAGCACAATTTACTATTTTTAGCAATTTTTCGGGTCCTAAACATCCGGAGCCATTTTGAGGCCATAAACAACGTTTTTTTGGAAATCTACCGCCAGCAATTTTGTTTCAAAAAACATCTTTTCCGTTGTAGTCCATGGAGAGATCTTTCCAGCGGGCTATCATGCATGTCAAATAGAGATAACATGATCATGTCACAACCCCGAGAAGTTGGTTGTCCAACTCAACCCAACGGGGCCCATAAATTCTTGGTGTTACATCTCCTCAGGTTAGGGTTTTGGTTGTTTAGGGTTTGCTATTATTGTTCAATAATAAAAAGGCCCTTGAGCCTCATTGTAAGGCAATTCAGAGGCATGTAGCCGCCACATATATTCTCAGAGATACGCTGCCATAGCCCTAGCTAGTTTATTTCCATTTCTTTTTGTAAGCATATTTCATTATTTTGCATTAATGAAATGAAGTATTATTTCTGTTGCATCTCTGTTTTTATGGTTATCTCTGTAATTTGTTGTGTTCCTGTTTAGATCCGGATCAGTGGTATCAAAGCAGTCTTCTTTTTTTCTCTGTTTTTCTTTGCATGTCCCCAATGAGGTCAGGATATAAGGAGTTGGGGCTTGAACTAGTCGCACCTTTGCAAGACCAGCCTCGCAAATCCCGACAGCCTACCATGGCGGATGAAAAGAAATATGAGGGGGTAGGAGATCCTATCAAAATCTTGCTCGAAGCGGCCCTCGAGTGACAAAGGAACGCGATGATGGACAACTTTGCCCAGATCCTTCAGCGGCTACCCAGGAGCGATGCATCGGCTTCCAACCGCTACTTTTGGAAACGCCACACCATTTAAGGTACAAGTTAATTTTGAAATCCCCATATTTGAGGTCAGATAGACACAGATGTCATCGATAAATGGGTAAATTTGCTAGAGGGTTATTTTTCTATTCATGATTTTTCCAGTATGGAAAAGATTATTTTCTCTCTTCTCAAAGCGGCCCCCCATGTCAAGGACTAGTGGGAAACCTATTGCTAGCAGAAGGATGAAAGTACAGACTCACTATTTTCAGCCACACCCACTTGAAATTCATTCTGGGATGCCATCAAGGAGAAATACTACCCTGTCAGAAGCTATGAGGATCAATACATAAAGTGGACCATGCTGTGGCAGGGAAGGGACCAATACGTGCTGGAGTTTACCAATATTTTCCATACCCTTCGTACAAAGTTGGGTATCAAGGATTCAGAGCAGCATTTGGCACTCAAATACCATGGTTGCATGCACAAGTACATCCAGGAAGAAACAAAATTCATGAACATCTCCTCACTCGGTACGACATACCGATATGCTGTCAAGATTGAGCAAAAGTTTAAACAGAAGAAGCCAGACTTTGGATCTGTTAATCCGAAGTAAGGGAAAAGTGCCCCCAAACTGCAGAACAAAGGAAAATGCTAAGGAGGGGTGGCCCAAGTTAACCTACCAAAGCTGCAAGCAAAGAACAATGTTGCGAAGCTGAAAAGGGACATGGGAAAGTGGTGTGAGTTCCATAAGAGCTCCACTTACAACACAAGTGAGTGTCAAGCCAAGAAGTCACCGGTGGCTGAGCTAAAGGTTTCATAATCGGATGCATGTTCCGACTCTAAGTCAAAACCCGACAAGGGGGATGACAAAGGGAAGCAGATTATCGATGCGGAGCCCAATGCCACCATTGCCACCATGAAGATCCAGAAAGAGGAACTTGAAGATCTAGAGGAGGAGGAGCATCTCTTCCACTCGTAGATGTGGGTAAAGGGCTCCTCGCTACAGTTCATTGTTGGTAGTGGGAGCCAAAAGAACCTCATTTCGGCAGAGGTCGTGAAGCGGTTAGGCTTACTGACCACAAAACATCCACAACTGTACACCATCGAGTGGCTTCACCAAGGACGGGATCTTCGCGTGAGCCAGCAGTGCCACCTTCCATACAACATCAAACCCTTCATAGATGAGGTATTGCATGACATTGCTCCCCTTGAAGTTTGTGATGTATTATTAGGACAACCATACCTGTGGAAGAGACATGTTGTGTATGAATCAAGGCCTCGTGATGTTATTGTTACTTTGGGAAATAAGTTGTATAGGATACCGGAGGTAGCACCACCTACCACCATCTCTTTGATTACTACAAACCAATGCAGTAAGCTCATTTCCATAACTAGGAAATTTGTTTTCTTGATGATATGCCCTCAAGGAAAGAAGAATTTGGTGGCCACGACCTCCAGACAGAGCCCCTCTACATGACAACTACAGATGGACAAAGTCGTGGAGGAGTACAAGGACATCTTCACCTCCCCCACAGGGGTTTGTCTACACTATCAGGTCAACCACTCCATCAATCTGACCCTAGGTGTGCTGCTGCCCAATGGACCAATCTATCGGTGCCCCATTCTAGAGAAAAATGAAATGAAGAGGTAGATTCAGGAGCTGCTGCAGAAAGGTCACATCTGTTTGAATTCATCGGCTTGTGGGAGCCCGATTGTGTTGGTAAAGAAGAAGGATGGGACTTGGAGACTCTGTATTGACTATCGGGTGCTGAACAAGATCACTGTCCATAATAGGTGCCCAATCCCATGGATTGATGACCTCTTGGACCAACTGAAAGGGGAAAAATATTTTAGCAAGATCAATTTGAAGTCTGGATATCACCAAGTACCAATCGAACCCTCCAATGTGTGGAAGACTACCTTTAAAGCCACGGAGGGCCTTTTTGAATGGTTGGTTATGCCTTTCGGATTGACAAATGCTCCTACAACCTTCACGAGGCTAATGGATGACATCTTACAGCCATTCAGCAACTCATTTTTAGTGGTATACTTGGATGACATCCTGATCTTCAGCCAGAGTTGGGAAGAGCACCTCCAACACATCCGACAGGTTCTCCAAACACTACAGCAACACAAGTTAGGTGCCAATTTGGAGAAATGCACTTTTGGCATGACCCAGGTTCAGTATCTAGGATAAATTATTGATGAACATGGGGTGCATGTGGATCCAGCCAAGATCCAAGTCATTCGATATTTGCCATCTCCAACAAGTTTGACAGAGCTTTGCAGCTTTGTAGGTCTTGCCAACTTCTACCATAGGTTTGTGTTGGGATTTTCTCATATCACTTGGCCCTTGAGTTAAGTCACTAAGGGAGGAGTGAAAGTAAAATTATTTTGGTCTGAATCTCAACAGAAGGCATTTACATAATTGAAAGATCGCCTTTGCTCGGCAATAGTGCTTGCATTACCAGACTTGCAACAACCATTTGAGGTCGAGACATATGCGTCTGACTATGCTATTGGGGCAGTCCTTACTCAACACGGGCATCCAATGGCATATCACAATGAGACACTTTCAACATAGTTTGGAAGTATCCCACTTATGACAAAGAGATGTATTTCATTGTGCAGGCCTGCCGACAATGGAAGCATTACATTTTGGGGAAGGAAATGGTCATCCACATAAACTACCAACCCCTGCAGTTCATATAGACCCAAGGGAAATTGCAGAATGATCGCCATCAGTAGTGGTCCACATACCTACAACAATTCCATTTAAATATCAAGTATAAGAAGGGCAGTACCAATACTATTGCATATTGCCTCAGTCAACCACCGATCATGGCGTTAACCACCATGCTCAACTCTTGTAGGCATGAGACTTCTGATTGGCCACTTCTCTACAAAAGCGACCCAGAATTCGGCCACACATACCAGATGCTCTTGGAGGGTTAGCATGTTCCAGATTTTCACCTCCAAGATGCCCTGTTACGCCATTTGGGTCATCTTTGTGTTCCTTCAAGCGAGCATGCCAAGATGATTTGGGAAGCACACTACAGTCAGGCTACTGGGCATTTCGGGGTCGAGCAAATAGTGGCAATACTGCATAAGTATTTCTATTGGCCGAATCTTCGATAGGATGTCTGGAAGTACATCAGATCATGCACTGCCTGCACCATTGCCAAACCGACCATCAAGAAGCAAGGACTCTATACCCCGCTGCCTACCCTGAGTCGACCTTGGGAATCCATCTCCATAGATTACATGTTAGGCCTTCCTTCCACTAAGCATGGAAATGACTATGTTTTTGTGGTCATCGACAGGTTCAAAGATGGTTGTTATGGCGACCTACAAGAAGAATATCACAGCAGAAGCCACTGCTAAACTCTTCTTTGAATAAGTGTGGGTACACTTCGAGATCCCACAGTCTGTCAATTCAGATCAGGACAATAGGTTCCTCAGTACATTTTGGTCCAGTCTCTGGTCAATGTTGGACACCAAACTCATTAAGTCCATAGCCTTCCATCCTCAAACTGATGGCCAGATAGAGGTTGTCAACAGGATGATCGTACACATTCTGCACATGTACAACTCAAAGTATCCACGCACATGGGATGAGAGCCTCCTCTATGTTCACCATAGCTACAATCGGGCTCTCCACAACTCGACTAGACACAACCCTTTTTAGGTGGGCTTGGGATTCCAGCCACTACGTCCCATTGATGTGGCCATGCCATTTGTAGCTACTCACGCAGATATAGCTCATGTCCAGTTCAAAACAGGTAAGGAAAACAACTTCATTGAGCACATTCAACATATTCGCCAATAGGTCCATGACATTCTGGAGAAATCAAATGCCAAGTACAAGCAGCGACATGATCAACATCGAGTGTCACATAAGTTTGAGGTGGGCGACAACGTTTGGTTGCATTTGCAAAAGGAATGCCTTACCGGAGCCTATCGAAAACTCAGACCACTTTGATATGGTCCTTACACCATTACCAAGGTTGTAGGAGACAATGCATTCGAGCTTAACATTCCCCCATTCCTTGGCTTGCACCCAGTTTCCTTGGAGAGATCTTTTCAATGGGCTCTCATGCACGTCAAGTAGAGATAATATGACCAAGTCGCGACCCCGGGAAGTTGGTTGTCCAACTCACCCCAACGTGTCCCATAAACTCTTGGTGTTACATATCCTCGGGTTAGGGTTTTGGTTGTCTAGGATTTTATCTTATTATTCAATAATAAAAAGACCCTTGAGCCTCATTGTAAGGTAGTTCAGAGGCATGTAGCCACCACGTCTCCTCTTAGAGATAAGCTACCATCTCCCTAGCTGGTTTATTTCCATTTCTATTTGTAAGCATATTTCAGTATTTTACATTAATGAAATGAGGTATTATTTCCGCTGCATCTCTGTGTTTATGGTTATCTCTATAATTTTTTGTGTTCCTGTTTAAATCCGAATCATAGATGGAGGATGAATTCTTGCAGTGCCATGTTGATGATGCATTTGATGAGAATGATCAGGAAATTGAGGCTACCAAGGTTGAAATGTTGCAGTTGAAAGACAATAACATTCCATGAGTTCTCATGCCTTTGGAAGATTTATTTGATCATGATGATGTTGCCAAAAATCTCACAATGGTCCCCACAGAAAAATATGTTGAAGATGTAAACATTGGTACAACTGACAAGCCCAAGACGGTCAAATTGTAGAAGTCTCTATCCCCTGAGATAAAAAGTAAGTGCATTACTTTAAGGAAAAAAATTTCTAATGTCTTTTCTTGGGGATATTCAAATATAAAGGGATATGATAAGAACATCATCCAGCATATTATACCAATCAAACTTGATCAGAAGCCATTCACCAAAAGCTGAGGAGGATTATTCCCAAATTGTTGCCATCCATTGAGAAAGAGGTAAATAGACTCTACAAATCTAGTATCATAGTTCCTATTCATTTTTCTGAATGGATGTCAAATCTTGTGTTAGTAAGGAAGAATACAGGGGAGATTCATCTTTGTATTGATTTGAGGAATTTGAACAATGTGTCCTTGAAGGACAATTATCCTCTTTTGAAAATGGACCATATTTGGCAAAGGGTAGTTGTGTCTTCCAGGATGTCACTTCTTGGTGGATACTCGGACTACAACCAAATTTTGGTGCATGAAGATGATCAGTTGAAAAAAATATTTACGACACGATGGGGTAATTTTATGTATGCCAAGATTCCGTTTGGATTGAAAAACATAGGGGCAACATTTCAACGAAAAATGGACATCTCTTTCACCAACGAAAAGGATGTATTTCTGGTTATTTATTTGGATGATCTCATAGTTTTTTCCAAATAATGACGAGCACTTGCATCATATAAGAATTATTTTTTAGAGATGCAGGAAATTTGGCATTTCATTGAATCCAAAGAAGAGATTATTTGGCATGGAAGAAGGCAAATTGATGGGGCACATTATTTCCAAAGATGGTATTCGCGTCGACCCTGCAAGAGTTGAAGAAATCCAACAGTTAAATTTTCCAAGAAACAAAAGAGAGATTCAATATTTTAATGGAAAATCAACCTTTTGAGGAGAGTCATCCCCAACCTTGTTGAAAATTTGAGAGAGATGACTAATATGCTGAAAAAAGACAGTGAGCTAAGATGGTCAGAGGATGCAAAGAAATCATTTAATGCAGTTAAATTTTCATTATCTATTGCTCCCACCTTGATCAATCTTGATTATAATTCAGATTTTATTATATTTTCATTCGCATCCAAGCATACTTTAGTTTTTGTCTTGATGCAAAAAAGGGACCAGAAAACTGAACAACCCATATCCTTTTTCAATCGAACTATAAGAGATGTAGCGGTAAAGTATAACATTATTGAGAAGCAGGATTTAGCCTTGGTGAAGTCTCTAAAAGACATTTGGGTATACATTATGCATTCGCACATTCTAGATTATGTTCCAACTACAGAAGTGAAGGAAGTTCTTATGCAGATAGATCCAGAAGGTAGGCGAGGAAAATGGATCGCAACAATGCTAGAATATGATTTGGAGATAAAATCGACAAAGCTAACCAAGGGACAATGTTCGGAAAATCTCATGGACAAATCTAACTTGAATGCATTGGATATTAATCTAATTGATGCCCACTCTAAATAAGAAGTTGAAGACCCACACGTACAAGTATCAAAAATGTTTACTTCATCTCCTTGGTATTCTGGCATTGTCTATGTATTGCAACATTTAAATTCTCCACCAGAAGTGCCAAGAAGTAAGAGTAGATCATTGAAATTGAAATCTTTGAAATACTGCATTCTTGATGGTGTCTTATTTTGGAAATATTTGGGTGGTGTGTTGTTGAATTTTCTTGTCAAAACTGAAGCAAACGATGTGATGAGTGATTTCCACAAGGGAGATTGTGGTGGCCACCTCTTCTGGAAAACTACAGCCAACAAAAATTTTAGGGCTAGTGTTAGGCCCCTATACTACTAGTGTAACCCCTTATTGTTATTAGTACACCCCCTTATTATATTTTTGTACCCATGCAGTCCGCATATTGTTACTATTGTGCCCCATAGAAGCCCACTATTGTTATTATTGTGCCCTTACATTATTATCGTTATGTCGGCTCTGATTATATTATGACCCCTTAGACTCCTATATATAGAAAGGAGGTCTTTTCTTTTGTATCATCCAAGAATTGTCCATTTGTGTAATTTAAAGGAGATTGCCCCCTCAAAGAGGCTTATTTCTAAGGCGTTCATCTACCTTTTCTATCTTTTTGTGAGCTGGTTTCATAACATTTGGTATCAGAGCTTTGGATTCTATGGTTTCGCTGCTCCAAACAAGTCATCGTGGAATTTGCGCTATACCTTTTTCTGTGATGTTTCAGATGCTAAAATAAAAACCCATTTGGGTTGAAAGCATTCTAAAGCTCAGGTCTAAATTTCAGAGGTTTTCGTGCTATATTTGCGGATATATGATCTGAGGAAGTTGGCCTTTTTGCAGACTCCCGTATTACATTCCAAATAGGTGACTTAGGGAAAATCATCATAACTTTTGTTTTGAGCATCCAATTGAAATTTCATAAGAAGTTCTAGAAAGAGGACGGATTGTAGTTTCCTGTGCATATTTTTCAGATCCTAAGGTTTAAAATGTGACACATGGACTTCATAGAAGTTCGCTCTTCTGAAAAGGTCTATAATCAGGTCATCATGGGAGATTTAGCATAGCTCTTCCTTGGAGAATCCAATTTGGATTAGACTGGTCACAT
This sequence comes from Pinus taeda, assembly GCA_000404065.3. Lineage (NCBI taxonomy): Eukaryota > Viridiplantae > Streptophyta > Pinopsida > Pinales > Pinaceae > Pinus > Pinus taeda. Next base: position 311,944 of record APFE030575962.1, on the reverse strand, counting down.
TGGAAAGAGGACGCAAAGGGCTACTGCAAGTCATGACTTCGGAACTGGAAGATCCGAAATTACAGAGATACAATTGTTTCAAGGTCAAGATCCTGAAATCAAGAAAAAGTGAGATGCAGAAGTTTGATGGCAAGGATCCAGTAAATTGGATACTACAGATCAAGAAATATTTTGATCTACATGGTGTACCACTGTTACAAAAGGTATGTATTGCATCTAATTATTTAGAACCGAATCAAGTTTTATGGTATAAAGGGCTTTGTTCTCATAAACCACTTGTCATGTGGTCAATTTTCATGGAGGAAATGAGAGCATATTATGAGGATGCAAAGAGAAACTCCTTCTTTAGCCAATTGATAAATTTCAAACAAAGGGGTTCAATGGAAGAGCACCGTTACACAGTAATTTCTCACCATCCCTGTTACCCCCTCTCCCGCACCTTGAAGGACTCGTTTCGGGACCTGTGAGAAGTGACATGACCTGGAAACACTTGCATTGTATTCCCCTAGACATGAACTTCATATGCCCTGAAGACACCTTCTGCAAAATACCCATAAAAATAGCCCTTTTTCCATTGGCACGGTTTCACTGTGTATCACTCGCGCCAATAAGGGAAATCCTCCAAAGAGGGCATGCCAACTGGCGCTCTCTCTCAGAGTCGCACTTGCGCCAGCCCAATTGGGTAAAGTTTTTAACAAACAAACTTACGAAGGTTCTTCCTAACCCACTCATGAACTGAATCTATATTGAGTTGGTTTAGTTTGGCTTAGAATCTCCATAGGAGGGAAGTAGTTCTCCACCTCTAATGGGAGCTTCTTAGTGATAAATCCAATCCCATGAATATTGTGGATAATCCTAACTCCTCCTCTATCTATAAAAGCTTGTCCTTTTGCCTTTGACAAGCTAGTTCTAGTTCCAAATTCTAAGTCCCAAAGTCTGAGAATTGCTACGCTCATGCTACAAGAAGCCTTCTTCATTCCCATAAGGCTAAATCTAAAGTGAGTAGATTCTTGTCCAAGTAACCAAGGAGAAAGAGGCTTGTTCCCCATTCCCAACAAGCTTTGCAAGGCATGTGTTGTTAATCACCTAGCTAAAGGAGGATTTGACGTCAGAACTATGGTTGTATTCTTCTTTGTTTATCAATAATAGACGACTATCATTATGGTTTCACTCTTATTGTCTTTGTAATGATGATTGAGTTATATCCTTTTTTACTAATATATAGCTGCATCCATTGGATTTTACGCTTGTATGTGTGTCGTTCTTTGCATGTGCAGGTGTCCATTCATGAGGATCGTGGGGATTGTGACCGGCTGAAGCGAAGGAACGGGAGCGTCGACTCTTCTACAAGTACTAGTGTTGGAATCTAGGTAGGCTCTCATCATTGGTCTTTAATTTTCAATTAGAAACCTACGTGTTAGCATTGTTTGATTGTTGCTAGACCCCATTTGGGGTAGTAGGGATCGCCTCTGTCCGCGGAGGGGATTTACCTCCACAACAATTTGGTGACTCCACTGGGGAGTTGGATTTTTGTCTTGTTGTTTGATTTGTAAACTTTAGACGGAGCCTGAAGTACGGCCAGATAGCCTTCGAAACGCTATTGCTCCGCATTAGAAAAGTAGATCAACGCCACTTCAGTCCATCTCCGGTTTGGTTTACGAACTGAACGGCTTGGAACTTGCCTTGTTTCTTGGTTGTTTCTTGGTTTCTCCTACTTGGTTAGCCTTCTGGGTTCAGTCCCTGTGTTGCTTTTTGCCCCTTGGTGTACCTGGGTATTGTTGACTTAGCTTTGGCTCGTTTGTTTTTTATTTTTCCATAGCAAACTAGGTTGGCGCTCTTCTATAGCATTATAGTCGCGCCAATTGGCGCAAGTTGCTCATTGACAACCCGTGCCAATCCTTGAAAGGCGCTTGTTGCAGCCTAATAGTCGTGCCAGGCCTGGGAACTTTTGAATTTTTCTTGTCTGTGAGCCCTCTGAGCTTGGTTTTTGTTCTGGGTACCCTTTTTAGACTACTTGAGTGTGTTGGAGTGTGATTTGACTAGCTTTGATCGTTACGCTTTGGGTGTTTTCTTTTTTCCATCGATTTCAGATTTCTAGCCCTAGGGCATCTAGTGGCTTTGTGTGTCGAGCCTTCCTCAGGTGTTTTGATCTTCTAGTGGTCCAGTCGACTCTTTGATTACTCCCTTGCACTTGTTTGGTGGTTGTAAATCATTGTATTGCATTATTTGGGTGACTTGCTTCGTTTTCACTTGAATTCCACTTTGTCTCACTCTGAGCCTAGATTACATGGCTCATTGGTGTCTTTGGGACTTTTCTCGTTCTTTGGAGGTTTGCTTTGTGATTTTGGGATCTGAATGTGCTTGTATTGAATAGAATTTGTTTGTTGTCATTTCTCAAAGTTGTTTAGTGCATTTTACCATCGACATAAAAGAAAAAATCTCTTTTTCTTTGTATTAGTTAATGAGAATTAGAGCTTTTCATTCTGATTAGTGATTAGTGATCTTGAAGAAAAGTTTGCTAATTTCCGTTAGCTGCATTAGGGAAGTTCTTTGTTGTTTTGTGATCCTTTCATTTCCGTGAAAGCTCTCAAACCCTCTCGTAACTAGCATTCATCGAATGAAATGACATATTTTGGTATATAGTTTGCATTTAGGGAATTTTGAGATATTACATACGGTAAGGCCTGAAAACTGAAACCTAATACAAGATCAACTTTAAAATAAATTGAATGAATCTAACAAAACATTGGAACATAATGCACACTTTTTAGAGGTCTAGGCTAGAGACGTGCTCCAGCATCGTTAAACCTAGTCACTTTTGTTTCCACTCAAGGTTGGGTGATTCCTCCTTTTGTGACTCAATAGTGGTCTAGTACGGACGTGTGCTCCCATGTACCATCGGTATATGGGGAGACCCCCCTAGGTTATCATCCTTTATCCACAGGAAGCCGTGTCTGCCACCTTACGACCAGTAACGCACTGAACACAGCATTGAGGAAGATTGATTGCTGTACGGAAAGTCCTTGGTTTTCATACGATTGCCAAGGTGTATATGCAGTTTTACAGATTGTCTAGTAAACCTTTTGCCTAGTTCTCCAGAGTAGTCACTTTTGATCCTTTTCGGACTCCCTAAAAGAAAAGGCTCATCTGAGCACTTGTCACTTCAGGCTCATTAAAAATTCGAAGGCGACTAGAGTCATCCTTTTGTCCTTTTCTCGACTCTTTAAAGATGAAAAGTTCAAGTTATGTCCTTGTGTCTTAAAATTTATTCGCCTGCGATCACATGCCCTATTAGATTCTATTTGTTGACCATTTGATTGTGTGTCTTGACTCTTTTTCAGCCCCGTGTGCGATTTTCATTTTTGATGGCAACTTTTCCAAAGTTCACCAACCCAGGAATCCCCTCTGATGGGAATCCTGGTCATTTTCCTCCTTTTGGGAATGTTGGTGCTCCTTACATGGCAACGTTGTCCCTTCCTGGGTTAACTGTTGGGTTCCCTGTTTGGTTGTTCTCAACCTCTATGATCCCTAATGTCTCAACTATTGGTCAATCAGTGCCTCCACCCAAACAACATCATGTTGATTCCAAGGTGGACCTCTCCCCTTGTTTGCCTGTTTCTACGTCCTCATCTTCTACTTCTCTTGGTGAAAGTTTGGATTCAAGTAACCAGGTGGCTAAGAAGAAGAAGAAGAAGATGAAGAAGAAGAAGTCTCATAAGCGAGAGGCTAAAAGTGCAGCTCCTGCCCCGAGTACATCTCAGGTTGGAACTCCTTCTGCTCCTCTACGGAAGGTCAAGTTTCCTTGTAAATTGTGCAAGGGAGACCATCTTCTCCATGATTGTCCTGGCCTTCCTAAGGTCTTAGAAGTCTGGTCTCATGATTCGGCCTGCCCCTCATTGCTCTCTAAAGCTCATGGTGATGTTACCCTATCAACTGGCTATGGCAAGAAGAATGGGAAGATTCGATTCCCCTGTAGGCTATGTGAAGGCGACCATCTCCTTCACCTTTTTCCACTCATGGATAAAGCTTCCGCTATTTTGGAAAGTCTTACAACTTCTTCACCCCAACTCCCTATTGGTTATCAGAGGCTCTCTTCAAACCCTCTCCCTGTCGACAACGAGATTGACTTAGATTCTTCTCTTGTCCATCCTCCTCTTTCTGAACCTGGTTGTGCTAAGCCTGTTCTAGACCAACCATTGGTCGAAAAGAGTGTCGACTTGGGTTCAACACCTGTCGATCACTCTGCCTCGGAAGAGCGTCATGCTTACGTTCTTCTCCTCTCATCAGATTCTCCAGAGTCCAAAAATGACTCTCCTATCCCAGCTGATCTCGAGAGTCCTTCTTTGGTTCCTGTAGAGCAGGGGGACAATCATACGATTCCCCCACCAAGTAGTTCAGTCGTTTCCTTCGACTGGAGTCACCTGACTACCTTCTACCTTCCATCCCATGTGCCTTTCTAGATTACAGTACATGCCTATGATAAGGTAGTACCTGGCACTGTCTTGGATGAGGGTGCATCTGTCAGTCTTATGCCTTCTACTACTTGGAAAGCTTTGGGTTCCCCACAGCTTGTGCCGGTCGTGCAGAATCTGATGGTGTTTGACGGAGGAACCAGTCAACCATTGGGGATCCTCCCACAGTTCCCTATTACTTTGGGAGGCAAAACCGTCTGTATCGATGTTCTGGTTACCCAAGGTGCTTTAGATTTCAGTCTTCTCCTTGGTCGTGACTATGTTTATGCCATGGGGGCCCTTCTCTCTTCACTTTTTTGTGTGGTTTTCTTTCCACACGACGGAAGAATCGTGACTATAGATCAATTATCATTCTTTAGTCCCACGGTGCCTCCTACGCAGTTGCCATCCCCTTCTGGTTTTTATTCACCAGTTGTATCTGCCCCACCGTAGGTCAACTACGTGGCTACTTATCCCATGCCTGTATCCAGTGATGTCGTCGTCGTGCATAGTGTCCTGGGGGCATTGGGTCCTGACTTCCAAGATGTGATCCTTCCACCGAGAGTGACACTCTTGGAAGCAATGACTTCCTATTCATTATGATGAAGTTCGTTCAGAGCATAGTTCGCTTTCCTATGTCAAGCTCCTTAAAAAATGAAACTAGGTCTGGTTGGAGCATAGTTCGCTTTCCTATCTTAAGCTCCTTAAAAAATGAAACTAGGTCTGGTTGGAGCATAGTTCGCTTTCCTATGTCAAGCTCCTTAAAAAATGAAACTGGATCTGGTCGAGCATAGTTCCTGATCTTGTGTCAAGCTCGTTAAAAAATGAAACAAGGGTTATGAGGATAGTTCTTTTACTGTGTCAACCTCATTAAAAAATGAAACAACTCCCTTTCCAAATCGAGTCTTTTGATTAAGATCTCGTAAAATGCAAGTCGAGTCTTTCCAAGATCTCGAACGTGAACCTTCATTCCATCCACTTTGTTGAATGCAATGAAGCTTGGGGGGCATGTACCTCCTTTTGCGTCATTATGCTGTGGGCATGCGAACTTATAACAAGCATAGTTTTTCGTTTCAAGCTTGTGTAAACATGAAACCGAATCCAAGCAGAGTTCTCCATGGTTCAAGCTTGTGTAAAAATGAACCCATACCCATTTTACATCTCGTGATTGTTGTCTTTATCCACTAAATTCTGTTATATGAGCCTTGGTTGTTTTCATCCCATCGCCACCATCTCTTTGGTTGATCATATGCTTTCACTTGCTTGTTTTCCTTTCTTGAGGGACCGCAGTTAAGAGTGGTTTTTTTAGCCAGCCTCTTGACCATTACGTGTTTTGAGCAGTTCCACCATTGCCGGAACCAGTTGCTACCCTTTATACCACTCGTTCCTCTAGGATGAGTCACCTTTAAGCTCTTTTCTGACTCATAAAATATGAAAAGATTGCCAAGAATTTTTTCCATTTTTGACTCGTTAAAGAGAATAAAATGGAGGTCATCTTTCAGCTCTTTTCTGACCGTCTAAATATGAAAATATTGCCGAGTTATCCCTCTTGACTCGCTAAATGTAAATAAGAGGCGGTCATCTTTAAAACTCTTTTCCGACCATGTAAAGACGAAAAGATCATCGGGCCCTTGTCGTTTCAGGCTTGTTAACGGCTACGAAACGACGTGATTTCGGTCGCTTTTTTACATTTTCAAGTCGAAATCACTAATCATGAAAAGTACTCCTCGATTGTAATGATCGGGAGCTTCTTTCGAGAATTGTTTTATACTTTTTCAGGCTCGAGAGACACAACTTTATGAAAAAGGACACCCCTGGAGTTTACTTTTCTGCCGTCTTTTCAAACTCTCTAAACATGAAAAGATGCCGAGTTCTTCCTTTGTCAGACTCGTTAAAACTTAATGACATCAGATTCCGTCGAAATGATGCCTTACAAGCATATTCTATCCCCGTCATGCTTGTCATAAAAAATAACCGGGGTACTCGCTAGCAATGGTGGGGAAGATGGAACCAGAATCATTGTCATGTCGGCAGTATGTTGCTCTTGAACATGGCACTTTTCTGCCTTCGTGTTTGGGTGGGGACATCTCATCTCAGTTTTCACTTGCTTTCGTGGGTTTGGGTGATCCTATTTGACCTCTCGTTTGCTCGTTGTCTTGTCACCATGACCATTGATCATTTGATGTAAAATATTGCCAATTCCACTGTCGTGCCGCCGATATGTTCAAGAGAAGTTGACCTCTGCAGAATAATCATTATTGGTGGTACCTCTCGCGTCTGTTAATAGTTTTCATCATTGACTGGTAATCAGACGATGTTCTTGCATGTTCGACTTCGACTCCCATATTCGCATGCTTGAACTTGTACTTTGTTCGGATCGAGATGGAGTGCAAGACCCTGGATTTTGTCTGTTGAGATCCAGGTTGCGATTTTGTGGATTATTATGATCATTACATGACTCATTCCCTGGACGGCTACGACCATGCCTGAGTCTATTTATCGATCCTTATTGGATGGCTGCGCCCATACCACATACCTCATGTACTTGAGATATCAGTTGTACTTCTTCATGCAGGTTCTCCGGTGGTAGTGTTTTCAGTTGGCCATGTTCTTGTAAAGAATTTCACCCCTCTCTCTCTCTCAGGCCTCATGCTTTAGGGGGCATCTGTTACACAGTAATTTGTCACCATCCCTATTACCCGCTCTATCGCACCTTGGAGGACTCGTTCTGGGACCTGTGAGAAGTGACATGACCTGGAAACACTTGCATTATATTCCCCTAGACATGAACTTCATATGCCCTGAAGACACCTTCTGCAAAATACCCATAAAAATATCCCTTTTTCCATTGGCACGGTTTCAATATGTATCACTCGCGCCAATAAGGGAAATCCTCCAAAGAGGGCGCGCCAGCTGGTGCTCTGTCTCAGAGTCGCACTTGCGCCAGCCCAGTTGGGTAAAGTTTTTAGCAAACAAACTTACGAAGGTTCTTCCTAACCCACTCATGAACTAAAGCTATATTGAGTTGGTTTAGTTTGGCTTCGAATCTCCATAGGAGGGAAGTAGTTCTCCACCTCTCATGGAAGCTTCTTAGTGATAAAGCCAATCCCATGAATATTGTGGATAATCCTAACTCCTTCTCATCTATCTATAAAAGCTTGTCCTTTTGCCTTTGACAAGCTAGTTCTAGTTCCAAATTCTAAGTCCCAAAGTCTGAGAATTGCTAAGCTCATGCTACAAGAAGCCTTCTTCATTTCCATAAGGCTAAATCTAAAGTGAGGAGATTCTTGTCCAAGTAACCAAGGAGAGAGAGGCTTGTTCCCCATTCCCAACAAGCTTTGCAAGGCATGTGCTGTTGATCACCCAGCCAAAGGAGGATTTGATGTCAAAACTATGGTTGTATTCTTCTTTGTTTATCAATAATAGACGATTATCATTATGGTTCCACTCTTATTGTCTTTGTAATGATGATAGTGTTATATCCTTTCTGACTGATATATAGTTGCATCCATTGGATTTTATGCTTGTATTCGTGTCGTTCTTTGCATGTCCAGGTGTTTGTTCATGAGGATCATGGGGATTGTGACTGGCCAAAGTGAAGGAATGGGAGTGTCGACTCTTCTTCAAGTACTAGCATTGGAATCCAGGTAGGCTCTCATCATTGGTCTTTAATTTGCAATTAGGAACCTACGTGTTAGCGTTGTTTGATTGTTACTAGACCCCATTTGGGCTAGTAGGGATTGCCTCTATCCGTAGAGGGGATTTACCTCCACAACAAGCACATTGAAGACTTTCAAAAATTGAATAGAAGGGTAAATTATATTCCAGAGAAGCAAAGGATTGATGTCTTCATAGGGACTTTAAAGGATAATGTTCAACATGAGGTTCGTTTTTGGGAACCTGATTCATTGGAGGAGGCATTCGGGTTGGCAAGAAAAATTGAAAGCGAAATTATGAAAGCAAGGAATCCCAACACTCATGACTATAATTATGGATTTTTTTTGCTATCCTTCCACAACCTACAAGGCTTACACCACAACAATTGGAAGAAAAAAGAGAAAAAGGGCTTTGTTACAATTGTGATAGAAAATGCACTAAAGGTCATAAGTGTGCTAAGAAGAAATTATTTACATAGAGTATGAAGAGGAGGAAGAAAAGGATCAAGAAACATCAAAAGAAGAGGATATACGCTAGGACCCAACCCCAGATAAAGAAGAAATGAATCTGACCATTTCTTGTAAAGCATTGGCAAGAATTACCACTCAAACTCTCAAGATAGAAGGACATATCAAGAAGAAAAAGGTTCAAGAAGTGAAAGATCACATCGAGAAAGAAGAAATGAATCCAACCATATCCTGTAATGCATTGACCGGAATTACTACTCCTCAAACTATCAAGATAGAAGGACATATCAAGAAGAAAAATGTTCAAGAAGTGAAAGATTACATCGAGCATCAAGAAATGAATCCGACTATATCTTGTAAAGCATTGGAAGAAATTACCACTCCTCAAACTCTCAAGATAGAAGGAATTATCAAGAAGAAAAAGGTTCAAGCAGTGAAAGATCACATCGAGCATCAACAACAAGTTCTCAAAATTTTAAAGGATAATGGTACTTTGGTGTAGAATCGAATGAAAAAATAGGTAGATCAACATCGCATTGAAAAATGTTTTGATGTAGGTGATTGGGTATTTTTACGGTTACATCTCAAGCAAGCTATTTATGAGAAGGAAATGTTGGCAATACTACACGCACTTAAGAAATGGTGACCTTACCCAATGGGAAGACACTTAAAGGTAAAAATGGATCATGATAGTCTTAAATACATTTTAGAACAAATATTATCATTAGAAGAACATAAAAAAATGGGTTACAAATATGTTGGGTTATGACTTTGACATCATCTGCAGAAAAGGGAAGAAATTTTTTTATTGCAGATGCACTCTCAAGAAAGGATGAGGATGTCAAAGCATTGTTTTGTGCTATTTCTATTATCCAACCAAATTGGATAAACGAAGCAAGGGATGAATGGAAGAAGGACAAAGAAATGTAGCTACTCATTCAAAAGTTCCAGAATATCCCAATTCAAACAACATTACCAGAACTTGAAGAGGAAGGAAAAATCATATTGAAACCTGGAGCAGTCACAGAAACAAGAACCTAACAGCTATGAAATCGATCAATTTCAGAGTATCTCATGAAGTGGAAGAACTTACCCATTGAAGATTCCACATGGGAGGACAAAATTTTTATACAGAAGCATCAAAAACTACTCAAGCGTTGAGGACAACACTTTTTGAAGGATAGGTGCATGTTAGGCCCCTATACTACTAGTGTAACCCCTTATTGTTATTGGTGCAACCCCCTATTATATTGTTGTACCCATGTAGTCCCCATATTGTTACTATTGTGCCCCATAGAAGCCCATTATTGTTATTATTATGCCCTTACATTATTATTGTTATGTTGGCTTTGATTATATTATGACCCTTTAGACTCCTATATATAGAAAGGAGGTATTTTCATTTGTAGCATCAAAGAATTGTTCATTTATGTAATGTAAAGTAGGTTGTCCCCTCGAAGAGGTTGAATTCTAAGGCATTGATCTATCTTCTCTATCTTTTGTGAGTTGGTTTCATAACAAAATGTGGCGTTAGAGATGCTATAAACCATTCGCGATGTTGTTCATTCGTCAGATTCATATTAGCTTCGCGAATCATACACTTCAACCTCTGATCCAACTCCCAAGGAGTCTTGCCTGGCAGCATCGTGATTTCTTTAAATCTAATGATTGACTGTGCTTTAGACTTCCGCATGCTAAATTCTCTGTTTAGCGTTGCTTGGATATCCGCGATTCCCGCATTTGGATTATCATTGGAGTGCCTAATATACTAGGTCAACGCATGGTCCTACAAGGCGCTAACCAGTGTAGCTTTCTTTATATTGTCATATGCAACTCCCTGTGCTTCCCATATGGCTCTTACCACGAACCAAAATTGGTATTCGTGGAATTATTTTCCTTATCAAATGGTTCGCACTTCACGGTGAGACCTTCGCGAGTTCTTCCCTATCCCCTCGCAGAGGTGAAATCAAGAGGCTAGTTTTTGGTCCCTTATTTTCTTCATTCCTGTAAGTTTTTCCACTTTGCGTAGCCCTAAACATCAAGCTAATTACATAACCCTCTTTTCACATAATAACATTTTAATCCAAGTATTCAGGGAATTTACTTGCTTACCTCGCAGTCCCTTGAGAAAGTATTCCTCTGCCTCGCTGTAGCTAACTGAGGTGTCAACTGCGAACTCAGTAATGAATCCTCCTATAATCCAATCGATCCAATGATCAACAGCGCATGCGATCTTATCCTCTGATGCTTCCAACCTTGGCACTAACTCTAGGGTCCACACAATAGGATTGTTGAGTTTCCACCTTCCTTGGCTATCTGATAGCTTCGCGATCCACTCGTACAGCTCAGTAGGACAAGACACGAAGAAGATTTCATGGATCTCTGTGTACAAGTAGCAATCTAACCACTCTTCTTTTGTCAGTCACGAGTTCTTGTTCTCTTGTGCCACGAACTCGTGAACTCTTCTGTCCAACCAGCCTTCAATTTCCTTCTTAGTTGGATTCCAATGATACGACATCAGACATCTCTATGCAGATTCATGTCCTGGCAACGGAACCATTTGCTGGCTTGATGGGGCCTAACCCAGGTTTGGAGTTAATTAGCCAAACAAATCCCTACACTACTGGCCTTTTCGGCATCAACATGCGGTGCGCAGACTGAAGTATCACCTAAAGCAATATGGAGGGATGTTGGAACCAAGTTTCCACACCCTTGAGATGTCTGAGGGGTTGATTTAGTCCAATTGTGCCTACCTTCGCGCACTGTTTTGACCCGCGATACCTTCGTGATCTGTTATAATTATCCTTCCTAACCATGGGGCTGAGGTGATTTCACGCTGTTATGGCAGTGATCTATGCTATTTCCCCAAGTTACACCGTGTATCTTAATTATCCTCTTATAGATGTTAGTCAACTTCGCGTAACCAGATACTTTAACTCACATTTACTTAATCTACACAGTTATATATTTTTGCGCACCATATAGACAATGGCAATGCAATTAATACCCAACATATTTGATACTGAAAACATGAAATAAATACACGAAATTGATGTAAAACTTCTCTTTATTAATGCTTCAACAGTTACAGACTTGACTCGCCCTGCGCACTTAGCTGCAGGGGTTCACGCACTCAGCTGCGAACTACTAGGCCTCTGCACACTCAACTGTGAAGCCTTCTCCTACTCTACGACCCAAAGACTTGACTTTTCACTTAGTTATTCTGCTATGATCCTATTTCATGGTCACTACTTAAATTAGATTATCTTAACTACTTAGAGCCTCGCTCTATTTATGCAATCCCATGGTCCGCGGACCATGGGTAGATCTCTAAAGCTGACATTACATTACGAAATTGAGGGCGGACAACCCTATGACTCATTTACAACTTTGTACTCCGCACCCACAAAATGTGGAGTCTTTACATCAGATTCACACTTTTTAGCCAAAATCTAGGCTTTAAGCCCCAAAACTTTCCTTAGGGGATCCAGCGCCCAACAGCAGGTGATATTAATGTGAGCAGTGCATTATTCAATAGTATTGTAGTGGATTAGGTGAAGATAAAACTGGGGATAGGGTCACAAAAAGAGGAGAGACATATTAGATATATTGATGGGGCAGTCGAATGTGAAAGTGCCTTGGGACACCAAAGAAAATGATGAATCGTTTCGGCTGCGGCTAGACATGCCTGAATTGGGTAAAGAAAATGCTAAAGTAGATGTCAAGGACAGTGTGCTAGTAATCAATGGTGGAAGAGAAGCATAGGAAGTGAAATTCTTGACTCCCCAATAATGTGTTCGATGTTAATGAAATCAAAGTCATGTTTCATCATAAGATATGAGGATTGGTGTGTATGGAAATAACTAGAGCATTAGTTGTGGTGGTGGTTTGGTTGAGAATGTTATTAATGGTGCTTCACGATGAACGAGTTGCACATGGGGACCATGGGGCATATGTTGGTCATGAAATTATGTTGCGGTATACAAATGAGGACAAGGAGATAGATTTAGTTATTGAGGGATTCAATTGGAGGGGAGAGCACTAGGCGAGAGGATGGAAAAGGAGAGAAATAATGAAAATAAATTTATTATATTGGAGTTCAAAATTTCTTGCATGTAAATGGGAATATTGTTGTAAGACCTGGTAAGGCATGTGTGCCCCTAGGAAATTGATGATAAAGTTTGGTGTTAGACCTAGGTGATATGGGGGCATGAGGATACCATGGGTATAAAATTTGAGGGGGCTAAGGGCTAGAGTGAGAAAGGTTGACTCACTTGGCTAGTTTGATTAAATTTGGTCAAGGGAAATCCCAAGTCAACGTTTAAGGAGGGCTTTCTAGTTAAACATGGCTCGAGGAAAGAGTCATAGTTGATAGGGTGAACAATAGTGGGTTTGGGCCTATGGTTTTTCGGTAGCCCATGATTTTGTGCTCGTGGATTACATGTAATGGAGCCTTTAAAAGGCTATGAGGAACTCTATTGTAATGGGCCAAGGGAGGTGAGTGATGAAGGTTCACTTAAGCCGAGGTTTTAGCCAAGAAGACTAATGGAATTTTGTTAGCTGGGTTTTTCCCTGGAGTTGGGGTTTCCCATGGTAAAATTTGTGTGCATTGTGTTTTATGATTATTGTTGGTTTATTGTTTTTTTTTGTAGGTAAGTGATTCTAAATTATCTTAACTGAACAAAATATACAGTATTTACAACCATGAGGTCCATCTCTGCCTCAGTATGAGGAAACGAGAGCGAAAAATCAGAAGATCCCTGCCCCTGAAGGGGGAAACCAGAGCGTACAATTTCCAGAGTGTTTATAAAAAATATGTAGCCATATGAATTACACAGGAGGGGCAAGCCTAGTGGCATCTCGACAATTGTCTAAGGGATGGTAGAGATGTGAATTGCAGCAAAATTAGGGGCTACTTAGTCTTAGACTTGGCGCTCTTAAGCCGAGCAGGAAGGGTGTTATCACACTAATGTTTGTTGAGCCAAAACAAGACCATTTTGCAAGCCATCAACCAAAAAGAGGGAGAGAGAAATGACCTTGTGCTATTCAAATAGTCGGTGGATAATACATGCCACTATGAAGCCATACCGATGTCGAATTGGAGCCACCACGTGCTTGAGTGTTTCCACAAGCCTTCACCATGTTGGTTTCCTCTGGGAGCTCATCCGGAATGAAATACCCGAATGGACTGGGCTGAGGGGAAGAGGGAGGACGAACTCCAGTCATCAGTTGGGGAGTGAGGGACATAGAGGGAGGCGAAGTAGCTTTGCGAGAGGGGGGTAGGGGACGAACTGGTTGGAGGGGAGTGCGACGGAGACACAACAGGGGAAGGGACATTGGGAGGGTAGTTGATACATAGGTCTTTGGCCAATCATTTCAGTGAGGAGGATGAGTAGCTAAAGAATGTGGAGAGCTCTGGAATTTGGTTGGTGGCTTTGGTTTTGACTTCTTCCTTATCATTCAGATGTTGGTCTAAAAGGTTGTGGAGAGCCTAAAGGGACAAGCGTCCACATCGCGTCTCCTCATCTTCCATGGCCATCACCTTTTTGTGAATCCGCTCAGGTATGTTGTGGTCGAACAAAGTGGCTATGGAGGTGTCATCTAAGGTGTTTAAGGGTCGTCCAAAACCTCTACCATGACCTGGACGACGACCTCTTCCTCTGTCACTGCTCATAATTGGGTTGTAGGAGAAGGGAGGCACAAAGTTAAGGTTGGAAGGATCATTGTGGAGCACGGGGGTAGGCGATCAAAGGAGGAATAGCTAGGAGGCCAAACTGTTGTGGAATAAAAAATTTGATTGAAAAGGTGGTCCACACAATCCGAGGAGAGGGGACAGGTGGAGTAATGAGGACATGTGTTTTCCATGAGATGAAGGACGCCCTCCATGTGCTTGTTGTCATTATTTTTCCAAGGAGATCACTCTCTGGTCACCCAGATCCGAGGTGTTGTTGGTTTATTGTTAATCCTCTTAGTAATTTTATATTTTCTCTATGGTTAATTTTAACACTATGAATGTTAGGAACATTTTGGATAGATTGTTTTTTTCCAAATCAATAGTCAAAATGCCTAAAATTTGAAAGGAAAAGGGCCACACATTTGCTATATGCGTTAAAAAAAAGAATTAATGAAGACTAGGGAATATTTTAAGTTTTAATCATTACACTTATTTTTCATAGTAATTTTGCTTTATTATTTTGGGACAACAAATTGTATATATATTTTTATTATTTGACTTAATTGAACTACAAGTAAGCCTAAAATTATCGAAATTTATTCTAAATATATTTAAAAAAAATTAATATCATAGTGATTATTTCAATTATTTTAGGAAAATAAAAACAAAATCCAAAAGAGAAGGATTAAGTTAGTGAGAAGGTTCTCTTTATTTTTCTTCCATGAATATATATATTTTTCGATAACTATATACAAGTGATAAAATAAGGGGTTGGAGGGAGCTAGGGTTTGGCCAAGGACTGCAGGGCCGATGGCCTAAGGCTCCGCAGGTGGAGAGATAGGAGCTTGTGACATTGACAGGCAGGCGTACGGGAGGAGGACAACAGCAAGGAAGCAGATGAGCAGGTGGCAAGTAGTGGCAGCAGACGGGGACAGTTGGAAGGTCCGTAGGTATGGTCCCTAGGAACGTGGGCTGCAAATGTTCCCTCTCTACAAATGGCAGTTGAAATTCTATCGAGGGTTTGTTTCTCAGTTGCCCCCGTGCTATCACCGTCCCCGAGCTACTCACGGTTGCACCTTGACAACGAAGGAGGGCGAAACGGACCATTTGCGGACAGGTTATTTGCGTTTACTTGTTGTAATTTGTTTAATCATGGTCAAACCTAGTGAAGCTGTTGATCTCGATCTTGAGCCGGAAGACATTCTGTCGGTATGGGGAATGGACATAACTGCACAGAACCTTGAATGATTCATTAGGCCAGCTGGATGCCCTGGAAATACTAAATTTGGTTCGGAGGTGGCCTGGAAAAACAAGAAAGCGATAGGACTTCTGGAGGAAAGTCTAGGGCTGGCCTTGCTGAGCAGTCAAGGAGCTACAACGTTTTCTTCACCTCATGAGCCGATTATCCAGGAGGCAGTTTTCCCTCAGGCGGAACCTCAGCAATATCAACATGTAAGTACTATGAAACCCCTCTCGCCTGAGCATTTTTTCTCGGGAAGTCTTGAGGATGTTGTTTTTAGTTGCAGGCTGCGGAAATTGTCCAGGAATAGCCCGGGCTATGATCTTAAAGTTGAACTAGGGTTTGCAGAAGCAGAGCAGCCACCGGCCGCTACTAAAACCATTTTAGGACGGGACCTGTCAAAACCCAGATTGGCATTCAAAAAGGTTGATGCAAGGCCTGGCCGGGGTTCGGCCCTAAGGAAGGAAGTCCTTGATAATGAAGAAGGAGGGGGTCTTATCAAAAAGTCAAGGGTCTTGGGGTCTACAGAAGGGGTAGTGGGAGGCCCCTAACGCGGGATTATATCAGATAAGGGAGGAAGAGAAAACCCTACCTCTAGCACAAGGAAGAATTCAGTTCTGCAGCAGAAAGGAGCGACAAATAGTGCAATGATTGCCCAAATCAAGGAGGAGGGGTCAGGCAAGAGGTAGATGAGGGAAAAAGGAAGAAGCAGAAAATCATAAAGAAAAAAGAGCCCGAAGCAAATCTAGTTTTAGGAATGTATGTTCAAATAGAAGATGTCATTGAGGTGGCTGAGCTTACCCTAGTGGGTAGAGCAAGGGGAAAGAAACATTCTGTGCAATTTATCCAAAATTGGGCCTCGTAGCAATGGTAGTTGGCTCCAGACAAGGGTTTCCAGGTCACATCCTTGGCGAAAGGATGGTTCATGGTAAGATATGAGAAAAAAGAGGCAGTGGATTGGGTTCTGGGGAAGAATTGGGCATTCGACAGTCACACTATAATGTTCAAGCGTTGGACACCTCTGTTTGACGCGCAGTAAGAGAAGGTCGAGGACATCCCTATCTCGGTACGGGTACCTGGATTGCCACCTTTCTTGTGGGTGGAATTAGTCTTCAGATCTATTGGGAATCACCTTGGCTCGTATTTGGAAACAGACATGTCATTCATTCAAACAAGGGATAAGGCGATGGCTCAGATACTGGTGAGTTTGAATCCCAGAGAAGGACTTGTGGAAAATATTAAAATTAAAATTAAATATTTCATTTATGATCAGCCTTTGGACTATGAACATCTGCCATTTAGATGCCACAGATTTCATGTTTACAGTCATCTAACAAGAGACTACCCTTTGGGATTCCGCCACAGGCGGAAGGAGAAGAAGGCCGAGGTGGATCCTTTGGAGGCAGAGAAGGAAAGGCCCCTATGGGTAGAGAATGAATAGGTGTCAGATCCCATGAACTAGACAGAAGTCAGGAGGAGAAGATAAAGGATCCATTTCAGCAGGAGAATTCAGCTCAGGAGGTCGTACCTGTTCAACCGCAAGAGCTCGAGAAGATTGTTCAGGACACCACTGAAGCTACGATAGCAACCCTCTATGAAGACACAAAGGGTATGCGATTGGTCTCAAGTATCCCATCCTTATCTCCATCTATATCATTAAAAGATGCTAGTTTACTTTCAAGTGCTCATATTAGTAATTGTCCTATATCTACTGAATTTTCCCAAGTTGATAGCATCATAACTTCCATCCCCAAAATAGATCTGAACTGTGAGGGGGTTCCGGTTGATAAGAGTGGAGAAAGACGTGACCCCCTTTCGGTTTCAAAACATTATAACCTCCATTCTAAGGACAA
Organism: Pinus taeda; assembly: GCA_000404065.3. Taxonomy (NCBI): domain Eukaryota; kingdom Viridiplantae; phylum Streptophyta; class Pinopsida; order Pinales; family Pinaceae; genus Pinus; species Pinus taeda. Next base: position 294,602 of record APFE030575962.1, on the reverse strand, counting down.
AAAGCCGACTCCTCTAGAGTCAGTAGGGGGTTTAGGAATGGATATGTCCTTGAGTACCAAGCGGAAAACGCAAGGTAGGAAATCTGATTTGTCAAAATCTCAGGTGAGAGCTAAGATGGACGTGGCTGACGGGAAACAAATGTCTATCTCTGGGGTTCTTAGAGCTGTGAAACCCTGTGTGGAGGTTATAAGATGATCTTTCTTTCTTGGAACTGTAGGGGTTTAGCCAGTAAACCTAAAAAACTGGCTCTCAAAGAAATCATCCGTAGATATAACCCTGATGTCCTCATGTTGCAAGAAACCTTAGGCAGGGGTGAGGAAGTATCAACAATGTTAACCTCCCTTCTCCTAGGATGGAACTTTCAGGCATTGGACTCCATAGGACACTCGGGAGGTCTTGCCATGGGAATCAGGGAAGGGAGATTGAAATTGAAGAACCTGTCGGGGATGGAGCATGCTTTGGGTATGGAAGTATTTTCCTCCAAACTACGAGTTCCTCTGATGATAGTCAACATTTATGGCCCATGCCAAGGGGGAGATTCTTTCTGGAATTCCTTTCTCTCCAAATCAGTGATGAGGAATCATAACCTGGTGGTAGGTGGAGACCTCAATTTATCTATTGGATCTGTTGAAACTTGGGGACCTACAGCCAGAGTAGACTCGCTATCAGAATTTTTTCTTAATCCGCTCAACACCCATAATCTGATGGATGTAAACCTGTTGAAACTAAGGCCCACATGGAGGAATCGACGAACAAGTGAAGCTAGAATTGCAAAAAGATTAGATTGGTTCCTCCTTTCTGAAGAGTTAGCTTCAAGGATTCCTACTTTCCGTTAATGGGTGGGAGAGGGAGGAATCTCATATCACCTTCCTATACTTCTTGAGCTTTCAAAGCTTCCACAAAAGCTCACAGCCCCTTTTAAATTCAAATCCTCATGGTTGTAGGAGGACTCTTTCAATAAGCTCTTTAGAGAAACCTGGAGAACTCCATGTAGGAACTCCACTGAGGATAAGGGCTTCTTGTTCATGGAAAATCTTAAGAGAATGAAAAAAGCAACAGTGGAGTGGGCGAAGGCTAGGAAGCAAAAACATAACGAAGATCTAAATCAAATTGGCCTAGAACCCCAAGAACTGGAAAGTCCTGATTCTAATGGCTATGAAACCCAGGAGAAAAAGTACAGAATCCTGTGGTTGCAAGGTCAACGAAGTAAAATTCTGCTAGCAAGAGAGGAGGAATGGAGGTTAAAAAGTAGAGTTGTTTGGCTGAAAGCAGGAGATGAAAATACAAAAATTTTCCACAATTATGCCAAAGGAAGGAAGAACTTGAACACTATCTGGAAGCTAAAGGATGAAGAAGGTAGAGAATCAAATTCTTTTGAAACTCTCTCTCACATGGGGAGAAGTCACTTTCAAAAACTATTCACAGATCAAGGGGAAGTAACATTGGCAGAGGTTATGAGAATGGCCAAATGCTTTCCTCGCTATGTGGAGGAGGAAGAAGCGGAGGAGCTGATGGGAGAAGTCACAAAGGAGGAGGTCGAGAGTAGCATTAAATCAATGGCAAAGGACAAGAGCCCAGGCCTGGATAGGTGGACAATAGAACTATTCCAACACTTTTTCGACCAAATTGGATTGGAATTGATGGAGGTGGTTGAAGAATCCAGGAGGAAAGGTGTTGTCTACCCTCCTTTCAACTCAACTTTCATAGCACTTATACCTATAAAAGAAGATCCGGGTTCCTTTGAAGACTTTAGGCCAATCTCACTTTGTAACTGCATTTACAAAATCATTGCAAAAGTGATAGCTTTTCGAGTGAAGCCCATCTTGTCAAGGCGTATCTCAAATGAACAGTTTGGGTTTTTGGATGGCAGACAGATCCATGAGGCCATTGGGGCTGCTCAGGAAACAATCCATCGCGTCAAACAGATGAAAAGGAAAGGGGTGGTTGTGAAAATATATCTATCAAAAGCTTATGATAGAATTAGTTGGACCTACATCAGGATGTTACTAACACATCTGGGTTTCAGAATCGACTTTATTAACTAGATTATGGGATGCATCACAAGTGTTAGCTTCGCGGTCTTGATAAATGGAGCAGCTTCCTCTTTCTTCAAAGGGAAAAGAGGATTGAGACAAGGATGTCCTCTGTCGCCCTTGCTCTTTCTACTGGTTGCTGAAGGTTTGAGCCAATTAGTACATAAGGCTAAAAGGGATGGAGCTATAAGAGGTTTGAAAGTGGCGGTCAATATGTTCATTTCTCATTTACTCTTTGTAGATGACATTTTACTTTTCAACAATGGGAACATAAATGAAATAAAGGAACTCAAGAGGATTCTAAATCTTTTCATGAAAGCCACAGGAATGCAAGTGAACCATAGAAAATCACAACTGGTGCTGGAAGGCTTTAACAGGCAAGAGATAGCCCAAATTTCAACAGTCTTACCCTTCGATGTTCACAAACTCGATGATCCATTCAAGTACCTGGGGTTCTGGTTGAAACCGAATGCTTATAGGAAACATGACTAGAACTGGCTATTAGCAAAAATAGAAGCTAGAATTACTCATTGGAGTTTCAAGTGGCTTTCAAGAGCCGGAAGGTTGATCCTAATCAAATCAGTCCTCCTAGCAATTCCGGTCTATTGGGCAGCCTTGACATGGGTTCCTAAAGGCATTCTGGAGAAGATAAGAAGGATATGTAGTAGATTTCTTTGGGCAGAATCAAAGGAGGAGTTAGTTCTACCTTGGGCAGCTTAGGAGAAGTTGGCAAGGCCAAAAGAATGGGGAGGATGGGGAATAAAAGATCTCAGAGCTTTTGGTCCTTCATTGGCAGCAAAATCAGGGTGGAGAATAATTAAAATGGGAAATCTCTTGACGAAGGTGGTGAGAAGGAAATACATTGACCCTATCCCATTGGAAGACTGGATAAGAAACCCTATAAAGAATAAAGGGAATGTCTCAATAGTTTGGAAGGCTACCTTAGATGCCTTCAAGATTATTAAGCAAGGCCTGTCTTGGCAGGTTGGGAACGGGGAGAATCTTCGAATAGGGAAAGATCCCTGGGTAGGTTGTAATGAAAATTTTGCTTTATCCTCAAACCTTATCAGGCATCTCGATTCCAAAGGAATTTATTTCCTCAATCAGATAGAGAAACATGGTCACTCAACTATTTGGGGCCAAGCACGGCTATCAGGAGAGGAATTGGATCTTTTGCCCCAATGGTGGAATGATTGGAAGACCTATACCCTCGAACTCTCTAGATCAAATGTGAGATTAAGAGATAGACCAAATCACCTGGTGTGGGCCCATGTAGAATCTGGATCCTATTCCTCAAAATTTGGTTATAAATTCCTTATGTCAAAGAAAGGATGGGGGAATCTGAAATGGTGGGCTAAGCACTTGTGGAAGCTGAAATGCCCTGCTAAAGCCAGGATTTTCTTCTGGTGCATTCTCAAACGAAAGGTTCCAACATGGGACATCCTACAAGCCAGATATAAGTCAGGACTGGGGAGATGCCCACTATGTAAAAACGATTCTGAAACAATAAGGCATCTATTTATAGATTGTCCTGTTGTTAAAAGAGTGTGGCTGGAGGTTGGAAAGCTCATCCAAAAGAATGTAGTCTGGGAAGGGGAAATATTTTCAGATGTTTGGCATAAATGGTGGCATCTATACCGGGAGGGAAACTTGCGGAATTTACCTCCTATCATAGCATGGGGCATCTAGATAGCCAGGAATAGGAGCATGTTTTTGGATAAGGACACCCCTTGTGAGGCTATTACAATTCAATGTACTTCTATTGACACAAATATCCCTAAACCTAATGCAAAGAGGATGCCTAGACAACTTATTGAGGAATAAATTAAGGACGACATTCCATGGGCTTACTTCGATGGGGCATCCCAGAACAACAAAACAGGAGCAGGGCTAGTAATTCATATTAATCAAAACCGTTGCCTGAAAGCCTCTGTGGGTCTAGGAACTGGTACAAATAATTTTGCGGAGTTGTCTACTTTAAAATTGCTTTTATGCTAGCTTATTCACAGGAACATCTTCACAGTTAAGATCTTTGGGGACTCTATGAATGTTATTAAATGGTTCAATGGGCAAAGCAGATGTCAAAACTATATCTTATTACCTTTATTAGAAGAGATGCAACAGCTAAAGCATTCCTTTAATGTCTTTTCTCTCTGCCACATCTACAGAGAACGCAATGATACAACAGACAGGGTTTCTAAAGAGGGTCTACAACAAGATATGGGCTGTTGGAGAATGGTAGATGAGGACCAAGGAGAGATCCATGTGTCGGATCAGCCTCCTTATTCATAGTCAATTTTCACTTGGGACTCTTCAGGCTTTGCATAGCCTGATTTTTCTTACAGCTGTTATCATCATGTTTATTTTTTGTAGTTGTTCATTATATAAACTACACTCAGTTGTTGTTTGACTTATGTTCTACTTCCTGTTTGGGTTGTTTTCCTCGATGAGGAGACCTGGGAAGTATATGCATTGTTTTTACCTTTCCATGGAGACACTTGGACTTTATGTTAAAACTGTTATAAACTATATTGCTTGAGCTGGAGATAGGGGCTGTTTTCCTCAATATGAGAAGGTCCACGTTTTCAGATCAGTGGGCTATCTTTTGACTCATGGTTTTGGACAGGATTGGTAGTCACATCCTGTAGAGCTCTATGATTTTCAAATCATACAACAAACTAAATGCTACAGCATATACTATGTAACTTTTTATTTTGTTATAAAAAGTTCGATTTTTTTCTATGGAAAATAAATATAGATATATATATACTATATATATATATATATCAAAAAAGAAGAAGACATCAATGACATGATATATTAATTTATTTTGTGCATGAGACAAGTAAATGAATTAAATATAGCAATTTTAAATGTGTCATATAGAAGTCCTTACATTAGAAAATGAAGAAAGTTTGCAATAAATCTATTGTCGAAGAAATCACTATACTTGTCTTAGTATATTTTTCAATGATTTTAATAAAAAATGTTGAAGCATGAGTTGGAAAATAGAAGTAGTTGTAACCAAGGAGGAAACAAAAAAGGAAGGATGAGATATGATGCAATCTACTTAAAGAGATTTTAAAATGAGGCTTCTTTTAGGAAGTAAGGGCTAGATTTTATAGTGAGAAGGTTGGAACTTTTAAGGTTTTGCTTGTGTAATTATATTAGGTTAAAAGGAAGGAAGAGTTTGAAATCCTTTTTATTTTTCTTGCATATTATTATCAAGTGAAAGAGAGAGGGGCTTTGTTTGGTGGGGAAAATTCTTGCTATCAAGAATTCGTGCCATAGGCTGAAAAATAACTTCGCATTTGAAGACAGAATATTTTTATGAGGCTTTGAATGAAAAGTGAGAACCGAGATCTTTACGTAGAAAATTGTAAAATAGAATGAGACTATATTTATTTGCTTTATTGTGAATTATATAGGTAGATCATTCAAGATTTTATGTGAAACTATTTTCACAATTTAATGGGATTCTTTAATTTGATCATACATTACATATAAGAATACATTTGTAATTTTCCGAATAGTTATTTATTCAAGAAATTACGATATCCGTGTGAGTGTTTCATATATTATTGAATGAGTGTATTATTTCCTTGTATTCAATAATCAATTATTTAATCTTGTGTCTCGTTTCAATAAACATGCCCCTACACACACAACCTCTTTTGGTGGCAATTGGGTCCACATATTGGTGGGGATAATTTTTTTCTTTAACATGAAAGACCTAATGACTAAGCAAGAGCCGAGACGTTCTGTATTGACCATGAACGGAGTGGAAACTCCCTGGATTCGCCTACTTAAGCCTAACCAATACATGCTACAACATGCCTCCGAAGACTTGAACCTTGGTGGGTGGGGTGGTAATCCACAATGCCAACCACTTAGCTAAGAACCATTGGCACATATCAGTGGCAATCATTAAACCAAATGAGAGTGGGTTCAATTGGACTTACCATTAGGCGATCCTCCCTTATTATTGTTAGCATAATTTTTTTGACCATTAATATGTCCTTACAACATTTTCATTTAGTCATCAAGTACATGAAGGATAACACAAACAAGTTGGTTGACATGCTTCAAGGCCACCCACATAAACAAAAATATAGCTTTAGGAACTCTGATGCAAATGAAACCTTTTATCCTTGATGCATACAAAAAAGCATATATAAAAGACGAGGAATTTACGGAGTTGTTTTAATGACTATAGGGATAGAGTCATGTAGATTTTTGACATCATAGTTGACTATCATCTCCATAAGAGGTTACTCTACATGTTGGACAAGCCTAAATGTGAGAGATTGTATCTTATACATTCGTAATTTGATAAGGCTATACATTTGTTTGCAACAAATGATGATGTCCACAATCACAATGAGCATTGATTAATATTCCCATATTAATCTATTGCATGTAGTGTTGTTACAAGATCAAATGGCAGCTATTCCTTGGAAGTAAATGAGGAAAAATGGGATAATGAGTTGCTTCTTGCTATTGGAGCTAGGATTATGCTTACTTCAAACTTATGGATTAATGTAGGACTTGTCAAAGTTGCCCTTGAGGCAATTGAACATATTATGTATAATCTTTGAACATCCCTCTTGAACCTCTTACATATGTTTTAATAAGATTTGATAACTATGTGGGAGTTGGATGCAATGAATTATCCCCTCAAATTATTCCTATTATACCTATTTAAAGAGATAATGATAAACAAAGTTCATTAAGACTTTCTTGAGGATTAACAATCCATAAGTCTCAAGTATTCATATTAGAGAAAGCAACTATTAATATTGGAATGAAAGAGCAACAAGGTCTCACTTTTACTGCAATATCTCAAGTTAAAGCTATGGATGATCTTCCATTTCAACTGTTTCAACCTCCATTTCCACATGATCGACATGAAAAGATGGGAAATTGTGTGTGTATGTCTAAGAGAAACACTGAAGAAGATAGACTAAGATCAATTACCATGTAATTTACGAGTTTTTCAATATCTTCTTCATGCCACTTCTTAATGATATGATGTTGTATATTTGTTTTTCAATATCTTAATCATCTCATTTTATTATTAGTCAACATCTTTATTATGTCGAAGATAAAATGTTTGGCAAAATTGTGTGTGGAAACTACAATATTTGATGTTTTGGTTGAACCCATCATCAGGAACGGTAAGCTTAAAAATTATTTATTACACCGAGAGGCACTCTACAACCTAATATAGGGGAGATAAGTAGGTGTTATATGTTAGATGTAAACACTTGTTAAAATATTTTTTATTTATTTATTGTAATTTTGCTTTTATTAATAAACTTACGAACAATATTTTAAATAAAAGAAAACATAATATACACATCACATTAAAATATATAACATATAAATAGTAGTTATAAATTAAGATCAATTACGAACAATATTTTAAATAAAAGGAATCATAATATACACATCACATTAAAATATATAACATATATATAGTAGTTCTAAATTAAGATCCATTTTACCATATAAACTAAAATAATGATCCTATAACATATTTAAATTTAATTCATAAGCACATGAAATTTTAATATTTACAATATAACATGATTTTTAATTATGAATATTCACCCAATTTTACCATGAATATGATTAACTTCTAAATAGACTCTGCTACAATACGATGGGTCAATACCATGGTTTATCAATACCACCTGCCCAAAAGACATAACTCATTTGAAAATAAAAATATTTTATTTGAATTTAATTCTATAGCATTTTATAAATTAAAACTTAATACTTACAATAAACTTATAATATAACAAGATTTTTAACCATGGATATTCAACCCCATTTTACCATGGATATTATTAACTTGTAAATAGACTTTTTTATAGTGCCATGGGCTGGTACCATGGTTTATCAATAGCACTTGACCAAAAACCAAAATTCATTTCAGAATCAAAATATTTTATTTTAATTTTATTTATAACATTTTTTAAATTAAATCTAAATGCAAAAAGGTATGGGGAGATGTTGTAGTGGTGCAAATGTTTGTAAACATTTACATGTGGGGTCAATTAAAAAATAATAAAAAGTTAAACGTAATTGCATGGAGAGGCGCTCTTCAACCCAATATGTAGAGATGTTGTAATTTGCTAAAAAAAGCCAGACAACCCAGAAAAACAGTATGATTAAGAAACAACCAACAAATAACATTTCAAGGATGAGAGGATGGTGTATGACCAAAACCAGGAGCCCTTGGAGCGTCACAGTCTTCACGGATGTGGAAATCAATATGCGCCAGCGAGATTCTATCTTAGTCCTACATTTCACTGGAGCGATGTTGGCTTCTTCGAATGGAAATTAACTGGTCCACAATATCACCCTTACTGAACTGAACATCATTAATGTATGCAATTGTTTCGTTACAGTCTTCATATCTCTGTTGGCGGATGATCTCTAAGCTTGCTAGGATGTCTCGCAATTGCTCAACAATGAAATCCAACATGGACGGTTGTTCAACATGACCCGACGACTAGGCATGGGCCTAGGCAACTTCACCCTCCATGTCTACTCCACCAACCACATCCTCCTCCATATCCATCACAGTCAAATATCCTCCCACGCTGGGCTTGAGGGTCTGCACCATGCCTAGCCTACCCACGTTGTCTCAACAAATCCCCTACTTTGATAGGCCACCATAACTCCCAAGAGGAGAGAACACTCAACCTACACCCAAAGCTTTGGCCTTTCCAGTCCACAGGGAAAGACGCAACTACCCAAGAGATGGTGAGACCACCCCCACGACCAAAGCACTAAACATCAATCCAATTATTGTCATCCCTCATAGAGGTCTCCTCTACAGAATTGATAGTGGGAGGGTATGACACACCGTAGCTTCCCAACCTCCTAGAACATAAATTTGACCCAGAACAACATACTCCCAAGAAAGGAACAACGCCAAAACAACCAAACCTAGACCAAGAAAGAAATACAGAGGGTAATTGAAATTTTCATAAAGACCAACGGTTACCTAATTACCGCTTACGACTTAGTGTTGCCACCCAAGCCTAAGCACTTCGTCGGAATTGTTCATAGCACTTGCTACATTCTAAAACTCAAGCACATCCAAAATGCTCCTCCAAGCCCACTCTCTACGATCCAACATAGTCCTAAGCTTCACTCGAACGAAAACCTCGTTGTGAGCGCACTCACCCCGACTAAATCCCATAGTTGCAGAGCCAACCAAACCTATGGACATGCACAGGGGACAAGCCTATGCATATTCGTTCAAATTGAGACCGCATTCCCTCTCTCCCATACCAAGAACCAACATGATGCCAAATCCACCGTGCTGAACAAATAAATGGAGTATAACCTTTCTCGAGACTTCTACCCAAGCGACACCACTTGGCGTGGACACCCTCCCAACTGCCATCCCTCGTCATCTGGCCCAAATTCACTTGTTGGGAGTCATAACCCATACCTTATGTTCTCCCACCCCCATCAGGGTAAAAATAAAATAAATTATAATTACAATTAATTATTGCACCAAGAGGCACATTCTACAACCTAGTATGACCCCGATGTGTAAATATGTCACGTCCTCAAACAATAATAAAAATAATTTTGGCTAATATCGGCCAATCTTAAATTATATAACTTTTTAATCTTATTAATGGACTAAGATTAATTATTAAAATATAACTATGTATTTGAATGGATTATAAATTATCTCATGCGTTTAATAGTTCCTTTATTATATATGTGAATTGAATGGATCATAAATTTACCTTTAACATTTTTTTTTACCTCATTAAAATTCCAAATTAGGTAAAATTTTAAACATTTTTACTCTTTACTAAAGCCAATGTCATTTCTTAAATCAAAGGAAAAATGTTAATACTACACAAAGAATCGCTCCAAAATCTTTTAATATTTCTTTTAACTAAACATTTTAAAAAAAGGAAAAGTCACATCCTAAGGATATATGAAAATCTTTAAAGACATAAATATTTCCACATCAAAGTTGTAATATGTGAAAATGTTAATTTGATGCAGTTTTATTATAAATTTTGTTATCACGCCATGTAAAAAAACATCATTAAATCTAATATTGATATTATAATGTTAATATTATATTTAATATTGATATTAATATATTATAATATTAATATTATTAAATTTAATATCTTTAGATTAATGCAATATTGAATTTGTTATATTATAATATATATTAATTTATCATGATATATGTTAACTCTAGATATATACTGAGGGAAGAACGAGGACATAGAGTGATCGAGGTGGAGAGATAGGGGGAGTGACAAGGGAGAGGAGGAGATTCAATGAAGGAGAGGGAAGAGGAGGAATGAAGAGAGAGAGAAAGAGGGGAGTGAGAGAGGGAGATAAGGGTAAGAGAGAGATAGGGGGAAACACAAAGATGAAGGGGGGAGAGAGATAATGTCAAGGTTGGAGGGTAGAGGGGGGGCGGGGAAGTGACAAGGTTTGAGGCAAAAAAGAGAGAGAGATGGGGGAGAGAAAGGGAGAGAGGGAAAAGACCAGAGAGAGGAGGAGAGAGGGGGGGACATAGAGAAGGAGTTGTAGGGGAAGAGAGGGAGTGAAGAAGAAATACATACAAAGAGAAAAGTGGAGAGAGAGAGAGAATGTATGTTTTGAGTTGAGACAGAGAGACAAAGAAGGAGATATGGAAGGGAAGGGGGAAAGAAGGAGAGAAGAGAGAGGGAGGGTGATAGGTGGATATTGGTGGCCACACACTTATTCCACTAGACCCCCACCATTGTTTCTTTCAGTTTTTCAATTTCCTTATTTGTAGCACAATTTATATTTTTGGTAGTTTTTCGAGTCCTGAACTTCCGGAGCCATTTTGAGGCCCTAAACGACATTGTTTTGGGGAAACCGGGAGCAACATCGGTCAACTGATCCGATGTGTCTCACTCAAAAGTTGTAGTCATCGGATAGATCTTTCTAACGAGGTATTGTGCACATCAAATAGAGATTGTATGCCAAAGTTACGACCTCGGGAAGTTGATGTACCAATTTACCCAAACGGGCCCATAGTTTCGCGCTTCATCTCCTAGGGTTAGGTTCTTGGATGTTTAGGGTTTTCCATTCTTTCTCAACAATAAATAAGCTTTGAGGCTCATTGTAACAAAATTTAGAGGCATATTATAACATTAACGAGGGTTTTGAGATATTTCTCTACAAAGATATGGCGCCCCTTTCCTCCGAATCAAACGCAATTCCGCCGCAAGTGATATATGCAAAGCTCTTCATCAATGAAGAATCTATAGATTCATTTTCAGGAAAAACTTTTGAGACCATCGATCCTTGAACAGAGGGAACGATAGCGCGCGTATCAGAGGCTCAGAAAGAAGATGCGGTTTTGGCTGTAAAAGTAGCTCGTGGTGATTTCGATCACGGGCCATGGCCTCGCTTTTCTGGGTATAGATCAAAAACCAGCTCCGCAAACTTCTCAGATTTGGTGATTCGGCTGGATGCTGTTTCAAGATTCTTAATGGGGAGGTTGCTCAATTCAAAGGATCTTGTCGTAGCTCCCTTTGCAGATGACCTTCAGCGCCGGTTGCCTGTCGGCTGTTGCATGTAACCGCAACGTTGCGGATTGGACACAAAAACTATTCTGGGAAACCTTGTTTTCAACATGTATGCAAAATGCCAAAGCATGGAGGATGCACGACAAGTGTTTTCCGAAATGCCTCACTGAGACTTGGTCTCATGGAGGGGCCCGATCTCAAGCTATGCACAGAATGGATTTTGCTGGCTTTTCCTTCGGCTTGTTGGTGACCATAGCAGACATTCTGAAGACTTGCATGCCGATGCCAGTTGCCCAAATTTTTCTCCCAAGACAGAGACCTTGGGTGCGCTCCAAGCGTGGGCATCCCTCGCCCTTCTCCAAAAAAGCAATGAGGAAGGGGTTTGTATGACGCAAAGGTCCATTCGGCCCCTCCACAAATCAGCTTGCCTTTCCTTAGCAGCGGATCAGGGCTAGAGCGATAACTGCCATCTGCAGAAGCCTTTTCTTCCCCCATCACCTCCAGTTCGTCAGGAGATAGAAAACCCAAAAGATTCAAGCATTGCTTTGCTCCAGAAAGCGTTTGAAAGCTTCTCTGCCCCCTTTCAGGTTCAAATCTCACAGATCTCAGGCAAGACCATTCTGCAATGGGTCTACCCTTCAGATCTGGTGCAGGATCTCAAGGTAAAATTGGAGCGCCGAGTTGGGATTCCCTCTGCCCTACAGAGACTTCTCTTTCAAGGTAAACAACTCGATGATCCTCTCCCCCTCTCTTCTAACATCATAAAAAATAATAGCTCTTTAGTGTTTTCCCTTCGCTTGAGAGGCGGCGTTGCAGGTCAATCTTCTTTTGCTCCTCCCTTCTCCTACAAAGCAGCAGTACACTCTGAGATTCCCTTCTACCCTGAGGCTCCCAAACCCAAGCCTTTCCTGGTTGACAAGTTAGAGGAGGTTCCCTCTGTTGAGCTCTCCCACCCGGGCCTTGCAAATAACCTTCAAAAATTTTCTGAAAGGGCCATCATCTACAGATTCAATGGGCTTTGGCCACGCTCTAAGGACCTCTATGACTGGATCCATGACAACTGGACTCATCATTGCAAAGTCAGCTTCTGCTCAAAAGGGTATTTTATAGTTCTGTTTGACAATCCTAAGCACTATGAACTGGCCTTAGAAGAAGGTCCTTGGTTTATGGGTACAGCAGGACTCTTCTTAACTCCATGGTTCCCAGATTTTGACCCAGCATCTGCAGTCATCACCAAAGTGCTTGTCTGGATCAGACTTCCAAATTTACCAGCTCACCTGTGGCATTTAGCAGTCAATAGGTGTATAAGCAACACCTTGGGCGGCTTTTTAATGGGAGATTCTATGCGAGAACATCAAGGTCTCTACACATATGCCAGAATATGTGTGGAGCTAGATCTTAGCAAGGGTCTTCTAGATCAAATCAATCTCAAGATCAACGATTTTGTTTGGACCCAGAACCCAGACTACGAGAACACTGCCTTCCGTTGCCGCCATTGTCACCTAATAGGGCACCTGCAGAATTCTTGCCCATCGCTCTCTGCGAAAGTGAAAAAGGGCAACATTGCAAAGTCCAAACCCAAATGCTGGGCCCCTTGTCCTCCGCCGCCAACAGTAAGCTCTGATTCCTCAAGCTCGGAAGATGAGGAGAGCGATGCAGAACCGAACCAAGTGCCTCAATCGATGGATTCGCCCACTGATACTCCTGCGCCCACCTCTGTCTCAGCAGTCTATTAGAAACGCATCCATGAGACCTCCTTTTCTGAATCAGATAAGGAGATCCCCCTGTTGGGAAATTCCAGTCTTCAAGTTGTTATAGCTCATTCTCCCCAGGATGGCTGGATAAAAGTCAATAAAAAGAAAGGGAAAAAACATCGTGTTGAGAATTTTGCCCCTGTGGGGTAAAAATCAGTTTTTGTTCTCAAGTCAACGGATGTAGCTCCTTGTATGGTTCATTCCTTTTCCGGGACCGTGGTTGATAGTTTCATCATTTCTGGTCGGTCGGTTTCTTGTCTCTCTTGACTATACTATCTTTTACTCAATAGAAATAGTTTAATTTTACTGAGAAAAGAAAAACAAAGTTTAGAGGCATGTAGCTGCCACATCTCTTCTCAGAGATAAGCTACCATCACCTGAGCTAGTCTCGTCTTAATTTTGTCTGTAAGCATATTTCAATGTTTGATATTAATGAAATGAAGTGTTTTTTTTTTTGATTGATAAGTGGGTGAATACTGAAAATCATGCTTACCCTGTGGCTGAGAGGCCACGACTCAGGGGCATCTAAGCAGTCAAAGTCACCCGGGGATTGCACCCGGCCTGAGCCGCACCAGTGGAAACCATGCTGGATTTTTGGTATCGGCGAGACTAAAACTGGTGACCTTTGCTTACGGAGCACCTTAACAGCGCGCTCCTTCATCAATTGTTCTATGTCTCTTTGATTTAATGAAATGAAGTGTTATTTCTACTATACCTTTGTATTTATGGTTATATTTGTAATTTTTTGCGTTCCTTTTTAAATCCGGATCAGAGGGAGATAGTGATAGAGTTGGTGGGCGAAGAGAGAGGGGAGGGGGAGAGAAATGGACAGAGAGGAAGAAAGAGAAAGAGGGCATGCGAAAGAGGAGAGGGAGTTGGAGGGGGAGAGAGAGGTAGGTAAGAAGAAAGACATAGAGAGAGAAAGGTGGAGAGAGAGAGAGGGAGTGATAAGGCGGAGAGAGAGAGGGAGAGAGGAGAGCAGGAGGGAAGAGGAATGGAAGGGGGAGAGAGGGAGAGGGAGAGGAAGAGGGAGGGAGAGATAGATAGATATGGAGAAAGAGTGTGTATGCTTTGGGGGTGATATAGAGAGACAAAGGATAGGCAGAGGGAGAGAAAGAAATATATATATATATTTATATATATATATTATATATATAATATATATATATATATATATATATATATATATTATATATATATAGATATATATAAATGGAGGGGGAGAGAGGGAAGAATATTTCTTGCACAAGACGCATTAATTTCAGTGTAGATAATGATTTATAATCCTATTTGATTGTCTACTCTAGATGCATTTATTTCAATGTAGATTTGAATTTCTATTCCTATTTGATTGCTTTCACTAAACGCATTGATTTCAATGTAGATGTTGATTTCTAATATCCTTTGATTGATTAAATTAGATACATTGATTTCTCTTATTTGATTGATTGCATTAGATGTTGTTAATCTTGACATTGTATATTATTAAGATTTTATTTTTCAAGTTATATTTAGTAAATACCTAAAAGGACACTATTAAGAATTAATTAGCTGTCAGAAATTGTGATACCTAGAATTAAAAGGAAATAGATATGCAGAATGAATCCTCTTGCAAAGTGCAAATTAATCCTTGACAAGATTGTCTCCCTTCTACATCACCAACTAACTACTAATATACAATTACATATATTCAAAATTACTAATATATAATTGCACATAATAATCTATTCATAATATTTATAAGAGGAAAAATATATATTTATAAACATTCAAAACAAATCAAAATATTCTTGAAGCAAATGTGATAATTGGAGAAACAAATAATGTAAAAAATTTATAATTCTAGTCATTGATTAAAAAATAATAAAAAAATATATTATTTCTTGACTTTGCTGAATAGACTATAGATAAAAAATCATCAAAATATTCTTGAAGGAAATAAATTGTTTCAAACATTAGCAAAGAATTTTTTTATTTCAAGAGTAATCTTGATGCAATAAATTATTAAAACTATTCTTCAAGATATATTTAGTAATACCTTAAGGGACACTATTGAGAATTAATTAGTTGTCAGAGGTTGTGACACCTAAAATTAAATAAAATAAATGTGCAGTATCAATACTCTTGCAAACTATTGACAAGATTTTCTCCCTTCTTCATCACTAATTATTAGTAATAGACAATTACATACACATATAAAAATATACCACAACAATTGTGATATTCAAAAACATTATCATCCAAATCCAAACATATAAACACACAAACCACCCAAAGCATCCAAACACAGATGTACAAAGCATTCAAGGCAAACAACACAGACTAAATTAAAGAAGAGAATGATATGGTCATGCCAAACAAAGAAAACATAATGTGAATTTTGATGTTAATATCAAACATATACATAATAATGATAATATAAAAATGTGACATTGTTGCCCTCAACTGGAACCAACTTAGATCCATCTAGCTCTGGATCTATCATGCGCCGAGAGGGATCAAATCCCTTGAGATGCAAACCTTTCCTCAAATTCTACACTCTAAAAAGAAGGTTTGCACCTCAAGGGATTTAATCCCTCTCGACGCATGATAGATCCAATGTTAAATGGATCTAAGCTGGTGATAGAATAAGCCTAGATTCATTTTAACTCCAGATCCACTAACCACCAAGAAGAACCAAATCTCTTGAGATACAAACTTTTTTTAAAAGAGATTTGATCCCTCTGTTTAATAAATTCAAAATTAAAATGAATCTAAACTCGTTAATAAACATTATTACTCTGTTATTATTCAAATTTTTAATTTCATGCTGTTTGAATTCATAATAATAAGAAGGAGCTCTACAACTATCTGACCCAGGGTTTCACTCACATTCTGCGCACTGTTACACACTCTGGTAGGGGGCAGTGCCTTGTTCACAGATCTAAGATAGCGGGGGCTTGCCCTGGTGCAACGGATGAAGCAAGCGGGGGCCAATGGGACCCCTTCTTACAAACAAATAATGATGGACAAAGGTAAAAGTCCTTTGGAAGGAGTGCAGATCACGGGTTCAAACACCACAGGGAAAAATGAGTTCAGCAAGAAGACAAAAATGGATGACAATACGAAGTAAACCCAGTCTCCACATCGGACAAAAGGCATAAAAATTATGGAAGGAAAAGACAAACCAGATCCCACTCAAGGAGCGAGAAAGAACAACAAAGAATCGAAGGATGCAGAAACCTCCCCCTTGAAAGGCTTAGACCCAGAAGAACCAACCATAGAAAATAGGCAACAAAAAGACCAGGGGAGATGTAAACCAAAAACTACAGAAAGCCTGAGGGTTATCATCACTGACCCCGAGTTGCAAGCCTATAGGGATCACATGGCTATTCATGCAGTGATATGCAAGTTCGTGGGCTTTTGGCCCACAGAAAAAGCCTTATGCTAGTGGATCAAGCAAACATGGAAGCCGAAAGGAGATGTTACACTCCACCTGGGGGCCAAAGATTTCTTTATGGTGGTCTTTGCAAACCTTGAAGATAGAGACCGCATTTTTTATGGAGGCCCTTACTTCTATGCCTCAGCAAGCCTCTACATAAGGCCTTGGAAACCAAATTTTGCACCAGAGCAGGAAAATTTCAAGCATGTTCCTGTGTGAATCCGCTTGTTTTCCCTCCCTATCGACTACTGGAGATCGACGGCTTTGGAGCAAATCGACAACAAACTAGGCACCTTCATTCAAGCGTCGGAAGCGACCCTCCAAAAAAGGTACACATCTTGTGCTAGAATCTGTGTTGAAATGGACGTTTTAGGTGCTCTCCATGGGGGTCTATGGTTGGAATATAGAGATGAAGTCTTCTTGCAAGCCATAGACTACAAACAAATACCTTTCAAATGCAAAAAATGCCATGAACATGGCCACTTGATCTGGGAATGCCCCATGCACAAGCCTGTAGAGAAGGCCAAGGATCCCCCAAGCAAAAATCAAGATGGTTTCATCCGACCCACAGGCAGACATCGCAATAACAGAAGATAGGAAACATCAACAAAAGGTCCATTAATGCCTTTGAGGTGCTTGGAGAGGAAACTGGAGCAGAGGAGGACACCCAAACACTGACAATAGGGAAAGACATCCTGGAAAAGAATGATCAGAACAACCAAATGCCAACTCCAATCTCGATTGATGATTTTCTCCGAGAATCGGGATTGAGGAAAGACGCAAAAGGGGATGAGGAAATGACATTAAGTGAAGTGGGCACAGAGGATCAGGACCTAAATGACACTCTAGAACAAGAAGGAATGGACCTTAACACCATAGTTGAGCAATGGAAACAAAAGGGGGTGGAGCACATTCTAGAGGAAGAAATTGACAGAGTCAACTTCCTCTTTCTATCAAGGCAAGATGCAGCCCTGAAAGGGCGGAAAAGGGGTCTGGGTGTAACAAAAGGACTAGGCATCAAGGCAAAAAACCTACACCAAACTTATTCTAATGCAAAACACAAAAAGAAATGGGGCAGAAGAACAAACAATGAGGCACTACATGAGCTCGGCCAAATGCTCATCAACTCGGGCAAGATGAAAGTCCTTGAGGCTTTCCCTCTCTCATCATAATTACAGTTTAATCATGAAGATACTCTCATGGAATGCAAGAGGGCTCAATAGCCAAACCAAACAACGATTATTGAAAAAGAAAGTCACACAGGAAAATCCGAACATTGTTTTCCTGCAGGAAACCAAATGCTCTAGGCTAAAGCTGGA
Source organism: Pinus taeda (assembly GCA_000404065.3). Taxonomy (NCBI): domain Eukaryota; kingdom Viridiplantae; phylum Streptophyta; class Pinopsida; order Pinales; family Pinaceae; genus Pinus; species Pinus taeda. Next base: position 276,514 of record APFE030575962.1, on the reverse strand, counting down.
AGGAATAGGCAGATGACTAGGAAAGAGAATGGATTACTTGGACGTAGAGGGCAATGGTCTGGAAGGGGGCTTAGCCATCTTCTAGAACCCCCACTCCCTTCTCCTCCTTAACGCCGAGGCCTCCAGATCCTACATTTCCATTGAAACGCAAATCCTCGGAGAAGTGGGCACCTACTTATTCACAAATGTCTATAGCCCCCAAAGGCTAGAGGACAAACTACAGCCATTGGACAACCTATCCAGGATGCAACAAAGGCACTCTCATGCTAAGGCCATCTATGGAGGAGATTTCAACATGATTACCTCTCTGGGGAAAAGAAGGGAGGATTTCTAACTTTGAACAAAGATGCAGAGGCTTTCATTTCTTTCATAATAATAGCTAACCTGGTGGACATCCAACCAAAAAATAGCATTTTCACTTGGAATAACAAGAGAGGAGGAGACAGGTTTATTGCATCTAGGCTTGATCAATTTCCAATCTCTCATACCATTCTCCTTGAAGGAATCATAGTGGAATCTGAGATTATTCCATCTGGAGGATCAGATCATTAGCCTATCTCTTTACAGACAACCATTCTAGGCACTCCAAAAAATAGACCCCTTCGTTTTGAAAAATTATGGCTTAGTCATCCAACTTTCACCACCAACATCCAACTTTGGTGGAATGAGCATCTGGACATCAGAGGAACCAAAATGTTTCGGCTCCAAGCTAGATTGAGGCACATTAGAACAAAGCTTCGAATTTGGAACCAAGAGGTTTTTGGCAACATCTTTGAGGACAAACAAGCCTTGGAGGATCAGATGACTATAATACATAACAACTGAATCAGACAGGACATATCTCAAAACTCCATTAAAATGGAACATGAGCTCCTGCAAAAATGGAATGATAGATTCAATTAGGAAGAGACTTTATGGAGACAAAAATCCCGTATTGAATGGCTAAACGAAGGGGAGATTGTGAATATGCAGTTACGAATAATCCGGCCAAGTTATAGGAATTAGACCTAACACAATTCCGGCAATGTAGTTCATCCAACGATAAACTCTATCTAGTTCGTCCCCCCAGCTCAATAGTGTTGCTACAATAAAGCATTCCTGGCTGAAGCAAGAGGTTGTTGGGGCATCCATCCCATCCAGCATTAGAATTGTGAAAAAGGGAACCCACCTATGAGCTACTCGACCATCCATCCAGCCAGCCATGTCTCTGAAGTTCTGGCAGCTGTTTAGAATCTAAATACCAAATTTTTCCATCGCTCAATCATGGATTACAGAGGCACTAACAAAATAACCAAGCTTAAGGATGAACAGGGAACCTCCTTCCAATCTCGTCGGGAAATTGCCTCTATCCTCAGGAACCACTTCAGTCTTATTGCCACAGAACTGGACTTCAACAGACAAGAGGCAATCAATACAGTCATCACCTCTATTCCCAAGCTAATCATAGAGGAACAGAACAGATCCTTAGACTGCTCGGTCACCCTCCTGGAGGTAGAAGAGGTAGTCAGAGTTATGGCCACTGGCAAAGCCCCGGGACCAGATGGATTCACCATTGATTTCTTCAAATCTTGCTGGGACATAGTGAAGCAAGACATTTGGGAGGTGGTCGAAGACTCTAGAAGATCCTCCTCCATACTCAAATCCTTAAACTCCACTTTTATTACCCTCATCCCCAAAGAAGAGGCTGCTTGCACTCCTTCTAAATTCTGAACCTATAGCCCTTTGTAATGTGCTGTACAAGATCATCTCCAAAGTCATGGCCAATAGGTTAAAGCCTATTCTCCCTTTGATCATCTCAGAAGAGCAGTCGAGATATGTGGAAGGAAGGCAAATCATGGACAATGTTGTATTAGCACAGGAAATGATCCACACCCTTCAGTCTCAGAAAAAAGTGGGAATGATCATTCAACTGGACCTCTCAAAAGCATATGATAAGGTTAGCTGGACTTATCTTGGAGCAATTTTGTAAGCTTTTGGTTTTGACTAGCGTTGGATCAGATGGATTTTAGCCATGGTAAAATCTCCCAGCTTCTCTATTTTAGTCAATGAGGCCCCTTCAGACCCCTTCCTCCCTTCCAAAGGTATCCGTCAAGGAGATCCCATCTCCCCTTTCCTCTTTGTTATCTTAATGGAAGGACTAAGTCGCATCATCAAATCGTCCTGGATAGGAATATCATCAAAGGTCTTCAGCCCTTGATTCATGCTCCTACAACTACCCATCAGTAATTTGTGGATGATACTATACTGCATGGCAGCCCTACTGTTAAGGAGGCCCAAGGTTTCAAAGCCATTTTGAACTTGTTCAGCCAAGCTTCTCGTATCGATCTTAACTTGGATAAATCTTCTATTTTTTCTTCCATACGCACTTGGTGGTCCAAAAACACCTCATTAATATCCTTGGTTTCAAGAGGTGCAACCTTCCTTCTAAATATCTTGGCATTCCTCTCACTGGGAAACCTTGGAAAAAACTCCACTAGGAGCATTTGCTCTCCAAGCTAGAGGACAGGGGGAATTACTGGACCAACAGAGTTTTGAACTTTGCAGGAAGACTTGTAATGACTAAGGCGATTCTGCAAGCCATTCCTCTCTACATGCTCTCTATCCTCCCAGCTCCAAAAATGGTTCTACATAAAATTAGGAATATTCAAAGAGCCTTTCTTTGGTTGGGAAAAGCAGACAAGCAGAAGTGGGAACTTGTAGTGTGGAATAAATTATGCAAGCCCAAAATCCTGGGGGGCTTAGGGCTGCAAGACCTAGATACGATCAACAAAGCTTATGGAGCCAAGCTTTGGTGGTGTTGGCTCAAGGAACCCTAAACACCTTGGGCAAAATTATGGAAGGCCAAATATGCCGAAACATGGAGATCGGAGGACCTGATCAGAATGACAGATGCCCCTGAAGGTTCCCCTATTTGGAATCTGGCCAGAGCTAACAACCACCTCATTCAGAACACTGCTTCTGGGAAATTCGAAATGGTAACAAGGCTTTATTATGGGAGGATGCATGGCAACATCTACTTAAACTAGAAAACCCCAACTATCTTGCCCTACAGATATGGTTTCAGGCAATGGGCAAGATACACGTCCATCAATATTGGTCTGAGATCAACGAGAACCAGCACTGGAGGAAATGGAACCTAGAGCCTCTCCCCCCGAAGGAAGACATGATAGACCTCCTCAGCAACCTAAACTCTGATCTGAACAAGAGAATGGCCCGGTCCACTCAGGAGGAGGACCAACTCAAGTGGGGAAACTCGACGGAGGAACTTTCAATCTCAAGGAAGCCGAAATTTATCTTGAGCCCCAGAACCTCGAAGACAAAATAACTTAGTACCTGAATGTCTGGAGCAATGCTCTCTGGCCAAAGACAAAATCTTTTCTCTGGCTTCTCATGCATCGTAAAATCCTTACATGGGAGAATTTAGTGAAAAGAGGTTTTATTAGGCCTTCCAGATGCCCCCTCTGTGAAAAGGATGAGGAAACGACGAACCATCTCCTTGATGAATGTGACTGGACCAATAATCAATGGGAATGGATGAAAAGATTTTTCAAACAAACAGACAGACACATAGATTCCATTCAAGACTCCATTGCAAATTGGTGCACAAAATATTCTAGTTGCAATGCAGTTAACACCCTCTGGAGGCTCTGCCCCAGTTTTATAGTCCGGAACACTTGGAAAGAGAGGAATAGACGAATCTTTCAAAAAGAAGTCAAGCAGCTTGAAACCATCAAAACAATCATTATGCACAGCTTAAAAGAGACTACCCTTACCACCTGTAAAGTGGAACAGGACAAGACGCTCACTCCCAATGACTCTCGCATCTTATTGTTGTTTGGTATGAGTGGTTTGACAAGTCACAAGGCTCAAGCCGAATACCCTCGACCTGCTCCCGTTCCTTCAACCTGGCTGCCCCCCATCTCGGGATTCTGCAAATTAAATTTCGATGGGGCCTCCAGGGGCAACCCTGGCCCTACAGGGTTTGGAGGCATCATCTGAAATGACAAAGGTGAAATCCTCCACATTTACTGCAAAGTGCTTGGGGAGGCTACCAACAATGAAGCAGAATTCGCAGCCCTGGAACAGGGGCTGCAAATCCTCATCCGGCTGGGTAAAGGCTCTGTTATAGTGGAAGGCGATTCCCTCTTGGCCATCACTACGGTGAAGAGATTGCATAATGGAACTCGGCCAGAGAAAGTCTCAAAACATTGGAGATTAGCCATGGTTACAACGCTCATTGCGAAACATCTCTCCTCCCTCAACAACATTGTTCCACAGGCAGTCAAGTGGAAATCAAACGTCTTAGCGGATTGCCTTGCCAACCACGCAGTCGATCATCCGATGGAGATCACTGACACCTGTTGGCAAGACGTCACAGATAACGAGCTTCAGGATCAGTGCACTCTTATCTTGAGGCAATATCTTACTGGAACATCAAGAGTGGAAGAAGGGCTGCAGATTATGGCTCGTTAGTTACTTATGAGAATTAACAACACACTTAATGCCAAACGAAGGTACAACGGGTGACAGGCCCATGGAGTACCTGGGGAAGGGTGGGAAATCAGCCACAAGGACAGAGTTCATTGGACGGGGAGGACAATCAACAAAAAATACGATCGGCGCCGTCAGCAAGATGTAGGGAAGGACACATGGCTCTCAACCAATAGCCTCAAGCATGGCAGAGTTAAGGCCTTGGATCGACATCATGAGCAGGACTTGAGAAACCATAATGGTAGTTATTATGGCCGGAACAACGTATATCCGATGGCAAAGTGGGAGATCTCAAGCCAAACCTTCCCACCCTCAGCTATATCTAAGGCTTCCAACCAGGTGATCAGAACACTACTTTCTCCTAGCTCGTTTCTTAACAATCGTAGGGCTGATAGGATTTTCATTGTATCCTTGACCTTCAATAACATTATGGCGCGTGAGGGTAGTCGAAATGCTTCTGCTAACCGGGACCTACAGAAAGCCCAGGAGGCGTATGAGACCAGGACTACTCAGAAAGAAAAAAACGCAAAATCGAAGAGCTCGAAGTTGCAGTTGTAGAGGAGGAAGCACTTTTGGATGCTCAGGCTCTGGAGATGGAAATGGACTGACTATCTGATCAAGGCACAACGACGACTAGAGCCACACAATTTGTTCGAACCCAAGGAGAAATGTGGAGAATGAAGACCATGCTGGCCAAAGCGCTCAGCATGCAGGTTGCAGATATTAAGAAAGCCCACCAGACCATCTCCCTTGTTTCTACAGAGAATGTGGCTAAGCTAGATGCCACGGAGTTCAATTTCAGTGCCCTAACTCAGGAAGTCTGAATCCTTTCACAAAAGCTGAGTGTCCTCATCAATCTCCTCAGACTCACCATCCGTCAGGGGTCCAATGCTGCGGTGGAAGTCTCGGCGAAGGTAACAGACACCAGCCAGGTGAAGCGCACCACTCCACAAAGGATTCCGCAGCCTGATTTCGTGATTGCAATGGCCGACCCAAGTGCACCCAGTAAAGACTATGTGATTTTGACGCTGTAATGGCTTCTCTGTCTCTTGTTTCTCTCTTGTTTTATATTTCTCTGTCGTAGTTGTGGATGTCCTCCAAGCCCTCTTTCGTTTTGGAACTACTGTCAAGCAGCCTAGAGTGGTGGTTTTTTATGGTTTAGACCCCTCGTTAGGTAGCCTTGCGTGGTTAACCTCGGGTTCAATAGTTGCAGGTTCAGTTGCTTATAGTCATTTTGAGCATGCGTTGATGATTATGCTTTGTCTGTGTGTACAGACCTTTTGTATCCTATGTATTTTTATGAATTAATATATCACTGCTAATTTACACAAAAAAATAATAATAAAAATTTCAAATAAAATTAGAGTAAATTGATTTTAACTTAAAATCTAATTTCAAATAAACTTAAAGTAAATCTATCCTGGTAAGAATCAAATCCCTCCAAAAATAATTATTTCTATGAATTTTTGACGAAAAAATAAATAAATTGTACTTTACAAAATTTGGATCCCTCACACATGATAACTCGAATAGCTAGAAAATTAAAATGAAACTATGCTTTTTAAGAGAAGACTCTTTGGCGTAAATCACATCGGGATGCTTTTGTCGACGTGTTTCGAACCAACGAGTGTGGTTCATTGTTAGGACAAGTTGAAGAACCAGATCCTGGCTACAAGTTAAATAGAAGAGCAAATCATCCACCAACAACTATATTGGACTGGTCAACTAGACTTTCTAACGACTATATTTGATTGGGAAATGAATAACTAGACAGGACTACGGGATAGGAGGGAGAAATAAGATTATATATTAATAGGAATTAATTAATTACCAAAAAGATTTTAATTAAATAATATAAGTTAGTTTCATAACTATTATCATATGTAAAAGAAGCAATGTATTTTTTATTTTTTATTTTTTTATTTTTATTTTTATTTTTTTTTTATTATCACAAACTGTAAAATTAAATATTTAATATGATAATAAATTTAACAAGTTGCGTCACAAAACAATTAATTATAAATATGAAATACAAGGCGGCTAATACTATCTAATTAAATAGTTAATTGTGAGTTAGTTATGTTATAATTAGTATTATAACCCATTAATAAAAACTAAATATCATATTGAAGTTTATTAATAAATATTTAGTTAAATAATTGTATATCTAAATATGTATTTGATATAATATAATCAAAGGGTTAAAATAATTAAGTAATAAATGGATTAATAATATAATTAATAGAGATTATTAAATAAATTTAAAACCATTAAGGTTATAAACTAAACTAAAAAATAAGTAATAATAATGAATAAAAAAAAATTAATGGATTAATATGAATCCAAAAAGTTAAAATAATTAATATAATGGATTAATAATATATTAATAGAAACTATTAAATAAATTTAAATGGAGTTGTTTATAATGTGATTTTTTGGAGATTCGGCTGACTGAATTCTGCAGAAGAAATTGAGGTTAAATCTTGATTTGTTGCAGTTAAAATGGTTTTTTAACTGCATATTTGGATTCAGCACCCTGAAAAACCCCTGAGACGCTTTGATTGTGCAGAAACTAACCATCAAACTTGCCATTCCAATAAATTGCTGCGGGATTTCGACCGAAAAAACTTTAAAAAGTCGCATTATAGACCACTGCAATTTAAACCATTAAATTATAAACTAAAAAATTTTATTTAGTAAATAAGACTAATTCATTAAAAAGATAACAAATAAAACTAGGTAAAACAAGGACTTTCTAATAGGAAAAGGATAAGGGGCCAATACCTTAGGAGTAACGAAATAATGAGGAGGTAAAGAGAAAATAGATTGTATTTATAAAACAACCTAAAAATGGAATTAATATATATATATATATTTTTCTGCAGTCGTTCTGAAATCGTCACTTTCTCCATTCGTCTTTGTTTATAAGACGCAAAGCGTCTCTGTTTACAGTTTCTCAATGAATGTCACCCCTTTCCCATTGATTTGTTTCGTTCACGAAGAAAACTACTTCCGTCCTGTACTATTTTCTTCCATTCTCTTAGAAACGTGAAATGATTTAAAGCATCTCATTCTATCGTACGCCTGCATACCACATCACACTCCTCAAGCATATTTATCGTACCATACCATACACTCCTGGTTTTCCGAATAGGGTTTTCACTGTGCAGTCGACATCCTTAAACGCTTCCATGAACCTCCAAATTTTCAAATTGCGGGTTTGCAGCAGTCATTTTGCTGAATATTGACAAAATTGTGAAGGACATTGAAGCCGGGGTTCCGTGGGTCATTTGAAGAGATTGACAGCGGGAAATTACCTGTTGAGGAGCTGTGGCTCAGCGGGTCAGTCGAGGAGATTGGCGGGGGAAATTGCTAGCTGCTGGGGAGAATAGTCCAGAGCCGATTGACTATAATTTAATTCAAGTGTTGGCCGAGGGCTTCATACTACTCAGCTGGTGCTCCTATTTGCTGGTAAGTTTGAAGCCTAAATCCCCTTGATTTGTCTGATTCAATGCATACTCTAGGTACTGGCATAATTTCCTCAACTTCTTCTCGAAGTCCCACCTTCTTTTTGGCTGAAAGGTTACTACTGTTATTTTGGTAATTGCATTACCGCATTCCCAATGTATAAAAGTCTACATCTCTTACGTGAAAAAACATAAATTTTTGGATTATGTCGTGGTTTCTTCAAATTTATTTGCTTCAATCTGCTGTAGCTTGGTTAGCATACTTTGCTTATTTTTGTACTTGAATTTTTGGATTATGTCGTGGTTTCTTCAAATTTATTTGCTTCAATCTGCTGTAGCTTGGTTAGCATACTTTGCTTATTTTTGTACTTGGTTACATTTGTGTTTGTCTTTTCTAGAAGGAAAAAAAATGTAATTTATGTTTTTCCATGAAATACATATCGGGGGAAACCCGCTGGGCACTTCATGTAAATGAAAGAGGCGCAGTAGGTAGAAGCAGCTAATACCCATAGGAGTAGAACTGTCTAATTAAAGCAGCTAATATTCTCTACTACATCATATTCTCTGTTCTCTTTATGATCTCAAGCTTTCCGATATGATGAATCTCTCCAATCAGACGGGATTACGAGGGAAAATTGTCTGATTCACCATTCAAAGCGAATAATACTCTCTACCGCATCATATTCTCACTTCTCTGTAGTGATCTTTAGGGTGTCAAGATCAATCTTCGAACGCTTCTGAATAGGGTCCCCGGATCATCCAGGTTTCAACAGAATTAGTTTTTTTCCTATCTGATCAGTGGATCACTTGAGTGTTGGCGTGAAGAGAAATTCACAGTGAGCATTATTTTAAAAGCCAGAGCATTTTATTGCCCAGAGCGTGATCGAAAGAGCATATTATTTTCTTCAAACTAATTATATCAGGGCTTGTCTACGGATTACAACATTTTAAATGATCAAATTGCATTATCTACAATAGGCAATTTTCCTTCTAGCCTCTTCTGTTTGATAATATTTTTGTATAATATATATGCATTTTTAGATACCAATGTGTTTTTTTAATAACATAATGAATGTTTCTTATATGCGAGATTTTGAATAATTTCTTGTACCTTTCCCCTTTCTCGTAGTGTTTCCTGTTTTCCATTTCTGGTAATGTACGTTTCGCTGTGGTTCTTACTAGGACTGAATTTGGAGTCTAAAATAGAATACTTCAAACCACTATTTACTGCCGGTCACCTAGCACAAAATCCCCCGCCCTTGGCCCCCAATTGGGAAGAAGGGGATTGAAGTTTCAAAATTGAAGAAGCCTGCTTGGTGAAAGATTGTTGATGATATGACCTTTTTGCCATCATGAATCATTCTATCATTGGTAAGTACAATGTATGTTCAAGTTTTCCATGAATTGAACTATGGCCCTTTTAATTGGCTAAATCCTGAATTGCTTCAATGCTTGTTTTTCTGGTATCGAGCAGACCCATATCAGGGAGACTTCCCTGAAGTCATAGAAGAGTTCCTGGAACAAGGGGTAGCCAGGTGCATTGCATTCAATAGCAGGGGCACACTTCTTGCTGGTTAGTATTCATTGCCCCCTCCCCCTGCGCCCCTCTCTCTATAATTATGCTTGTAGGAGTTTGATGTTCAGTTTTTCTTTCTTCCCATTCAAAGATTTGTGCCAAAATGGCATAAAGCTGGAGATATGTTCACATTACTTCTATTTTTCTGTCATCAGTTTTTATGTCTAGATCATATATAAATTAGGGAGTCTTATTTACCGAAAGGAGCAGATTGCATCTGGCATTGCAGTATTTTTTGGAGGGAACTAGTTGAAATCGATACGCTGATGGAAAATTCAACTAGTTTATGAAGTTATCTCCTTGTTCTGAAGTGTCAAGGCTACAGAGAGGTTTCTAAATTTTCAACGATGGAATTTTTTGTTATTATGCCCAACCATGAAGTAAAATAGGTATTATGTCATATATGTCGTTTCCAAGAACACTCAACAAAAGTTGATCATTTATCGATTCTTGTCAAATATAAAAATCCTTGATTGAAAGAAGGAACAAAAGATATAACTTTCTGATGTTAAAATATGATGTTCTGTAGATTGCGAGCTGCTGCAAATGCGTGATCTTTTGTGTATTAGTGTATTAAGTTATGTTAATTTTAGGCAACAATGGTATGTTCTATGCTATGCTTTAGAGCAATTTTACTTCAATTTCTTTGTTAGCCCAATATCAATATTCAGAGTAGCAATCACATCAACATGATAGTAAAATGCAGTAGAACATAAACATAAACAGTAGAAGACAAGCTAAGACAAGAGGACACAAGATGTGGCACTAGGCAGGGACAAACCCCATTGTGGGAAAACCCTTGATCAAATCTTCTTTCAGTCTTCAATACTTCAGTAGAGAGAGATAGTACAATTTACAAATCTGAAAATTTATAATAGCAGCAAAAGAGCTTTAACCAGAAAAGTCAACATTGGTCAACAGGGCAAATTTGACCCTCAGCGAATCGGTCAACTTCAGTCAACTTCGGTCTCCAAACAACAAGATAAAACAACCCTCAAAATAGTGAAATTCAGCGCAGTCAAAGTCTGGTCAAACAGCCCACCTGCGGTCAGCCCTAGCTGTAGTCAACATTGGTCAACAGTGAACGTTTAGCCTCGATTTTTGTCCCTAGAAATGCGGCCTGCCAAACAGAGATATCCCTCACAAAAACACAGTCAAAGGAGGTCAATGCATGCTGGTCAATGCTTGGTCAAATTGTCTAGAAATTCAGCCTCCTGAAATTTCTCTCTCTTGAAATTTCGCTCTCCTGAAATTTCGCTCTTCTAAAATTTCGTCCTCCTGAAATTTCGCTCTCTTGAAACTTCAGACGTGTGGAGAGAGAGAGGCCCAAAAATCCGTACCCAATCAACGAGGAGAGAGAGAGAGAGAAGTGTGAAGATGAGTGCGTCCAAAAGAGGCTAAGTCACCTTCTATTTATATGCAACGTTGAGGATGAATAGACGTGACTGTTGGGCTTCTGAGCCTACCTAAGTTTGCTGGGCGACCTTGACAATTTGACCATAGTCAAAATAAATTCATGACTTCATTTGTACATGTCAAAATCGGATGATCTTTAGATCAATCTTACACTTCTCGGAGAGAGGAATCCAAGAAAAATATCAGTTGTCATAAATAAGATGACCCATGTGGAGTTTGGTCCTAGTTGCCAATTCTAACACTCCCTCTGAACTAGGGAGAATTCCATCCTGCCAATCTGTACTATCTTTGCCATCAGTGCACTGCTCTGCTCTGCTAAATTATGAAGAAGAAGAAGTGATCGAGAATGTATCATACCATTCTCTACTGACCCGAAGTTAGTCTTAATCAAAGGAGAGTGTGTCATACCACTCTTACTGACCCGAAGCTAGTTCCAATCAAAAGAGAGTGTTTCATACCACTCTTACTGACCCGAAGTCAGTGCCAATTGATCCCAGATCAATATTGGTCATCCTAGCATAAGGAGTACGACAATACACGATGCGTCCATCTGTAGTACTATGGTCCCTATCCTCATTCCCCTACTCATTGGCCAGATGAGAGGTACTTCCCATGAGTTCCAGACTGCATGGGTAGGATGTCTCAACAGGAGAAGGATGAACCATTCATCCTGCCTACATGTCGCCAAGGGGTATCGTAGGGGAAGGCTGAACCACTCACCCTATAGTTGCTCTTCGCTCCAAGTATCCCAAGCCCCCTGGAACTCCTAGAGCCCAATGTCCATCTCATACAGGACCCTCATAAGAGGGTCTCTCCACGACTCCAAGTCATTCTTGGAAGGCCAAGAACTTGACCTTCCCCAGGGGCTTTGTCAGAATATCAACGACCTGCTCATCAGTCCCAATGTCATGTAGCCTTATTGCTCCTCGTTGTACCATATCCCGGATAAAGTGGTACCTGATACTATATGCTTGGAGCGATCATGAAACACGAGATTCTCTGATAATCGGATCCCACTCTGGTTGTCACAGAGGATCACGGTGGTATCCAACACATGCCCAAACAGCTCATTGAAGAGCTTCTTCAACTAGATGACTTCATAGGAGGCCATACTATCAGCTATGTATTCGGCTTCAACGTTGCTCAAGGCAACCGATTTCTGCTTCCTGCTCATCCAGGATATCGAAGTAGAACCCAAAGAAAAACAACATCCAGAAGTGCTCTTGCTATCCACCACAGTGCCAGCCCAATCAGCATCAGAATAACCATGCAACCTCACATCTCCGGCAGTGTATCTTAGTCCATGAGTGATTGTGCCCCGAAGATATCTCAGAAGATTCTTGGCACCAATCTAATGTATATGATGATGCTCAACCATATATTGGCTTAATGTGTTAATTGCAAAACATATGTTTGAATTCAAGCTTCTGTGATCCATAACTTGTTAATTCATGAAAATTTTCAGAAAAAAACACATAGAGTGTTAGGTCGATGCGTTTCGAACCAGCCAATGTGGTTCATTTTTAGGACAAGATGAAGATGGACGGGAGTTCACCAAGAACGCAGAGCTCTTATGAGTTGACGATACTCATAAGCATTTCCCAATTCAGGTCCAGTAGCACTACTACATAACTTCTTAAAGTTAAGTTCCATCGGGGTAGTCACAGGCTTGCAGTCCACTATCCCAAGTCTTTCCAATATCTTCACAACATATTTTCCTTGAGATAGGAAAATTTCATCTAGCTTTTGCCATACCTCCAACCCTAGGAAGAAGTGCATCGGTCCTAGGTCCTTCATCTCAAATTCAGAAGCCAACTCCCTCTTACATTTGTGAATGAGAGGGTCTGCAGCTGTTAGAAAGAGGTCATCCACATAAAGTCCCAGAATGAGAGGTTTATCATTTTCAACTTTAAAGTAAAGGTTCAGATCAACTTCACTTCTAGTGAATCCCAGCTTCATCAGATAGCTATCGATTTTCTCATACCAAGCCCGAGGTGCTTGCTTCAACCCATAGAGAGCTTTCTTCAACCTGCATACATGAGATTCCTGGTCATGAACCTCAAACCCCTCTGGTTGTTCCACATAGACTTCCTCTTTGATCGAACCATGCAAGAAAGCGGTTTTGACATCCATTTGATGTAGGTTCCATCCTTGTGAGGCAGCAAGGGCTATGATCGAGCAAATGGTGGTGTATTGGGCAACATGTGCAAATATCTCACTATAATCTACACCTTCCTTTTGAGAGAAGCCTTGAGCAAGAAAGTGATCCTTGAACTTTTCTGCACTACCATCAACTCCATGCTTGATTTTGAAGAGCTAATTGGAGGTGACAACTGATTTGTCCTGAGGTCTAGGGACCACATCCCAGACATCATTTTTCATAATTGACTCGTACTCTTCATTCATAGCATCCTTCCATACTTGTTGCTTCACGACTTCTTTGAATGATGAAGGCTCATTTTGAATGATAGTGCTCATGGCGGTCAAATATCCTTGATACCTGTTCGAAGGCTCATTTTGAATGATAGTGCTCATGGCGGTCAAATATCCTTGATACCTGTTCGGCTTCTTGCTTTCACGGAAAATCCCCCTTGGTGCAATGTGTCTCTTAGCATCTTCGAGAGTCTCTCTAAGCCATGAGGGTCTCCTTTTGGAGGAGGGCTCATGAGGAGGAGGATCAATAGAATCCATAGGTTCATCAACATCAGGCATCGTTTCGTCTTCTTTTGCAGCCTGATTTCCGGTGTCAACTTCTTTGTCCTTCCTTAGGATAGGAAGGTTGTTGATCTTCCTGAGGGTCATATCTTCATTGAAGGTGACATCATGACTTATCTCAACTTCCTTTTGACCAGCCACATAAATTCTATATCCCTTAGAATTTTCACTATAGCCCACAAAGATTCCTTTCTTCCTAGATGCACCAAATTTGCTTCTTTTCTCTTTCGGCACATGAAAATATATGGGGCTTCCAAAAATTCTAAAATGAGAGACATCTGGTTTCTTACCAGTGAACATTTCTTCGGGAGTCTTGGAGTACAATGCTTGATGAGGGCATCGGTTTTGAACATACATAGCGGTATTTGCAGCTTCAGCCCATAGGAACTTTGAAGGCCTTGATCATGAAGCTTGGCACGAACTGCTTCTACAATAGAGCGATTCTTCCTTTCAACCACACCATTCTGCTTAGGAGTGTATGACGTTGTAGCCTCCTTCTTAATGCCAGCTTCTCTACAATAATCTTGGAATTAATTGGATTAGTACTTGGTCCCATTATTAGTCCTCTATCTTGATTTTCTTCTCGGATTGGTTTTTGATCAAGGCTTTGAAGTGTCGGAACCAGGTGAACACTTCATCCTTCTTCTTCAAGAGGTAGATCCAGGTCTTGCGAAATAATCATCTGTAAAGGTGAGATAATATAAGTATCATCCCAAAGAGTTTACGGGCATCATACCAGATATGTCGGAGTGGATCAATTGCAATATATCTGTGGTCTTGCTATTACTTGAGGGGGATGGTCCCCTTGTAAATTTTCCTTTGGCACATCCTAGACATACACCTTCATGCTTACTTTCAACTTGGGCATGCTTGTCACCATCTGTCTCACATCGGGTAGGGCCTTATAATGTAGATGGGCAAACCTCTAGTGCCATAGTTCAGATTGTAGAGATGTGTCACAAGACATGGCTCCAAACGGACTTCCTCCAACTTGATACAAAGTGTCAACCCTAAACCCAAGAGTAAAAGCATCTTAAAATTTCTTTTCCAAACACGTACCTTTCCATCGATAAAAGCCACCTTGAATCCTTTGTCTTCCATTGTCGAAATGGACACCAGGTTCTTCTTGAGATCGGGTACATATAGTACTTCTTGCAAATGAATAGTGGTACCTTGATTCAATTGAAGGGTAACATTCTGTTAAAATTGGCAACTAGGGCTAAACTCCATGTGGGTCATCTTATTTATGGTAGCTGATATTTTTCTTGGATCTCTCACATCGAGAGGTGTAGGATTGATCTAAATATCATCCGATTCTGATAAGTATTCATGGAGATATGAATTTATGTGTGTTATGGGACAATTCGTCAAGGTCGGCCAGCAACCAGATAACCCCCATTTGTGCTCAACATTTTAGTATAAAAGGAGGTGACTTGATAGTCATTTGTGCACACACTTCACTCTTGATTTCTCTCAACTTGTTTTGGGTTTTAGTGGAAGAGAAGTCTAAGAGGGGGGAGCCCTAAATGCAGTTCTAAAAGGAGACCCTATTAGCAGTAAAAGAAGGATTCCCTAGCCGCAGGTCCTGTGAAGGTTTGGCCGCAGTTCAAAGGGAGATCTAGCACGGTGAAGGAGGCCTAATAGTTGTCCCTAAACGCAGTCTTATCATACCTTAGATTCCCTAATCTATACGCTGTTTGAGACAACCCTTAAACGCTGGAAAAGGGATATCCTAATCGCAGTAAAGAGGCTCCCTAACTCGCTATCTAAAGGATGCCCTAACTAGCAAAGAAGGTAGCGACAACGTGGGTGTCTTAGGGCTGTTGGAGCCTCTTGGTGATTGCGTGGAGGGTTGTTCTATGCTACAGCCAAGCCGAGTTTTAAGAAGGAAGCACATAGCTCTGTGAGGGCAGAAAGAGGTAAGGTATGACTGTTTTGGAGGGCTGCTAGGGTGCCGTAGAGATCTGCGGTAGGCCCCAGGTCTAGCCACTCCAAAACAGGGTTGTGTGTAGGCTTGAGATGCTGCCATATGCCCATAACAAATACATATGGAGGCAACACTTTACCTTGACTAGGCCGTAGTTATTTGGAGGTTGTTTGTGTGGGTTGATAAGGATTGTTGCAGCATGCACATGCCCTAACCAGGAACAACAGTACAACAATATTGCAACAACGATTGTGTAGTGTATTGGGTCAAAGTTTTGACGCAGTCAACCCTCATCCTATACAGACTTGGAGCAGCATAGCATGATGTATAGTGCACATAGGAGCAACAATGCATAGCATGATGTACAATGCAACATATGATGGTGCAACATGGTGTAGATCAGTGTTGCTGGACATTGGAGCAACAATGGGACAGCATGGTAATGATGGGCATATAACAGCAGCGAGAATGCATACAGCAGCAGGATGATGAGGTATTGCAACATGCATTTGGGTGCAACATAGTGCAATGAAGAGCGCAACATAGTGCAACAATACAATGATGGGTACAATCATGATTGGTGAAGCATGATGAGATGCAACATGGTGATGATGGGTGCAGCATGGTGCAACACAGTGAGGTGCAAAGTGATGATGAGGTGCAACATAATGATAGGTACATCATGGTGATGGAGTCACTTTGGAGAATCAGTTGAAGCAACATGTCTTCAATTGAGTTCAGCTACCTCATGTGTCATCTTCTTAGAGATGATCTATGCTCTTATTTAGATAAGTCAAAGTGTTGACTTCTGTTGTATATGTACATCTCTCTCTCTCTCTCTGCTGAACTATTGAAGAAAGTATAAGAAGAATTGATCAAGGGTTTCCCCACATTGGGGTTTGTCTCTGGCTAGCGCCACATCTTGTATCCTCTTGTCTTGGCTTTTCTTCTGCGATTTATGTTTATGTTTTATCTGCAATTTACTATTATGCTGATGTGATTGCTAATCTGGAAAAGATATTGAGGTAATTGTGAAAATTGAAATAAATTGCTCTAAGCATAGAACATACCTAAAATTAACATGGTATCAGAGCTGAGGTGAAGATGAAGCCCAAGCAAGAGTGAAAGAGCAATCTTCGAAGACAGTTGGGAAAGGACAAAAGGCTCAATGGATTCCTCATCCCTCTTCAAATTCACCAAGGGTGAAGTTGAAGCAGAGAATATTATCAGAATGATGCAGCAGAAGCTTTTGATGGCCTGCCTAAAGATGACTTCAATGGGAAGTCCGGATCAAAGGGTGGAAGGAAAGGCAGATGCCTTGCTTGCCATAAGTTTGGCCATTATGTGAGGAAGTGTCCGAATAGAAGGGACACATCACTTGATGATGATAACAATCATTCCAGGGGCATCTTCAATGATCCGAGGAATGACAGGTACAATGGCAAAGGAAAAGGGAATGCAGGTCATCAAGGAAATGGCCGATTCTTCAAAGAAAGCAAGGAACTCCAGACTCTTTGAGAATTTGGCTTATTGATAGTAGTGCTTCAAGGCACTTCATCAGATAGAGGGAAGCTCTCTTTAATTTGGTAGAGATGGAAACAATCGTGGGGATTATACTTGGAGTCAATGCCACCTATCCTAGAAAGGGTGTAGGGAATGTTACCCGTCAATTGAATAAGGGTAACACGATTAATTTAGAAGAAGTTCTTTATGTACCTGGTCTCAAGAAGAACCTGGTGTCCATTTCGGCAATGGAAGTCAAAGGTTTCATGGTGGCATTCATCGATGGAAAGATACGTGTTTGAAAATAGAATTTTCAAAGATGCTTTTATCCTTGAGTTCAACATTGGCAATTTGTTTCAAGTTGCAGGATGGTCCATTGGGGACCATGTGAGTTGACACATCTCATCTATAGCACCGGAGGTTTGTTTATTATGGGGTCCTACCTGATGTGAGTCAGATGGTGACAGGGATGCCTGAATTCAAGAAGAACATGAAGGTACATGTCCGAGATGTACCGAAGGAAAATCTTACAAGGGGACCATTCCCCTCATGTCGCTGGTCCACAAGATTGGAACAACCTGAGGGGTTTGAGATTCATGATCGGGAATCTCATGTATGCAGGTGGAAGAAAGCCCTCTATGGCTTGAAGCAAAACATCCCGGGCTTGATATGAGAGGATTGATAGCTGTCTGATGAAGCTGAGATTCATTAGGAGTGAAGCCGATCCAAACCATAGGTTGTGGATGATAGACCTCTCATAATGGTACCTTATGAGGACGACCTCTTTTTGATAGGTGTAGACCCTGTCGTTTGTAAAAGTAAGAGGGAGTTGGATTCCAGATTTGGAATGATGAATTGCAAGCCCGTGACCACCTCGATGAAGCCTAACTTTAAGAAGTTATGCGGTAGTGATGCCAGACTTGATTTGGAAAATGCCTCTAAGTTTCATAAAGTCATTCTAGCATTGATGTTCTTGGTGAACTCCCGTCTAGATATACGTTTTGCAGTTAGCATGTTGAGCTCATATATGGATGAGCCTCATTGGATTGGTGCCAAGAATCTTTTAAGATATTGTCAGGGCACAATCTCTCATAGATTGGGATACACTGCTGAAAAAGTGACGCTGGATATTTATTCTGATGCTGACTGGGCAGGTAGTGTGGAGGATCGCAAGAGCACTTCTAGGTGCTGGTTCTCTTTGGGTTTTGCTTCGATATCCTGGATGAGTAGGAAGCAGAAGTCGGTTACTTTGAGCACCGATGAGGCTGGATACATAGCAGTGAGTATGGCCTCCTGTGTAGTTGTCTAGTTGTGGAAGCTCTTCCGTAAGCTGTTTGACACATGATGGATACCACCATGATCTTCTGTGACAACCAGAGGGGGATTTGACTATTGAGGAATCCAATGTGTTATGATCGCTCCAAGCATATAGACATCAGGTACCACTTTATCTAGGATATGGTACATCGATGAGCAAGAAGGCTCCATTGCATTGGGACTGATGTGCAGGTCGCAGACATTGTGTCGAAGCCCCGGGGAAAGGTCAAATTTGTGACTTTGCAATACGACTTGGAGTCGTTGAGAGATCCTCTTATGAGGGTCTTATATGATGCATGCATTGAGCTCTGGGAGCTCCGGGGGGCTTGGGGTACTTCTTGGAGCAACAAGTGACCACAGGGCGACTCACGCTCCCCTAATGGTGCGCTGTGTACAGGGTGAATGATTCAGCCTTCCCTTGTGATATCCCATGGCGACTTGTGGGCAAGATGAGTGGTTCTCTTGCTGAGGCATCGTACCCATGCAGTCTGGGACACATGGGAAGTACCTCTCATTTGGCCAATGACAGGGAAATGAGGATAGGGACCATAGTAGTACCGATGGACGCATCGTGTATCTACCATACTCCCTATGCTAGGATGACCGACATTGATCTGGGATCAATTGGAACTGGCTTTGAGTCAGTAAGAGTGATATAGCTCACTCTCTCCTGGAACTGATCTGGGATCAGTATGAGTGGTTTGAGACACTCTCTTTTGATATTGATCTGGGATTAATGAAACTGACTTTAGGTCAGTATGAGTGGTTTGGGACACTCTCTTTTGATATTGATCTGGGATCAATGAAACTGACTTCGGGTCAGTAAGAGTGACATAAATCACTCTCTTTTGGAACTGATCTGGGATCATTAAGAGTGCTATGGCATACTCTCTTATGAGACATTCTCGATCAATTCTTATTCTTCATGGTTCAACAAACCAGAGTAGAGAAGTGCAGGGCACTGATGGCAGAGAAGTGCAGGGCACTGATGGCAGAGGTAGTACCGTCTGGCAGATGGAGTTCTCCCTAGTTGAGAGGGAGTGTTAAAATTGGCAAATAGGGCCAAACTCCATGGGGGTCATCTTATTTATGACAATTGATATTTTTCTTGGATCCCTCACATCTAGAGGTGTAGGATTGATCTAAAGATCATCTGATTCTGATAAGTATTCATGGAGATATGAATTTATTTGTGTTATGGGACAATTTGTCAAGGTCAACCTACAACCAAATTACCCCCATGTGTGCTCAACATTTTAGTATAAAAGGAGGTTACTTGATAGTCATTTGTGCACACACTTCTCCTCATTTCTCTCCACTTGTTTTGGGTTTTAGTGGAAGAGAAGTCTAAGAGGGGGAAGCCTTAAATGCAAGTCTAGAAGGAGACCCTATTCGCAGTAAAAGGATGCCTAAGCAGCAGGTCTCGTGAAGGTTTGGCCGTAGTTCAAAGGGAGATCCAGCACGATGAAGGAGGCCTAATAGCTATCCCTAAATGCAATCTTATAATACCCTAGATGCCCTAATCTATACGTTGTTTGAGACAACCCTTAGATGCTGGAAAAGAGATACCCTAATCGTAGTAAAGAGGCTCCCTAACTCACTGTCCAAAGGATGCCCTAACCAGCAAAGAAGGTAGGGACAACATGGGTGTCTTAGGGATGTTGGAGCCTCTTGGTGACTGCATGGAGGGTTGCTCTATGCTACAGCCAAGCTGAGTTTGAAGAAGGGAGCACGCAGGTCTGTGAGGGCAGAAAGAGGTAAGATGTGACTTTTTTGGAGGGTTGTTAGCTATGTCACAAGGTTCGTCGAACTTTAACCTTGAGGTTCGAATTTTGGCGAACCTCATCTAACCTCATAGCCAATGACCAAGTCAGATCAAAACTCATAACTTCATGTTACAACTCAAGCTTGTATTTTATCCTTGCAGTTTCCAAGTTTGTGATAACATATTTTATGTTTATTGATGTTGATTTGTTACTATTTTATCCTATAATTCATTTTAAATTAATATATGTTTATATATATAGACGAACCTAATAGCGAACCTCAAAAAATTCGAACTCAAACCGAACCCGAACTCGAACATGAATCATGTGACATTGGCTGTTAGGGTGCGGTGGAGATTTGTGGTAGGCCGCAGGCCCGGCCACTCCAAAACAGGGTTGCGTGTAGGTTTGAGAGGCTGCCATATGCCTAGAATAGCAACATATGGAGGCAACACTTTACTTTGACAAGGCTGCAATTATTTGGAGGTTGTTTGTGTGGGTTGACAAAGATTGTTGCAGCATGCACATGCCCTAACCAGGAACAACAATACAACAGCATTGCAGCGACGATTCTGTAGTGTGTTGGGTCAAAGTTTTGACATAGTCAACCCTCATCCTATACAGACTTGGAGCAGCATAGCAAGATGTATAGTGCACATAGGAGCAACAATGAGTACATGGTGTGCTGTGCAGCATAGTGCACATAGGAGCAACAATGCATAGCATGATGTAGAATGCAGCATATGATGGTGCAACATAGTGTAGATCAGTGTTGTTGGACATTGGAGCAGCAATGGGACAACATGGTAATGATGGGCATATAGCAGCAACGAGAATGCATATGGCAGCAGGATGATGAGGTATTGTACCATGCATTTGGGTGCAACATAGTGCAATGAAGAGCTTAACATAGTGCAACAGTACAGTTTT
Source organism: Pinus taeda (assembly GCA_000404065.3). NCBI lineage: Eukaryota > Viridiplantae > Streptophyta > Pinopsida > Pinales > Pinaceae > Pinus > Pinus taeda. Next base: position 255,406 of record APFE030575962.1, on the reverse strand, counting down.
GGGTACAGTCATGATTGGTGAAGCATGATGAGATGCAACATAGTGATGATGGGTGCAGCATGGTGTAGCACAGTGAGGTGCAACATGATGATGAGGTGCAGGAAAATGATAGGTGCAACATGGTGATGGAGTCACCTTGGAGAATCAGTTGAAGCAACATGTCTTCAATTGAGTTCAACTACCTCACGTATCATCTTCTTAGAGATGATCTATGCTCTTATTTAGATAAGTCAAAGTGTTGACTTCTGTTGTATATGTACTATCTCTCTCTCTGTGCTGAACTATTGAAGAACATATAAGAAGAATTGATCAAGGGTTTCACCAGATTGGGGTCTGTCCTTGCCTAGTGCCACATCTTGTGTCCTCTTGTCTTGGCTTGTCTTCTGCGATTTATGTTTATGTTCTATCTGCAATTTACTATTATGCTGATGTGATTGCTAATCTGGAAAATATATTGAGCTAATTGTGAAAGTTGAAATAAATTGCTCTAAGTATAGAACATACCTAAAATTAACACATCCCCTACTCCCTTCACGTGATAGGTGGCATAGTCTCCAAGGATGATCTCCAAGTTTGTCTCCTTTTCTATTAGATTAGAGAGGGCTTCCTTGTATCCGGTGAAGTGCACTGAGGCACCACTATCAATCAACCAATTTCCCAAAGTGTCCAGAGGAGAGGCAGTGGTGAGGGCCGATATAAGATAATACTTTTTTTGCTTATTGTTAACAAAATTGGATTCTTCATACCTAGAGTTCCTTGATTTCTTGGAGGGTTGACCATTTCCTTGATGTTTCGCATTCCTTTTTCCTTTGCCATTGGTCTTGCCATTCCTTTCATCGTTGTTGTTGAAGTTGCCCCTGGAATGATTGTGATCATCATCATGCGATGTGTCCCTTCTATTTGGACACTCCCTTGCATAGTGGCCAAACTTATTGCAAACAAAGCACCTGCCCTTCCTTCCTCCCTTAGATCTAGGCTTTCCTTGGAAATGACCTTTAGACCCTGCATTATTTCTCCTTTTGGAATGAGCGGAGAATGCAATGGGTTGCTTCTATTAGAAGGCATCTTTTGCTCCACCATTCTTGTTTCTTCTTGAATGCATCTCGATATCAATTCTTCAAACCTTGGAATTCAATCATTGTTGAGGACGGTGGTTCTAGATACATACCACTCAGGTGGGAGTCCTCCAAGGATGGTGAGAGTAAGTTCCCTATTAGGAACAACTTCTCCAATCGAGAGCATATCATTCTTGATCTTAGTAATCCTCAAGAAATAGGATTGAATATCCTCGTCCTTGCCCTTCTTATTATTCTTGAAATATAGAATTTGATTAGCATTACTAACCTTGAACATGCCGACCAACCTGTCGTAGATCTCCTTGGAGGTCTTCTATTCAGAGATGTAGGCCACCAAATGCTTGTCAATGGAATCCCTGATAATCATCTTTGCTTTGACTTCAGCCCTATTGTACTTGGTCTTCGCAGCAGCGAGTGCATTTGAAGGAGGTCAGGGATTTTACCCTGCACATAGTCCATCACTTATTTTTCTTCCAAGGTCAAATCAAGAGACATCTTCCATCCATGATAGTCAGATTTATCATGGAGCTTGTTTTCAGCCGGGAAGTAGGGTGAGGAACCCATTTGTCCTTGTCCAACTGCCTTTGGTGATTGCTCTTTCACTCTTGCTTGGGTTTTGTCTTCACCTCAACTCTGATACCTTGTTAATTTTAGGCAACAATGGTATGTTCTATGCTTTAGAGCAAGTTTACTTCAATTTCTTTGTTAGCCCAATATCAATATTCAAATTAGCAATCAAATCAACATGATAGTAAAATGCAGATAGAACATAAGCATAAACAGTAGAAGACAAGAGGACACAAGATGTGGCACCGGCTAGGGACAAACCCCAATGTGGGGAAACCCTTGATCAAATCTTCTTTTAGTCTTCAATAGTTCAGCAGAGAGAGATAGTACAATTTACAAATCTGATAATTTATAACAGCAGCAAAAGAGCCCTAACCAGAAAAGTCAACACTGGTCAACAGGGCAGATTTGACCCTCAACAAATCGGTCAACTTCGGCTCCAAACAGCAAGATAAAACAGCCCTCAAAACAGTCAAATTCAGCCCAGTCAAAGTCTGGTCAAATAGACCACTTGCGGTCAGCCCTAGCTGCAGTCAACAGTCAATGTTTAGCCTCAATTTTTGTGCCCAGAAATGCGGCCTTCCCAAACAGAGATAGCCCTCACAAAAACACAATCAAAGAAGGTCAACGCATGCTGGTCAATGCTTGGTCAAACTGTCCAGAAATTCAGTCTCCTGAAATTTCGGACGTGTGGAAAGAGAGAGGCCAAAAAATCCGTACCCAATCAATGAGGAGAGAGAGAGAGAAGTGTGAAGATGAGTGTGTGCAAAAGAGGGTAAGTCACCTTCTATTTATATGCAACGTTGAGGATGAATAGACGTAACTGTTGGGCTTCTGAGCCTACATAAGTTTGCTGGCCGACCTTGACAATTTGACTATAATCAAAATAAATTCATAACTTCATTTGTACATGTCAGAATCGGATGATCTTTAGATCAATCCCACACCTCTCAGAGAGAGGAATCCAAGAAAAATATCAGCTGTCATAAATAAGATGACCCATGTGGAGTTTGGCCCTAGTTGCCAATTTTAACAAGTTATCTCCTTGTTCTGAAGTGTCAAGGCTACATAGAGGTTTCTAAATTTTCAGTGATGAGTTTTTTGTTATTATGCCTAATCACAAAGTAAAATAGATCATATGTCACATATGTGGTTTCCAACAAACACTCATCAAAGGTTATCATTTATCAATTCTTGTCAGATATGAAAATGCTTAATTGAAAGAAGAAACAAAAGAAATAGCTTTTTGGTGTTGAAGCAGAATGTTCTGTAGATAGCTGATGAAAATGTTGTTGTATTTTGTCCTCTGTCATTGAAATCGAAACTGAACTTTCAAATGTCTAAAGCTACTGTTAGCTTTTTTGTAGAGTGGGTTAACAGCAGCCGGGAAATATTCTGTTTTTTACTGGTAACAATTAAATAAGGTTCTTCCATTTATGAATCAACAAACCTGGAAACAAATGTTGCTAAAGCTGTCAAAATTATTTCATGCTCTCTTTTCCTTTTTGGAAATGAATGCAAAAGTTTTAGGAACTCATATTTGTTACTAATATATCAATGATTAATAACAATTCTGTTATCTTATTTGCCCACAGGCTACAGCCTTTTAGAATTTCTATTTTTCTCTTCACAATTGTCATTACGTTGTATGCTTCCTTTGCATATTAAACGCTCACTTTCATCTCTATCTGTTGGAAAGAGATTTGATTTGTTGTTTATCTGGATGAAACAGCTGGCTGTACAGACGGAACTTGTGTTATATGGGACTTTGAAACCAGAGGAGTTGCTAAGGAACTTCGTGACAAGGACTATGGTGCAGCTATTACAAGCGTTTGTTGGTCCAGGCGTGGTTGTCAATTACTGACATCTGCTACAGATAAATCTTTGACACTCTGGGATGTTGCTGAAGGACGAAAGGTTGCACGTATTACACTCCAGCAGACTGCCTTATATGCTCGTCTTCATCCTGGATCACACAATCCATCTTTGGGTTTGGCTTGTCCCATGGCCAGTGCACCAATCCTTGTGGACTTCAATTCAAGCAACCAGTATGTACTTCCTGTTACAGCACATTCTGCTGGTACAGAACAAGCTGCCCATCCTCGGAGTAAATTCTCTGATGGAAGTGCAGCTCTTAAATCTGCTGCTGCAAGTTTTAATAAGAGAGGTGATTTAATTTACGTTGGGAATTCGAAAGGGGATATATTGATTATTGATACAGAAACAAGAAAGGTACAAGCAGTATTTCAGGTTCCTGGGAATGGACTAATTAGGCAACTTGTTTTTAGCAATTGTGGCAAGTATTTGCTTTCTAATTCGGGGGATCGCACAATTCGAGTTTTTGAGAATTGTCTACCTCAAGATAAAGCAGCTCGTGCTTTGGAAGATTTAGTCAATGCTTCTGGTGACAGTGCAGTGACTGAAAACATTAAGCTCGTGGGATCTCAATGCTTGAAGCTTTCAAAGGAATTCCAGGATGCTGTTAACCGTCTTCCCTGGAAGGCTGCATGCTTTAGTGGTGACAGTGAGTGGGTTGTAGGTGCACCTGCTAGCAAAGGGGAACACAAGATATGTATATGGGACAGATCTGGGCAGCTTGTCAAAATATTAGAAGGGCCAAAAGAGGGTTTGACAGATTTATCTTGGCATCCTACTCGCCCAGTGGTGGTTTCAGTGGCAATGCCTGGGGTAATTTACATATGGGCCAAAGACTATACAGAAAATTGGAGTGCGTTTGCTCCAGATTTCAAGGAGCTAGAGGAAAATGAGGAATATGTTGAGAGAGAAGATGAATTTGATATGATGCCTGACACTGAGAAGGTACTTTTTCAATGCTGAATCTATGACATACATTTTCAACCTTGTCATTTGGATGTATGTGAATATTCACTGAATGCTGTAACATTGCTTGAATAGGTAAAAATTGCACATGTTGATGAAGATGAAGAGGTTGACATCATGACAACAGAAAACTTTTTAGATAGTGACTCGGATGAATCTGGTGAAAGGCTATACCATTTACCAACAATTCCATTGCCCGATAGTCCTAAACAGCAGGAACAGTCTTCAGCAAGCCCCTCTAAACCTGAAAGCAGCACTCCTCCTCAGTCAGACAGGTCTCCTGCTCTAGATGAAGAGAAAGCTAATAGAACACCAGAGAATAGTGCTGCTCAAGCTCCAGATTCTCCTTTAGGTGAGAAGATTACTCAGCATCAGTTCTTTTTATGATATGAGTCTGTTGTATAAATATTAAACGTGTCTTGTTTTGTTAGTGTATTTGTCAAATTGCATATAGTTATTGTTCAAACTGCAAAACTGTCCAATTAGTCATCAATCTAAGATCAGCAATATTGATGACATCGAGCTGAAAACTAGATTGCTTTGCCAATAATACTAGTCCATTAATATGCAATCATTACATGACGGTTCAAAATGTTTTGTTTTTTTTGCACTGAAAATTTGAGAAAACATTATTTTTGCCATTCTATGCTTTTTAAATATTGCCATTGTTTCTACTGCTATTAAACAAAGACCTGGGTTTTCTGTGTGTAGGTCTGAGTTCACTCCCAGATGTAACTCCTATGACTATACAGAAAACATATTAAAGCTTAAATGACGGATAGCCAGAGACATCAAAACTTATAATAATGCTCATTCATAACAGTGCAATCAGCTCATTTATCATCTACTAGCATGCTGACCTTAAAAGATGCTGCAGCTTAGCTGTAATCTAAACAAAATTCTCACTTAAAGCCTTCAGAATGTGTTTGCTATCACATATCTCACTTAAAGCCTTCAGAATTTTTTTGCTACCACGTATCTCCCCCCTAGAAGTTGCAAAACAGGAAAATGATCAAAAGAGCCTCACCATTACTACTGGACTCGAGGATTCATGTTTCCATGTCAGATTATTGGACCCAAATATTGCATAGTTTTAAAGGTTTTGAGGGTGTGGTTTCAATAGTATGATTATTGTGATTGATTTGAAATCCGTTTATGCAGGACCAATGGTGCAGCAAATTATGCATGTATACTTAAGTGATGGACATTGTAAAAGAAATAGAAAATATGAGATGATATGATTATTTCTTGCTGTTTCTTTATTGTTTTCTAGAAATAAAATAGGTAACAACAGAACTATTGTCAACAAGATGCAATTGCAATGCATTAACACCAATATCGAAATGCAGATTAATCATCTTCTTTATATTTTAGAGGTTCACTGCCTGGCGTTACGTCAGACAGCCAGCAATTACAAGGTTTGGTTTTTATCCCCTAGGCTATTTGCCTTTACATCATCATCCTAAAAAACATATATTCTTTTTAATTGTTAGCCAAAGTCACATGAATTGGACTTGGGAATGAGTTAATGAGCTGAAGAGTAAGAGTTGATTTGAGACTTGACAAAAGCTTCCATATCCATAAAATATTAAAAAATGAACCAAAGAAAAGAGACACTGTCTCATGAATAAATTGTCATTTACAGATTAAAATAGACAGATATTTTGTATAAATGGAAAATTAAATTCTAATTCTGCATCCGTCATGTAAGTCAAAGCCTTGAAGGGTGATAGATCATAAACTTAGCTCTGAAAAATTCAGCTAGGCCTAGAGAGTATGAGTTTGACTTGAAAAGTTGAACTTGACAAAAACTTGATTAATAGAAAAATAAAAAATCTAAGCAGAATGGCATATTTTAAGCTATATGTGTTATAAAGGGGCCCATCGAGTTTCTCATCTAGCTTGCAAGTGATCTGCAATGAATCACTGTTTATTATTTCATCATTGTATTTGTGGATGCTTTATAGGGTGGAAAATAAGAGCTATGGCTGTTGCGCTTGTTACAACAAAAAGTAGCACCAACAAAGTGTAAAGTTCCAGGCACAAGGTGTTAGCTCTGTGTAACTCTAGAAGGCTATCCACTGTCACCTCAGCAGCTCTTTCTCTCTTTTTATGTTGGTTCTCCTCCAACACAAAGGGGGTATACCCAAGTAGCATTGCTAAAGCTATGGAGTGGAGGCTTTAGGTCGTACAAGTAGTTGTAGTTCAGGTGGATAACTAAATAGTGTGAGAACAAAAGGTGATGGAGAACACTAAGAGCAGTGCCAATCCAATCATGGGCTGAGTGGAGTCAAAGAGGTATGAATCCAAGAGGGTGAATGTTTGAATATCTACAGTAAAGAAGGGCTGTTCTATTTGCCACATAAACCCTAGCTTGCTGAAAATTAACCTTAGAGAGCTAGGGGTGCCACTCTAAAGCATGGTTATGAAGGTGATGTCATGTTACTATAGCAAGAAGGTTTATTAGATGCAAGCTTAACATAACGGCAACAGATATAAATGGGATTAAATCCTCACATTATACTATCCAAATGATAGATGCTCCATTTCAAGGTCTTCATAACATACTACAAGGGTTTAATACAACAATAACCAACATGTGAAAGACTTGCAAACATAAAAGGCCTCACATAAAGTGGAATCAATACCTTCAATCTTCAATTAAGCTTGCCAATATAATGTGTTACAACGAAATCTCACATCTCTTGAGCAAGGAAAATTTTAAGGATGGAAACTTATTTTAAAGTTTAGAAACCTTGGTGAATGTTACTAGTCCCCAACATGCAAACTATAAAATGTTTGATGATATTTTGTAAAAATATTCAAATTTACAATGATATTATATAGTCTTTGTAAAATTTTAGCTATTTTTAAAAGTAAATAATTTTAAAATATAAAATTTGGGCAAATCATTTTTAGAGAAAAATGGAAATTAGTGAATCAGTTTATTGGAAAAAGCATGGAAAATTAGCTCAACTGTGAATATTAGCCTCTAAAATTTTCCCTGCTCTTGAGATAAAAGTTCAAAAGCTCAAGTGTGAAACCCGCTGCACCTTGGAGGGGACCATTGTCACTTCACCAACTCTCTTCTTGCTTCTAGCTAGCTCTTCTTTGGCTCTAGGGTGTTCTCTCCAGGATAGGATTGCTAGGGCCTTGTAGTTCCAAGATTTGAGTTCAAAGGTTCCTATGGCTCAATCTATGTCAGTATTCTGGGTCTGTTCAGACATTCAATGACAATGACACAATGACAAAGATTAATGATACATAGAGACTTTACATGGTAAAACCCTAATAATCTGTCAAGGAAACATCCACAAGCAAGGTAAGGTTTTTTAAAATTAGGAGAAAATTTCATGATCTTCATAAATGAAGTAGGCACTGTTACAATAGTTTTGATAACTATTATTTGGTTTTGAAAATCAACACTGTTAGAGTAACTATAACAAATGATTTACTTAGGTAACTCCAATTTTTACATCTTCCTTTAATGAAATTGTTGTCATACTCTAACAATCTCCACCTTGACAACAATTTCCTGATACCTTGACCTTGCCAAAGGCCTTTTATCACCTCGCTTGTAACCCAAGAGAACCCAAACACCATCGCAACTTCTCTAACAACGTTGGTTTTGTAAACATGTCTATAGGGTTTTCTTGAGCATGGACCTTTTTAAGGTTTACTCCACCTCCATCAATGGCTTGCCTTACAAAATGGTACTTTATATCAAGATGTTTAGTCTGACTATGATATGCTGGATTTGTAGCCAAATGTATAGCACTTTGACTATTGCAGAATACAATTACGTTGTTCTGTATTCTTCCAAATTCACCTAGAAGACCCTTCAACCAAATTGTGTCTTTGCAAGCATGTGAGACAACATTATACTCTAACTCTATGGTTGATAAAGTATCTATTTCCTGTAGTTTCAACATCCAACTAATATCTCCCTTATAAGAGTAATGACATAATGTGAAGTAGATCTCCTTTTGCCCAAATCACTCGCAAAATATGAATCAACATAGCCACAAACATAATAATTAAGGTGATGCAATAATCACCGGTGTCTCTAAGATATCGAAGCACCCATTTCACTGCATTCCAATGTTGTTTTCCTGGATTTGCCATATACCTGCAAACAACACCCACTGCATGTGAAATATTCGGTTTTGTACATACCATCGCATACATTAGACTTCCTACTAGCATAACGAACATGAGACATATAATCCTTTTCTTCTGTACTACTAGGACATAAACCTGAAGAAGGCTTGAAATGGGAAGCCAAAAGGATATTAACCGGTTTCACATTATTCATTCCGAATCTCACAAGTGCTATCTTAACATACGTCTATTGTGAAAACCTGATCTCATCGTTTTCTATGTCTTTGTGTATTTCAATGCCCAATGTTTGTTTTGCTACTAGTAGATCCTTTGTATCAAAAGTTCCAACCATCTGAGCCCTCAACATGTTGATCTCTTCCAAGCTTTTGTTTGCAACAAGCGTATTGTCAACAAATAGCACTAAGATAATGAATATGCCATTCAAACTTTTGAAGTACACGTAGTGGTCATCCTCATTTCTAGCATAGTTCTAGCTCATCATGAAGGAATCAAACTTCTTGTACTATTACCTGGTTGTTCCATGTATATCTCCTCATCCAAATCTCCATGTAAGAAAGTTGTTTTAAGTTTTAACATCTAATTACTCTAACTCTAAATCGAACAAAGCAACTAGTGTCAACACAATACGAACAAATACAAGCTTCACAACTGGCGAAAGGATGTCATGGAAATCTATATCTTCTTGTTGATTTTTATAGCTGTGGAAGGTCTTCTTCTAGCTTTGTATCTTAGCATGGAGAAGACTTCGATTTGCCTCTTTCTTTCCAAAGTGACTTAGACGATATAACCTTAATCGTTGATCTCAAGTGATCTTAGGATTTAATCCTAAACATTGGTCACTTTGGAGTTTAGGGTTAGGGACTTGGCCTAATGATGAGCTGGAAGACACTTTAATTGGTTGAGCGCTTGAGTGAGTGATTTTGCCCAAGAGGTTGGCTTGACTTGATTAGAGAGAAGAACTCAAAGGGTCAAGTTGAAGAGAGAGGGGTGTCGAGGTAGCAAAGAGGAGATTGTGGCTTACATGTGGACTGAGAGGAGGTTGTAGCTCACGCGTGTAGCACCAAAGGTACGCTATAGCTCACACATGTGGTTGAGACAAGCCGTACAACGATGCTGGGGCCAAGTTTGGGCAGTAGGCCAAACTTTTTCCAACAACAGGCGGAGTTTTCTAAGTGGATTTTTCCCTTGGGAACCGTGTCACAGGTTTCCCAAACAATTGATAATTTCTATGGGTCTTACCTAGTATTTTCCACATTTAATAAACCTGTGGCTTTATACCTTATAACATTAACGTCAACTCCTTTCTTCAATTTGTAAACCCATTTACATCCAATAATCTTTCTATCTTTAGGAAGCTCTACCAGGTTCCAAGTTTTGTTTCTCCCCAAGGTATCCATTTCTTTTTTCATTGCCGTCTTCCATTTGGCACTATTGATATCGCCTATCCCTTCCTGATAACAAGAAGGTTCCCCATCATCAATAACCAAAGCAACAAATGAAGTAAAACCAATATAGGTTTTTGGAGGAATTCTCTCCCCTGTAGATCTCCTCAGTTTTGATTGTGGAATTTCCACATTTTATTGAATATCTTCAACCTCTGCAACTTCTTTGTCATAAGAAGATTCTTCTTGCTTCCTTGTGCCTATAGATGGTTGCGTTTCCAACTAAATTTGTTGATTCAACAGTACCTGTTTTTGTATTTGTTCCGATTTCAAAGCATCTTCTAGACTCTCTAACTTAATGAGAGGAGAATCATATAATATCACATCTACGCTGATGATGATTTTGTGGGCAATAGGATCCCACATTCTATATCCCTTAACAACATCGTCATAACCAACAAAGATATATTTCTTTGATCTAGGGCATAATTTATAACGCTCATTTTTAGGAGTAAGAGCGGAAGCTTCACAACCAATTTTTTTTAAATTTGAATAATCACATGTTTGGCCTGTCCAAACCTCTTCAGGGATTTTACAGTTTATTGTGACCAATGGTGATTGATTTACAAGATAACAAGCAGTAGTGATTGCTTCTACCCACAATTCTTGTTGCAAATTGGCATTGCTGACATGCTTCTTGTTATTTCTATAAGAGTCCTGTACATGCACTTGTTATGCCATTTTGCTAGGGAGTATATATAGTGGTTTTGTGTCTTATGATCCTAGCTTCTTTGCAATATTTTTCGAATTCTAAAGAAGTGATCTCGCCCCCTGTTATCCATTCTTAAACATTTGATTTTTTTGGTTTTCTTTTCCACCATTACTCTAAATTGTTTAAATGTATTAAACACATCAATTTTTCTTTTCAAAACATAAACCCACACTTTTCTAGAGAAATCATCTATAAATGTTACAAAATACGATGATTCTCTGAAAGACACTATAGGGGATGGCCCCCAAACATTAGAATGAATATAATCAAGAATTCCTTTACTAACATGATTACCTGCTTTAATTTTTTGTCTACACTTCTTTCCAAATATACAATGTTTGTAGAAATTCAAATTCAAAGATTTCAAATTTGGTAGCAATTCACCATTAATTAGTACATGTAGTCCTTTTATGCTCATATGACCCAGTTGATAATGCCATAAACGAGTGGATTCAGCTGCCTCCTCAGATGCCACCGCTACTTTGTTGATTTAAGTAATTCCATCCTACTTGTAAAGGTTTCCTATCTTAGTAGCCTTCATGACCACTAAAGCGCCCTTGGACACTTTAAGTGCTCCACATTGACCTGTAAACTTATGACCTCCATAATCCAAAGGTCCTAAAAAAATTAAATTTTTCTTTAGTTCCGGCACACATGTCTAGCACTGATTAATGTTCGTAAGAAAACCATTTTTTGTGTGGACACATATGATGAGAAGTGCCAAAATCTAACAATCAATATTCGTAGTACTAAGTAACCTTACTAATAGACAAAACTTTGTCAATCATACTTGGGCCCGATTCAAATGGATTTGCCTCCTTTCTGGAGTCATCTTTGGATTCTTGTTTTTTGGAACAATCCTTCTAGAGATGCACAATCTTGTTGTAGTGCCAACATCTGAGTTTACTCTTTTTGCCTTTCGACTTTGATCTTGATGCACCTTACATCTTTCCTCATCTTTCCTTGTACTGACCTCTAGCCACCATTGCTTCTGGTGAGGAAGTTTCAATACTTGATTTCTTCCTCATCTTTTTAGACAACAACACCCAATAACACCATCAAATTCAAGTTTTTGAGTTGTATGTATATATATATATATATATATTATAAATTAGACGCTTTGTATTATTGATATCAAAAAGTTACACACATCCTGGAGTTTCCATGCTCTGGTTGACTTTGAGGAAGTCCAAACCAGAGATTGAAAGAGATTGAACATTGTGATCTTTACATTGTGATTTCTTTGCTTGATAAGGGCATCAGATAAACAAAAAGGCCATGACATAGTAGGATTGGATAGACTGAGACTGAGAGTAGATTGACAAAACATATACATAGAGAATTTACCAAAGAATTGGAAGAGACACATAATAGATGTTAGCCTGATCCTTTTGGCTTGGTCGCTGGAACGTTCCCGAAGACTGAGTTTTGACTACACATCTTGAGAAGCATATCAAACTTTTGATCCATGATTTCTATTTTGTCTTTAAATTCTATGAGTTTGTGGAGTTCATTTTCGAGGATACGCCCAAGAAGGATCTTGGTGTGCCAGTAAACATTTATTGCTTGCATGTTGTTGGCGTATCTAGTACGGGTTGAGGTTCCTGTGTTGGGAATCCATTGCTGAGTTTCTGCTTGTACATGTTGATCAGTAGTATATCTATGATCTTTCTTGACCAGAGGTTCATAGTGAGTTATTTCTTGGTGCACGCTTTCAGGAATGATTTGCTCATAACGAGCTTGAGATTGCCTGGCTTGAGTATGGGCATGTTGCTGGGTGACTGGAGGAGTGTTTTTAGGCAGAGGAGAGGAGGGGGAGGGGCGACCTCTTCCCTTGCCATGGTGAGATGATGAGGGAGTGGGTCATGCTGTCGGGAATAAATTGGCTGAGGCGAGGAATAAGGAGATGAGGTTTGAAGGGAGGATAATCTAGTGACAGGGAGAAGTTGGTGAAGTGGCAGGGGCTTAAGAGCAGGGCTTTGAAAACAGGGGAGATGAGTCAGGAAGATTGGGGGGGCCGCAGGAGGACAAGAATTCTGATTTGAAAACAACCGCCTGGTAATGAAGCGCCAATCCACAGGCTGAAAATTCCAAGGAATGGGCCGATTAACAAGAATATGAGACAGAAGAAATTGAATTGCAGAGATAGAGATCTTACCTTGAGGTTGGGGGAGTGTGTTATGAAGAGACAAATGATCCAAGATACGACCCCCCGCAGTTCTGATAGTCTCTGAAGGATGTTGCGTGGGATTGAAGTGGATGAACGGCAGGAATGGGGTTGTTGCATTGTCCTGATAAGTGGACGAAGACACCTTAAGAAGAAGACTTTTGGCAAGATCGAGAGTGGGCATTTTATTTGTCAGCAAATTTTTCCAGTTGAACTTTGTTAAATTTAGGAAACAATGGTATGTTCTATGCTTTAGAGCAATTTTACTTCAAATTCTCTATTAGCCCAATAGACATAGCAATCACATCAACATGATAGTAAAATGCAGATTAAACATAAACATAATTAGTAGAGGACAAGCCAAGACAAGAGGACACAAGATGTGGCACCAGCCAGGGACAAACCCCAATGTGGGGAAACCCTTGATCAATTCTTCTTATATATTCTTCAATAGGTTAGCAGAGAGAGAGATAAGAGTACAATGATTTGAAGTCAATACTGACTTGTCAAAATAGGGGATCTGACATCAAAGATCTTCACAATGAAGATGACACAATGAAATTGTAATTCTGGCACCAAGGACTGCAGTTCTGAATACTGGTTAGGGCATACTTGTCAGAAATAAGTCAACCCTAAAAAGTGCTCCAACAATCACCTAAAGGACTGCAGCTTGCCTTCCACAAGATCCTCCTTCCTTTGCTGCATCACAGGTAAGGGCATACTTATCAGCCTTCTAATTTTCAACTGATTTCAGCATATCAAGCCTCTTGAGCTACGGTTCTCCAAGGTGAGACCCTTCCACCACCACACCACTCCTAACCCTCAATGCAACACTTATAACAACCTCATGTTGCTGGCTATGGCCTGCGGCCTAGCTCAGCACATACAAACGCCCTCAACCACTGTGTTTATCCTTCTATTATCCTCGGCCTAGACAACTCTTCTTGCTGGCACTAATCCGCATGTAAGACAACCCTCCGTATTCCTTGAAATAGTCCTACGTCGACCAAAGAAACCATGTTGATAGGCTTCTTGTATGCTGTCTTTTAGGTCTCCTTCTTACTGCGGTTTAGCTCCAATACAGTCCTGCAAACCCAGCCAAAGAACAACCCTTAACTTAAGCAAAAATAACCCTTCAAATGTGCCACGCTATCCCTGCAGCTCTTGTGGCCCAATAAAAGAAGTACGCTGATCTTTTTGCCCTCTTCCACACTGTCCTTAGGCTTCTCCTTGTTGTGGCTTAGGCTCACATTTTCTCCACCGAAAATTTCAAAGGTTTATTGTCTTGTTGGATGATTTGAATGAGAGAGAAAGTACCTCTATATATACCAATCGGTGGGGGTCAAGAGACATGACTATTGGATTAGGTGAGCCGACATATAGAAGAGGCCGACCTTGATATTATTGACCATAATCAAAATAAATTCATAACTTCATTTGTACATGTCGGAATTGGATGATCTTTAGATCAATCCTACACCTCTCAGAGAGAGGAATCCAAGAAAAATATCAGCGGTCATAAATAAGATGACCCATGTGGAGTTTGGCCCTAGTTGCCACTTTTAACACTCCCTCTCAACTAGGGAGAACTCCATCGGCTAATCCATCTGCCAGTCGGTACTATCTCTGCCATCAATGCACTACTTTGCACTATTTTGCTCTGCTGAACTATGAAGAAGAAGAAGTGGTCGAGAATGTGTCATACCATTCTCTACTGACCCGAAGTTAGTCCCAGATAAAAGAGTATCTCATACCACTCTCACTGACCCGAAGTCAGTTCTAGATAAAAGAGAGTGTATCATACCACTCTTACTGACTCGAAGTCAGTTCCAGATAAAAGAGTGTATCATTCCACTCTTACTAACCCAAAGTCAGCCCCAGATAAAAGAGAGTGTATCATACCACTCTTACTAACCCGAAGTTAGTTTTGGATAAAAGAGAGTGTATCATACCACTCTTACTGACCCGAAGTCAGTTTTGGATAAAAGAGAGTGTATCATACCACTCTTACTAACCCGAAGTTAGTTCCAATTGATCCCAGATCAATATAGGTCATCCTAGCATAGGGAGTACATTAGTACACGATGCGTCCATCGGTAGTACTATGGTCCCTATCCTCAGTTCCCTACTCATTGGCCAGATGAGAGGTACTTCCCATGAGTCCCAGACTACATGGGTAGGATGTCTTAACAGGAGAAGGATGAACCACTCATCCTGCCTACATGTCGCCAAGGGGTATCACAGGGGAAGGCTAAACCACTCACCTTGTACACATCAAACCACTAGGGGAAGGTTGAACCACTCACCCTATGGTTGCTCATCACTCCAAGAAGTACCCCAAGTCCCTGGAGCTCCTAGAGCTCAATATCCATATCATACAGGACTCTCACAAGAGGGTCTCTCCACGACTCTAAGTTGTTCTCGAAAGGTCAAGAACTTGACCTTCCCTAGGGGCTTCATCAGAATATTGACGCCCTTTTCATTAGTCCCAATGTGATGGAGCCTTATTGCTCCTCGTTGTACCATATCCCAGATAAGGTTCTTTGATTGAGGAAGCTCTTCAGTGAGCTGTCTGGACATATGCTGGATACCACTATGATCCGTTGTGACAACCAGAGTGGGATCCAATTATCAGAGAACCTTGTGTTTCATGATAGGAGGCTATACTAGCAGCTATGTATTCGGCCTTAGCAGTGCTCAAAGGCAACCAATTTTTGCTTCCTGCTCATCCATGATATCGAAGCAGAATCCAAAGAAAAACAACACCCAGAAGTGCTTCTTGTGATCCACCACACTACTAGCGCAATCAGTATCAGAGTAACCATACAACCTTACATCTTCGACAGTGTATCTTTGTCCATGAGTGATTGTGCCTCGAAGATATCTCAAAAGATTCTTGGCACCAAACAATGTATATGATGAGGCTCAACGTGTTAACTGCAAAGCATATGTTCGGACGGGAGTTCACCAAGAACATCAGTGCTCCTATTAGTTGACGATACTCGGAAGCATTTCCAAATTCCGGTCCGACAACACTTCTTAAAGTTAAGTTCCATTGGGGTAGTCACAGGTTTGAAGTCGACCATCTAAATCTTTCCAATATCTTTACAACATATTTTTCTTGAGATAAGAAAATTTCTCCTGGTTTTTGCCAGACCTTCAATCCTAGGAAGTAGTGCCTAGATCCTTCATCTCAAATTCAGAGGTCAACTCCCTTTTGCATGAGAGGATCTCAATAATCATCATGGCTCCCTTTAAACATTGGAAATGTATGCTTGTTCAGGGTATATCCATCAAGCCATCGGCATCCTGCTATTCATCCTTTGGTCTATACCTCAAAGTCAGCCAAACATGCTTCCTTTCAAGTAACAAGGATATAATTTTTAAAGTCACCAGATATCATATCAGCTATCATGACTCAACACCTTTTGACATGGTTATCTTTCTTGAAATACTCTATGGCTCCCTCTGAGGCCATATGTCAGATTGTCTTTCAACGATGAGATTGCTAAACGATTTCTGCCATGTGCATGACATTACTCAATAAGGATGATCTCATCCAGCCATTTGTATCCATATGACCATGATAAGTGACTTCAGAATTTCATCATCTTCCTTTGAATTGAGGAAGTATAACATCAACTACTGCACAAGGAATAAATAGTGCTGCTATATTAAAGATATCAGTTTTAAATCTTCTGTTGAAATGAGCGATATGCCGAAGCCATTCCTGACCAATATATTCCGTTTGTATTCTTGCCAAAACTTATAATTCATCAGAAGTCGTTAGTACAAGACAAAGAAAACTTACAAATCTTGTTCACAACTTCGATTGTGAACAAGATCCATTGCCAATGCTTCTGTCATTGAATACCTTCCATGCTTGATGTTGAGTTATTGCTAATGTACTGAAGTACTTCCAAGATGAAGAGAACCTGACTTCTCCCCTCTAGGTTCTGATGCTTGACATGGAATGATGAATGACTGTGAATACCTGCTGGATCCTAGAATCGGTGACCTAGTGCAATACACCTGGATTCATCTCATAAGCCAACGGAGGATCCAAACTTCTTGAGGCTTGTAGTGCTCCAAAGTTTGCCGATGAATAAAAATACTGCTGCTGTAAGTAAATAACATTTCACAGGTCAGGTTGACTGACATAAGAGATTCAGGCTGTGAATCCATGTATGAGATGAAGGCACACTTTATGGAATTCATCACCCAGGAGCTCATACTGATTCCAAACGTACATGATACTGGTGTCTCAGTTCTTCTTTCTTTACAATAGATTCTACTTGGAACAGAAGAGCTAGACTTGCTTCGAGAAGCTTGGGCCTCATGCTCGGGAATGAGTAAAAGGTTGGGTGCAATTTCATGCTCAAAGTGTCCTCAAAGTCAACTTCGGACTGAGTATTTACGTAGGAGTAAACTCAGAATTCTAATTCTTTTAAAGGCTGTCCTTTATGAGTTGAATATAGACCGTTTTCCTTTCTTCTAGAGTATGGTCGAATAGGAAGGCCTTAGATGCCTTCCAGCATTGGAGATCAGTCCTGTCAAAAAAACATTAATATATATTTGTTCAATAATGAAATATACATACCAGAGCTCTGTGGCACCTTCTCTTTCTATGACATGCGAGTTTCCAGAGGATTGTACTTTTGTGATCATCATTTTGTGACGTAACATCTCTGTGGATGTGAGCTTTCAGAAAGTTTGTCATCACTGTGGCTTTGATGCAGAGATTGGATTACATGCCAATAGAGTGCAATCAAGAGAGGGCTGATAAGGTAGCTTTGGGTTCCTTTGAATAGGGCTGAAGTGTCCTCGATTAAACATGATTTGATCCCCTCAACACAAGTAGTCTATACTTCATCAAGTTCTACACTTCAGCCTTCAGTACTTCAATCTTCAACCTTGAATCTCCTGTCATGTCTACCTGACTTGTTTCAACAAGTTATGCTTCTTGGCATTAGCATGTGTAGGGGCCATATCAACAAATGGTATTAATCCTTGCAATCTTTGTAGCTACAATATCCAGCGTTATGCAACATGCTTCAGATGTTCATCAAGAAATATCACTGTAATATATGGATTTGCATTTTCAATATTCCAGCCCATATCATGCTTGAATATACTTTAGACTGGCAGGAGTCAAGGAGGCTTGTCAACGAACTCTTAGAGATTGCTTTCTCTCGCTCTTGCTTGGGCTTTGTCCTAGCCTAGCTCTCATACCGTGTTAAATTTAGGAAACAATGGTATGTTTTATGCTTTAGAGCGATTTTACTTCGAATTCTTTATCAGCCCAATATACATAGCAATCACATCAACATGATAGCAAAATGAAGATAGAACATAAACATAATCAGTAGAGGACAAGCCAAGACAAGAGGACACAAAATGTGGCACAGCCAGGGACAAACCCCAATGTGGCGAAACCCTTGATCAATTCTTCTTATATATTCTTCAATAGTTTAGCAGAGAGAGAGAGACAGAGTACAATGAGTTGAAGTCAATACTGACTTGTCAAAATAGGGTATCTGACATCAAAGATCTTCACCATGAAGATGACACAATGAAACTGTAATTCTGGCACCAAGGACTGCAGTTCTGAATACTGGTTAGGGCATACTTGTCAGAAATAAGTCAGCCCTAAAAAGTGCTCCAACAGTCACCTAAAGGACTGCGGCTTGCCTTCCACAAGACCCTCCTTCCTTTGCTGCATCACAAGTAAGGGCATACTTATCAGCCTTCTAATCTTCAACTGATTTCAGCATATCAAGCCTCTAGAGCTACGGTTCTCCATGGTGAGACCCTTCCACCACCACGCTGCTCCTAACCCTCAAGGCAGCACTTATAACAGCCTCATGTTGCTGGCTATGGCCTGTGGCCTAGCTCAGCAACTTGCTGTAGCAACAGACCCATGCAAACGCCCTCAACCACTGCGTTTATCCTTCCATTATCCTCAGCCTAGACAACTCTTCTTGCTGGCACTAATCCGCATTAAGACAGCCCTCCTTATACCTTAAAACAGTCCTTTCTCCTCCACGCTGTCACCTATGTCAACCAAAGAAACCATGTTGATAGGCTTCTTGTACGCTGTCTTTTAGGTCTCCTTCTTACTGCGGTTTAGCTCCAATACAGTCCTGAAAACCCAGCAAAAGAACAGCCCTTAACATAAGCAAAAATAACACTTCAAATGTGGCACACTATCCTTGCAGCTCCTGCGACCCAATCACAGAAGTACGCTGACCTTTTTGCCCTCTTCCAAGCTGTCCTTAGGCTTCTCCTTGCTGTGGCTTAGGCTCACATTTTCTCCACCGAAAATTTCAGAGGTATATGGCCTTGTTGGATGATTCGAATGAGGGAGAAAGCACCTCTATATATGCCAATCGGTGGGGGTCAAGGGATGTGACTATTGGATTAGGTGGGCCGACATATAGAAGAGGCCGACCTTGATATTTTGACCATAATCAAAATAAATTCATAACTTCATTTGTACATGTCGGAGCTGGATGATCTTTAGATCAATCCTACACATCTCAGAGAGAGGAATCCAAGAAAAATATCAGCCGTCATAAATAAGATGACCCATATGGAGTTTGGCCCTAGTTGCCAATTTTAACAAACTTTAAGAAGGTGCTTGCTTGAGCCGAATTGTCATCTTGATTATGCCTGGTACCAAGAGTATGATTGTTGGAGATGTTACTAGGAGGCTTGTCCTCGAAGGAAGGAAAATAGATTGTTTGATGATGATGAGATATGGTCATGACCAAATGATGGTGCAGAGTGGTCATTTCTTGCGGTGTGGTGGTGTAGTCTAAACCTGAGGTTCTATAGCTTGTGTGAGCTTGACGGTTTTGTGGAGTCATTGGAGTGCACCATGCAAGGGTGGCACATGGAGTTGCTTTGAGGCGTGTGGCGGGCATGCCAAGTTCCATCCTGTTATATCTATTCATCAAATCATTGCAAAGAAGGGGGGTTCGCCTTATGGCACCCATCTTGGGGGGTAAGATCAACAATGGCTTGTGCTTGGCACTGTAAATAGAGAGGTTTTGGAATATGTTGTTCCCAACTCATATCCAAAGAGGCATTTACGAGGTTTAGAACATAATTGGCGAGCTGATTAGCCAATTTGTTACCTTCTCGATGGATATGGGAAAGAATAGGAGCAGAGATTTGAGCCAGAAGTTTTGCTATATGTGAAACTCGGGCTTCTAACCTCCAAATTTTGGTGACTTTGCTTGGATCAATTTCGCATTGGATTTGGTGGAATATGTGGATGATGGTTGTTGAGTCACCCTCAATGATAAGCTTTCTGTAGTGTTGCTGGTTGGCAATGAGTAACCCTTGTTCTGTTGGAAAATATGGAGACTTGTAGATTAGAACTTACTTGTGATGTTATTTGGTTCTTTATTACTTCTTTAGATATGTTCATCAAGCAATTACCAAAACAATGAAGATCACAGAGAGATAGAGTACACAAGATATAGGCTCCAAGCCAGGGCAAAACCTCTCCAAGGGGAAAACCTAGAAAATGCTTCTCTTCTTTAAAATCTTCTTACAAAAGAGACTTCTAAGACCCAAAGAACCGAGCTAATAAACCCTCCAAGCCCCAAGCTAGACCCAACAAGATCTGCCTTGAGACAACTTCCAACACTTCGATACTGGTACACTGCTACTGCAACTTCGGCCCTTGCAACATGATTTCGGCCTTGCAATTTTGGCCCCCCTACAACTGCTACAAAAGTTTGTCCTCATGCAACTGGTAGCTTCACAAACCCTAGTGAGACAATAGAAAAGCTTCCTTGACAAAATTTCGACCTCTTTTCTTCTTCTTCGTCCTCCCAGCTACTCTTCTTCTCTTTCGCTATTTCAGTCAAACTTGCTTGAGTTGTGTGTCCAAATGAGGTCGAACTCCCTTGTATTTATAGCCTTTCTTGAGGGTCAAATACCCCTACTTGATACTGACTTGATATTGCTCTTGGGCTTATCCATGGCTTTTCTTGATAAAATAAATATTTTTCTTCATTATAATGGGACTATGACACATGACCAATATTATTCTTTGTCCTAGAAAGACCTAGAAGACCTAAAAGCATGAAGAACATGCTTTTGACTCAAACTTGAGTATGAAACCCATAATCCAAAAAATAAAGTATAATTTCTTTTTCTTTCTTTACAAAGAATATACAGTGTCATGATTATAATGAAGACCAAACCTAATTATATTTTTCAACATGTTCTAGCGCCCAAATTTCTGCCACGTTGTTTGTGGTGTGACCAATGGCCCTAACAAAGATGTGCAAGATATGATCCTGCATATTGCGAAAAACCCCTCCATAACTCAATGGTCCAAGATTGCCCTTGGAGGCGCTGTCAAAGTTGAGCTTGATGAAGTGGTGGTTGGGGGAGGGGGTGGGGAGAGACGGGGGGAAGACCACTGGGATGGACTGGAGGAATGAAGGGGGAAGAAAAGGGGATTGCCTGGTAGAAAGGGAGATAGGTCGAGGAGAGTAAGATTTCGAGATTCAACAGAGTTGCATTCCCAATCTTTTTTAGTCCAAGGTAGTGAGAGGATTGATTCTCTTAAATTGAGGAGAATGGTTTGCCAATGGTCATAGGATGGGAGCATTTGCCTTTAAAGGTTCGTTAATTTGTGTTCCTTCCAAGTGTTCCAAAGGAGGAATCCCGGGATCCAGATCCATGCAAGGTTGACAAGAGGATTGGAGAAAGGAGAGGATGGCCATGAGTTGAGAGTATGGAGGATACAATTGACGTCTTGGTTAGTTTGGTGAAATAGAATGGCGAGGTTATCCCAAAGAGTGGTTGTGCATCAGCAGGTATTGAAGAGGTTTTTTTCCAAGTTAGGTGCCATAGGAAGAGAGTGACCTTTGGCCAGTGGTTGAGGTGCCAAAGTTTTTGCCACTTGATGTTGTTTTCATCAGGGTTAGGGGGGAGAGCAGGCTGCAGGCTTCAAATAAGTTGAAATTTCCTTGAGGACGATATCCTCGATGAAGAATATCATCAACATCTTGAATAGGAATTTTATAATTAGGAAGGAGATGATGGAGATCTGATAAATTAGGAGGGTGTGGTTGAAGGTTATTATCCGATTCTTTTAATTGAGTACTTCGACCATCTTTCACTTCCCAAAAGATGTGATCTTTGATGAGGTCTCATTGCGCCCATGTTAATTTTAGTTAACAATGGTATGTTCTATGCTTAGCACAATTTACTTCAATGTTCCTTAGCAGCCCAATAACACTTTCCAATTTCCATTAGCAATCACAATAAGCGGATAGAACATGAAACAAAATGCAGAAGACAAGCCAAGACAAGATGACACCAGATTTGGCGGATGCCAGGGAAAAACCCTTAGATCAATTCTTCTTATTATCATATCAAAAGTTCAGCAGAGAGTACAAAAGTCAAATTGACTTGCCCAATTCAAAGTCAAAACAACCTTGTAAATTTCTGCAATTAAACTTTAGCCCTAACTAGAAAGTCATCACTGGTCAAATCAGTCATAAATCATCTTCAAAGCAACTCGGTCTTCCACAATCAAACTTGACTTGATTAGGAGGTCAAAGTCATCCTAAAACAACTCAGTCAAACTCGGCCAAAGGAGAGAGAAAAATTGTTGTAATTTTCCGCGGTCAAACTATAGTCAACCTTGAAGTCAGCGTTGGTCCAATTGCCTAGATTCCCTTGATTTATGTGCCCAGAAATGCAGCCTAAAAGGACAGAAAAGATCCTTTGAAAATCATAGTCAAAGCTAGTCAATGTCGATCAAACTGCAAATTTCCTGTGATCTTCGGCCCTATAATTTAGTTTGAAATTTCGTCCTTCTTACCACGTGTGAGAGATAGAGAAGCTGCCTAATAGCTGTACGAACCAATGAGAGAAGGAGAGAAAATGAGTGAGTGATGAATGTACCAAATGAGGAGGAGGGACACTTGTATTTATACAATTGGTTGTGGGTGAAGAGAGACATCCATTGGACTTTCTAAGCCTACATGATGATGAGGCCGACTTGAACAGATAGTGCATGAGAGGGCATAAATTCAAAATCAGAGTTCTGCTTGTCCAAATGAGATGATCTTTATATCAATTTTGGTCCTCTCGAAAAGAGGGATTTAATGCAATCATTATCTCCATCAAAAGTGTTGCCCCAAGGTGGAATTTGGTCCTAGTTGCCAATTTTAACACTCCCTCTCAACTAGGGAGAATTCCATCTGCCAATCCATTTGTCGTCATCGATCATCATGCCATCCTGTCAACATGTGTCATCTCTGCTTTGCTAAACCATGATGTAATTTTGAAAAAGAATTGATTGAGAGTGAGTCGCAAGACCTTACCACTCTCCATTGACAAAGGTCAGTCCAAAGGTAGAACCTCAAATGATTCCAGATCAAGTTGTTGAACACCATGCATCCTAGACATAGGGAGTATGACAATACACGACGTGTCCATCGGTAGTGCTATGGCCCTTATCCACATTTCCCAACTCATTGACCAGATGAGAGGTACTTCCCATGAGTCCTGGACTAGATGGGTAGGATATATGTTGGGGCATCAACAGGAGAAGGTGAATCACTCATCCTGCTCATATGCCATAGGAGAAGGTGAACCACTCATCCAATGCATATGTCAATTGTAGGGGAAGGTGAATCACTCACCCTACACACATGTCACCATGGGGTATCACAGGGGAAGGTGAACCTCTCACCCTATGGTCGCTCATAGCTCCATGAAGTACCCTAAGCCCCTAAAGCTCAGTGTCCAACTCAAGTGGGGCCCTCATGGGAGGGTCTTTCCATGACTCCAAGTCTCTCTCAGAAGGATAAGAATTTGACCTTCCCCAAAGGCTTTGTGAGGATATTTGCGACCTGCTCATCAGTCCTGATGTGTTGGAGTCTTATTGCTCCCCGCTGTACGATATCTTGGATAAAGTGGTACCTGATGTCAATGTGGTTGGAGCAGCTGCGGAACACAAGATTCTCCGAAAGGCAAATCCCACTTTGGTTGTCGCAGAAGATCACGGTGGTATCCAACACGTGCTCAAATAGCTCGCTGAAGAGCTTCCTCAACCAAACAACTTCACAACAAGCCATACTAGTTGCAATGTATTCAGCCTCGGGGGTGCTTAGAGCAACCGATTTTTGCTTCCTGCTCATCCAAGAAATTGAAGCGGACCCTAATGAGAAGCAACATCCAAACGTGTTCTTACAATCCACTACACTGCCAGTGCAGTCAACATCTGAATATCCATGTAGCCTCATATTCCCGACAGTGTATCTCAGTCCATAATTGATTGTGCCCTGAAGATATCTCAAGGGATTCTTAGCAACAATCCAATGTATGTGATGAGGCTCGACCATAAATTGACTCAACGCATTCATAGCGAAGCATATGTCAGGACATGAGTTTACCAAGAACAACAGGGCCCCCACAGGTTGTCTATATTCAGAAGGATTTGCTAATTCGGGCCCAACAACGCTGCCACATGACTTCTTGAAATTGAGTTCCATCAGAGTAGACACAGACTTGCAATATACCATCTCACATCTCTCAAGCAACTTCACAATGTATTTTCCTTGAAAAAGGAATATCTCATTTGGCTTTTGCCAGACCTCCAGGCCTAGGAAGTAGTGCATCAGTCCTAGGTCCTTCATCTCGAACTCAGAAGCCAACTCCCTCTTGCATTGATAAATGAGAGGGTCTATACCTGTTAGAGAAAGATCATCCACGTAAAGGACCAGAATGAGAGGCATGTCATTTTCAACCTTGAAATATAGGTTAGGGTTAACTTCGCTCCTTGTAAATCCCAACTTCATAAGATAACTATCAATCCTCTGATACCAAGCCCTGAGGGCTTGCTAACCCATAGAGCGATTTTTTCAATCTGCATATGCGTGTCCTTCGATCTTGTACTTCAAACTGCTCAAGTTGTTCCAAGTAGACTTCCTCCTTAAGCAAGCCATGCAAGAAAACAATCTTAACATCCATTTGGTGTAATCTCTATCCTTGAGAGGCAACAAGAGCAATAATCGAACGGATAGTGGTATAGTGGGCAACTGGTGCAAATATCTCATCATAGTCCACTCCTTCCTTTTGAGAGAAGCCTCAAGCAACGAACCTGGCCTTGTATTTTTCAGAACTCCCATCAGCTCCATGTTTGATTCTGTAAAGCCATTTAGAAGTGACCACATACTTGTGCTTGGGTCTAGGGACCACATCCCAAACATCATTCTAAATGATTGATTCATATTCCTCATTCATCGCATCCTTCCATACATGGTGTTTCACGACTTCTTCGAACGTACATGGCTCAGATTGAACAATAGTACTCATAGCAGCAAGGTACCCTTGATACTTGTTTGGCTTCTTAATTTCACGAAATGTCCCTCTTGGAGCAATATGATTTTTAGCATCTTCTAGAGTGTCTTTGAGCCACAAAGGTCTTTTTCTTGAGGTAGAGGGATTACTAGGGGGTGGATTAATGGGATCCATCAGGCCTTCAACATCGAGCATAGGCTCATTGGATGAAGGTTCATCGTGCTTTCTTGTAGCATCATCATTCTCTTTTCCTGGAGTGGGGAGATCTCTGGCTTTCCCAAGAGCAATGTCTTCATCGAATGTAACATCATGGCTTACTTCCACATCTCGTTGACCAAGCACATAGATTCTATATGCCTTTGGTTTTTCATTGTAGCCCACAAATGTTCCTTTCTTCTTGCATGCTCCCAACTTGTTTCTCTTTTCTTTAGGCACATGAAAATACACGGGACAACCAAATATTCTAAAATGAGAAACATCAAGTTTCTTACCAGTGAAAACTTCTTCAGGTGTCTTGAAATTCAATGCTTGATGTGGCCACCTATTTTGAACATATACGATAGTATTGGCAACTTCTCCCCATAAGAACATCGGTAGACCTAGAACATGGAGCATGGCATGGGTGGCTTCCATGATCATTCGATTCTTCCTTTTAGCAACTTCATTTTGCTCATGAGTGTATGCAACGATTGTCTCCCTCTTAATGCCAACATCTTTGCAAAAGTGATTGAATTCATTTGATTCATATTCGGTTCCATTGTCGATCCTCAATATTTTGATCTTCTTCCTTGTTTGATTCTCCAACAAAGCTTCAAAAGAACGAAACCATTTGAACACTTCATCCTTCTTCTTCAAGAAATAGATCCATGTTACACGAGAGAAGTCATTTACAAAGATAACAGAATATAAGTATCCTCCTAATGATGTTACGACAACATACCAGATAGGTCAGAATGGACCAATTGAAGAATATCAGAAGTTTGAATTTCACTTGAAGGGAATGGTCCCCTTGTAAGTTTCCCAGCTGCACAACCTTGGCAAATTCCTTCATGATTCATGTTGAATTCGGGCATACCTGTGACCATCTTCCTTACCCCAGGTAAGGCTTTGTAATGAAGGTGGGCAATATCCGATGCCATAATTCAGATTGAAGAGAAGTATTGCAAGACATGGCTCCCAAAGGACTTCCTCCAACTTGAGAAATACCATCAACCCTAAATCCAAGTGTAAATGCATCTTTAGGGTTTCTTTGCCAAAGACGTACCTTTCCATCAATGAATGCTACCTTGAAGCGTTTATCTTCCTTCACAAAAATAGATACTAGGTTCTTCTTCAAATCGGGCACTTACAATACTCCTTGTACATGAATGGTTTAACCTTGATTCAAGTGAAGAGTGATAGTACCTATTCCTTTCACGAGATATGTGGCATTATCTCCAAGTATGATTTCCAAGTTAGTCTTCTTTTCAACCAAATTTGAGAGGGCCTTTTTGTACCCAGTGAAGTGCCTTGAGGCTCCACTATCAATCAACCAATATGTATCCAGAGGAGAGGCAGTAGATAAAGCGATAATAAGATAAAATTCATTTTGTTTTTCTACAACATTACTTTCCTCATACTTGGAATTTCTTGATCTTTTGGGAGGTCGACCATTTCCATATCGAGCAGCGGCAACATTCCTCTTTCCTTTGTTGTTGAACTTGTTGTTCCTTTGATTGCCATTGCCTTTGTAATTGTGGTGTTTGTTGTTGTCATCATCCTTTGGAGTATCCTTCTTGTGAGGACGCTTTCTAGCATAGTGGCCAAACCTGTTGCAATTGTAGCATCTTCCTTTTGTCCCTTCTTTGAATCCCAACTTAAATCCTTGACATTGTTTCCTTGGACCAGCATTGTTCTTCCTCTTAGCATGAGTGGAGAAAGCAGTAGGTTTATTTCCATTTGAAGGCTTGTCTCTCTCCATCATCCTTGTTTCTTCTTGAGTGCATCTAGCCAATAATTCATCGAAACCAAGAATCCTGTCATTGTTGAGGATGGTGGTGTTAAACACATTCCATGCTCTTGTAAGACCTCCAAGTGCAATGAGAGTGAGCTCCGTATCAACAACAACTTCTTTAATAGATAGAAGGTCATTCTTGATTTCGGTAATCCTCATGAAGTAGGATTAAATAGACTCTCCTCTATCCATTTTGATGTCCTTCAACTTGTTCTTGAAAAAGAGGATTTGATTTGCATTGTTTACTTTGAACATCCCAACCAGCTTATCATACATCTCCTTAGATGTTTCCAAATCAGAAATATAGACAACCAAATACTTTTGAATAGAGTCTACGATAATTTTCTTAGCTTTGACCTCACCTTTCTTGTACTTTGTTTTTGTAGTAGTAGGTGCATTTGAAGCAGGCTCCACCATTTTTCCCTTTACATGGTCCATAGCATCATTCTCTTCCAAAGTCAAATCCAAAGACATCTTCCATGGATGATAATTGGATTTGTCCTTGAGCTTATCCTCGGATTTGAAGTATTATGTAGTCGTCATTGAAGCTAGACCAGTATTCTCGTCTAACATCTTTCCTTAGTGATTGCTTTTCTCACTCTTGCTTGGGCTTTGTCTTCAAATTGGCTCTGATACCATGTTAATTTTAGTTAACAATGGTATGTTCTATGCTTAACACAATTTACTTCAATGTTCCTTAGCAGCCCAATAACAATTTCCATTTTCCAACAGCAATCACAATAAACAAATAGAACATGAAACAAAATGCGGAAGACAAGCCAAGACAAGAGGACACCAGATTTGGCGGATGCCAAGGAAAAACCCCAATGTGTGGAAATCCCTTTGATCAATTGTTCTTATTATTATATCAAAAGTTCAGCAGAGAGAGAGTACAAAAGTCAAATTGACTTGCCCAATTCAAAGTTAAAACAACCTTGTAAATTTCTGCAGTCAACCGGAGTCAAACTTCAGCCCTAACCAGAAAGTCAATGCTAGTCAAATCAACAATAATCATCCTCAAAGCAGCTTGGCCTTCCACAGTCAAACTCGGCCTGATCAGGAGGTCAAAGTCAGCCCAAAACAACTCAGTCAAACTCGGTCAAAGGAGAGAGAAAAAATGTTGTAATTTTCTGCTGTCAAACTACAATCAACCCTGAAGTCAGCGCTGGTCAAACTGCCAAGATTCCCTCGATTTCTTTGCCCAGAAATGTGACCTAAAAAGACAAAAGATCCTCCAAAAATTGCGGTCAAATCTGGTCAACAAGCCCTTGGACAACACTGGTCAAACTGTAGAATTTCCTGTTATTTTTGGCCCTCTAATTTAGTCTGAAAATTTATCCTTCTTGCCACACTTGTGTGAGAGAGAGAAGCTGCCCAATAGTTGTACGAATCAATGAGAGAAGAAGAGAGAATGAGTGAGTGATGAATGTGCCAAATGAGAAGGAGGGACAGTTGTACTTATACAATTGGTTGTGGGTGAAAAGACACATCCATTGGGCTTTCTGAGCCTACAAGATGATGAGGTCGACTTGAACAAATAATACATGAGAGGGCATAAATTCAAAATGATACTTTTGCTTGTCCAAATGAGATGATCTTTATATCAACTTTGGTCCTCTCGAAAAGAGGGATTTAATGCAATCATCATCTCCGTCAAAAGAGTTGTCCCAAGGTGGAATTTGGCCCAAGTTGCCAATTTTAACAGCCCAAGCAACATTCCAAGTATGTGAGCCTTTGATGTTGTGTGTGAGTTTGATGAGTTGCGATATTGGTGTGTTGGGCGCATATTTGTTCCTCCACATTTTACACCATAAAGGAATGCCATTGAATACAAGAGCAAAAGATTTGAATGTTGGAGAGAGATTATTTAGAACAATATTTGCAAGTTCGAGATATGATTTATCTTTTTGTCCTACTTGAATAATACCAATGTTTAGGATTTTTATTCCTCAAGCATGCCAAAGTCATTCATCTTAGGTTGGAGAGTCCGATTTCAAGGGAGTAGACTTGAGTAGTATCCACTATTCCAAAGTGAGTTTTTAAGTTGTCCTCTATTGCATCACACCTTTTTTATTCTTGGTATGATGAATGAGATTAGGTTGCCATAAATAGTGATCAACCTGAATAACTTTGCTCTTCTTCAAACATACGAGGTCATGATTGTCATAATCTTCAACAGGAAGTGATCTTGCCAAGTACATTTGTAGATCTTTGATTTGAAGTAGGGTAGTCATTTGATCCACCCAATAATGTTAGTTGGCCCCATTCAAGTGGGGAAACAACCATTTTGAATCCATGGGATCTACATCAACATGATGAAGATTGCATATGGAATGAAGGCTTCGAAAATTTGCCTCTATAGATCCAAATAGTTGGCCTTTAACCCTAGAAATGAAAGCGTTGGCCTTTACAAAGTTGGAAAGTGCCAAAGAATTCCTTACAAGGAAGGCACAACCCTAGATTAGGGTTTAAATCTCTAAAGCCCCCAAAGAATTCCTAGAAGAAGTGAGCCAAGAAAACCAGACATTGTAAAATGATGTGATTAGCCAATAGTTTTCAGATTAGCGAAAATGATTTAGAATATGATTCACGTCTGCTTTGATACCATTTTGAGATCTAAAAGGGTTAGTAGAAGATTTAATGGAATCAAATCTCCTCCAAACTCTAAAATAGTCTCTTCACAAGTGTGCTAAAGAGAGGTAGGTCTCGCGCACTTGAGGAGAGTGCAAAAGCCAAGCACAAGTGCTAAAAATAAAAATTCAAAAGTGCACTTGAGAGAAATATGCAGATTAGAACAGAGAATGCCAAAATTCTATGCAGATCCATGACTGAGCATACAAGGCATAGGGAAATAAAATATACCCTTACACCAAAGTATAATTATGCATCGTTGTTAGCCCAACTATCAAATGGGAATGTGGTCAAGCGAAGATCAAACTGTGTTTTTTCACTTCATATTTGATGGGATTTTTAATCATCTCTTATCACAATAGGCGCATTGGATAAGATGGCAGTTATTACACATGACCTTATCATTTATTACTCTTAATCAACTCGTATTGTAACACCCCTTGTATTAGCCCCTGATTTTGTAATGATAAATGATGACTATGATTGTAAATAAATTTTAATATTTTGCTGGAACTGAAGAATTGGATTGACAGATCCATGATCTGAGGGAGAGCTGTGAGTGGTGCTGGTTGGTGTCGCTGAGCGCCCACCACCTAACAGTTGGCTGGCAATATTGGGTAGAGGAAATGCCCACATTCCATGCTTCCACGATGTGAAGGGAAGGGGAAACAAACAATCTCATGTGAGGGCACAAGGAGCTTTGAAGCAAAAGAAATAATGGCAAACAAAACAGAGCACTCATGAAGAACAAAATGCTAGACAAACAATGTGAGAGAGAAACTAGCGTGGAGTGCAAGAGCAAGAGTGCTGTGTGTTGGAGAAAGTCTACTTAGACGGATGGGATGTGATTCCCAGTATTGATTCATAGAAGCTGTTGGACTGTGGTGTCCAAGCTTGAAAGATCATTGAGAGGCTTAGAGGAGGAATTGGGTGATAGGTGCTTGCTGAGAAGAAGATGGCTGATAAACCACTAAGTGGTTGCTGAGGAGGCTGATAAACCACTTTGTGCTTGCCAAGAAGGCTGATAAACCACTAGGCAAGGTAGCAATCCACTGGGGTGCTTGCTGAAAGGGGTTGATAAATCACTGAGTGATTGCCGAGAAGGCTGATAAGCCACTTAGTGCTTGCCAAGAAAGCTGCTAAAGCACCCAGACAGTGAGCTACAAGTTCTTGTAGTGCTTGAATTGAAGACAACTGATAAACCACCTATAAAGTAAACCCATACTCCTGGAGCTGAGCATTATCCCAGTTGAGCCTGGTTGAAATTCCTGAGAAAGCAATCCCTCAGATGGTGGATCTGGCTTTGGGGTGGACAGCTGCAAGAAAGACTATGGTGCATCTGGCCTATGGTTGGGTGGAGAGTTGAAGTCCCACCTTTAGTTTCCAACCTTCTTTGGCCTTTTAGATAAGTGTCATGGTTTGTGTATAATTGAATGAAATTGATTACCATGACTGGTATGTTAATGAATAATGTAATGGCTTTGTGTTATTCCTAAATGGTCACTGGAAATTGCTGCATGTCCTTGATGTTATTTTGGCTTAAGTTGGAATACTAGCTTTATGTGGATGATATGAATGTTCTTGATTATATATGCAATTGTGACTGGTTGCATGAAGACATGCATATAATTGTTAATAACAGTGCTTTGATGGTTGGCATTCCTATAAATTGAAAGGTTCACTATTCTTGCTTAATAATGTTACACACTCTATATATGCACAGGATGGATATGCACTGTGTGTTGTATAAGAATCTTGCAAGAGTTATAGAACTCTGAGATAAATTGATGTGGATAATTACGCCCTTAAATTTGTAGATGGTTATCATTACATTACATGACCTCTCAGTAGATCTGATGTCCCTACTTGGGATTTATCCTATGTTTGAATCTGGTGTTGCTATATTGAATCTATAGAGCACAATTACCTATGGTTTAATTGGTTTGATGCCTGGTTGTAGGCATGTTGATGAATCCATTTATTGTATCATGTCTCTGAATAATGTTTGAAATGTTAAAGATGGAATGAGGGTTTCTTTCCAGTAGATAATAGTGTTCTGAGCAACATTATGCAACAAGGGAAACTTGGGCAAAGTCCTTGAAATCCTTGGAGTTTCTATGTTGGAGTATTGCAGGGAATCAAATTTGCATCTGAGACCGGATGAGTCATTGGCAGAGATTGTATCCAGGCCGGATGTGTTATAGGCTTGATGGATGTATTCGGGAGGCGGAACGTCCGGGACTTTTCTTCTTGTGCACTTTTGAGAGTGTGCCAAATTTGAAATGATTTGGATATTTAGGCTTTTAGCAGAGTGAGCAAGAAAAAGGTGGTATTCGGTGAGGGCACTGCTTAGGCGAAGCATGAATATTATATTGTTGGGTAAGAAAATCTGGGATTTGGGCAATCCAAGAGTTTGCCCACATTGGAAAATTGTTGTGGAGTCGAATATCTGTTCAATTGGTAGATGTATCTAAAGTGGGGCCTGCTTGGAGGTATTTAGGCGTGAGGCTTGGATGCAAATGAATCCAGATTTTGCTAAAGAGGGTAGTGTATTCAGGGTGAGGTTTGCTTGGGTGTTTGAAGGCATGAAGTCAGATATGAGTCAAGACATATTTTTTATGAGTATTCAGGGTGGCCCTGATCTAGTGGAATCATTGGCGCAAGCTTGGATTGGGATAGAGCCAAATGCTATGTCTTTTGGTAAGTGATTTTGGATGTGCGCTAGGGACTAGATTACCTTGCGAATGGAATAGGTATATGGGAGTACAAGAGTCCATAAAGTTTGCTTAGTGCAAAAACCTCGATGCGTATTGGATTTCATCCAAACTGGATATAACGTGTTTTCACAGCAAAACACGAAGGACTCGGGTTGGTGGGACTCACAATGTAGGTTGAGGTGGTAGGTGCCATGTAGGTCGGGCAAAATGTTGTGGTCACCACGTGGATGGTGATGTGAAATGTTGTGGTCACCACGTGGATGGTGATGTGAAATGTTGTGGTCACCACGTGGATGGTGATGTGGTGCTTTTGTGGTGTGACACGTGGCAGGTTGAATCGACCCTATTGGATGGCTAAGGAGTCGATTTTTGGATGACTCGTGGCATTGTTAAAGGATGCCATGTGGTAGGGTGACATCACCTTGATGTCAACAAAGAGCAAGGGAGACAAGTGATGTGGCACTGGATGACGTGGTTGCTAGGTGGTGCCATGGGTCATACCAAGTCGAAGGTGACAGAGGGTGCGACGTTAAATTTAGCATACATAGACAAAGAAGTTTCTATCTGCGCCTTCTATTTAGCGCTGAGTTCTTTCGCAGTGCTCCAGGAAATGGGCGTGAACTAACGGAAAGCACTATATGGGGAACTCCACAGTAACTGATGTAAAAATTACCATTTTGTTGTGCCAGTTCGGAATGGTAATTACTTCTCACCTTGGCGCGATGGCGTGGTGGGAGCCATGTATGCCACTTGGAAGTGCATGATGATGTGGCAGGATTAATGAAAAAATATTCAAATGGACATAACTTTTAATCCTAGAGTCGAATTGAGATAAAAAATTATATCGTTGGAAAGCTCTCGACAAGCCAAATGCGATGGTGGCATTTGTCTTAAATTTCAAGGAGGTTGGAAAAAGAGGATTTTTGTGACCCCATTTTCATAATAGTCCTTGAAGATCGGGTTAAATTTTGATGTAACACCTTCCACTGCCTGAGAATAACCCATGGGGGTGGGAGGGTGTGTTACACATATGTTTTATGTTTGGATTGCTCTAATTTTCTTGAATGTCTTTTGATATATTGTTACTACTATATGGTTGCCATGATGGTTGTTATCATTTATTCATTTGTTTACACACTGTTGCTTGTATATGGTTTATGCTTGTAGTTTGTGTGGGTAGCAAATGCTCTTTTTAACAATAGTGTTTTCTACAAATATATTTAGGGGCACTTCCCTAGTGATAACACTCGCCCCTCTTTTGTTGAATTTATGACATTTTGTTGTTTTAGTAGACGATCTCTCACATCTCTCCTTTCATGGCAATAATGGTGTATGTGTTTTGAAGAATTTTATTCAGTGTTCCACGGGGACATGTCCCCCAGGGTGGGGGACATGCTCCCCACTTCCCATGCTATTGGGACAAGGGGACGCTTGGGAAAACGTTTCACCACATCCCCCTTTCGGGGAAACTTGAGGAAAAGGGTTATTTGTGGGTGCGCCCACTCAAATAGTTCTAGGCATCCCCCCTTGAATTTTGCCTACAAATAATAATTTATGAGTGGGGAAGCTTGATATTCAACCCTAGGGCCCGACTAATGCTACGTAATTAATTGCAATGTTAAATTCTTAACATTACCATTAATTGTTTCAGGTTGTTGAGAGTGGTTCCAACCTCATTGAATTTCATATGGAGAAAATAGAATATTAAATCCCTCTCAAAATCCATCAAACTTAATAGTTTTCAGGATTTAGGATTGAGGGGGATTGCAATGTCTCTGTTGGATTCTATCACGTATGAGGGTATGGATCTAGCCTTGAATCAAGAGCACCAAGCCTCAAAGCACCTGGATGTTGGAGGCATTGATTGTTGAACTCCTCTGTCATTACCCTAGTAAAAATGTACCCATCAAAGAAAATCTCGATTTGACAAGTGAAGTTTTTTCTATCTCATTTTAATGCTTAGAGGGTGATATTGATGATGAGGATCCCAATATAGCCAATGATTTTGATTATATGTAGGTATATTTTGTAGCTTGATTTTTTTTTTTGGACTATAGAAGCCATCTAAAACCTCTTTATTGATGTATTTCTAGTTCAAAGGAAAATTGCACTCAGTGCTATTTTGGTTATATGCACCTTTGCTATATATATGAGAAACTTCACATATTTGTGTATAATGGTTTGGATTCATATAGATGCATATGAATATTTATGTAATTTTTTCAAAATTTCAATGTTTATATATTTTCTGGTTGACTGGTATTTTGGTCTGGTTATTTTTTTTTGATTCCCAGTTTTGGAGTTGATCTGTCCGATTTTGATAACATTGGTTCATTGTCCATTGTTCATTTTCAGATTTAAATTTTGAGTCTTGACTCTAGATATTGACAACCTCAGCTGAGTCTTTGACTTGTCACTCTTTACCATTTTTGAATTTGAGTAATTTCAATTTACTATTCCAGTCTTCATATATTAGTATCTACTATTTTGCTTAGTAATAATTAGATTCTAGAATAATGAATGATGAATTAAATCAATATATACCATAATTTACTATTTCTATTTCATTTAATTATTTGTGATGTATGGATCAATGCATTTTATTATTGAATTTCAATTTGAATTATATATATATTTATATATATATATATATATCATGCACACACACACACATACAGACCCTGATATCTCCCTGTCCCCCCTGAATTTGTCTAAAATTTTGAGTTGCTTCCAAACGCCCCCTGCCCCGGAAACTTGGTGGAACTTTGGTTTTATTTGGAAAATTTTTAGTAATATTGGCTTTGCATGCTACTTGTTTATGTGAATTCCAATTTTGAACTTCGTATACTTGTGTGTGTGTGTGTGTGCAACTTGTATGTATAGTTTTGACAATCTCTTTGAAATTTGTGTGCATTTATTTATCATTGTTGCAATTATGGTCATATTGATTGGTATCACAACTTATTATTCTTGGAATCTAGATCCAGTTGCCAAGGTTTCTATCTTTTACACTTACTAGATCTAACACCATTGGGCTTCATACAGTAAAGGCCTAGATCTAGTGTGGTTGAGGGGTTTTTCCTCTTACTCTCCTCGTGATCTATTCTCTTCAACAAGCTTCAAATTTGTTGGCTTACGCATTTGGAACCAATCAGCACTTTCTCTTGCCTGGTATGGGGATCACTTCAGTGTTGGTGTTCTTCATCAACTCAGCACCATGCCCTCTGACCAGGTAGAGTAAGAAGCTTCTAGTGCATCATGGCTTTACTTGCAAACTCTGTCACTGTTGTACCATCCTGGAAATCTCCTTCCAGTACTAAAAAACATGCTCTTGGTGACCTTCAATGATATCAGAGGGGTCAAGGCGGTGGTGACCCTCTTGTGTCCTCATTGGTTGGTTCCAGATTTGATCCAGAATTGCCCTGAGAAGTGTACAAGAGGTTGAATTGACGAAGAATCAGACAATACTGGTTCTATTGAACAAATTCTTACCAGTTAGGTTGGAAACCAAACCATAGGAAATTATGAGAGCATTCCAAATGATTCACCTACAAAATTGACGACAAACAAACTGATAGCACAAGTTTTTTTCAGTTGGAAGCAGAAGTCACGATCCCTAAGTTTTACAGCAGTTTCAATGGTGAGAAGCTCAACTGATTGTCCAGTCTTGAGGCATACTTCAAGATGGCCTAAGATCATTGATGCAGACAAGATATAAAATGCGGTGGTCCATATGGAAGAAAGTTGTAGCTGTACTAGATTGCTGGTGGAATCATTAGAATATGCTTGCTGTCAAAGACAATTAGATCACTCAATGGGACGAATTCAAATCCACTGTTAAGAAAAATTTCCACCCTTTTGTGTATCAACAGAATTCATTGGCATGTTGTCTTCAAATCCGGTAAGTTCCAGATCAGTCAGTCCAACAACACATTAAACCATTTAACAAGCTCCAAGACAAGGGTGAAAGTCCAAATCGCAAAGAGGTACTTAAGGTCAAGTTTCTTCGTAGTTCACTTTCTGGTCTTAGGTTAGAAAAAATAATATTTGAAGTGGATTCATTGGAAACGGCATATTTAATAGTTATGTCCGTTAAAAGCAAACTTGGATCGAAGTTTGCAAAGAAAAGTTCCAGGTTTAGTTAAAACAATACTAGTGCTTCTTCTTCAAAGTTCAAACCCCCCTTCCAGTTGCAAGATTTTGTCCAACCCTAATGGAGAGTTGAAGAGTTCAGACCAACCATCTTCATTTGCTAGTAAAATAATGAATAAATATTGCAATATTGCAAGAAGTATGGTCATTCCACTGAAGAATGTGAATCTCTCCAGGCCAAGAAAATGTATAAGGCTCTCCTCATACGGCAGCAGCTTGAACCAAAAGATGTAGAGATAGCTGTTGACAATCCAGTCGCTTTAGATCTGCAGCTTATCCTGATGATTAGAGACCATTCAACAAGATTGAATGAAGCACACTTCGACCAGAAATGCAAGGTAAAGGACCACCTGATTTCTCTTATTATTGATAATGACAGTGACAAAAGTATCTAAGATGCTGGTTTCAAATTTACAACTTCTTTCTACAAATCATTCTATTCCCTATCACTTGGGGTGGGTCTAAGATCTGGGAATACAACTCCGGTAATGAGGCAACGTGCAGTGACATTTTTCATTGGACCCATTAATTCAATGTGACATCACTCCACTTAGATGTTCTAAGTTAATCCTTGGGTGTCCTTACTAGTATGATTGACATGTTCCCGATGGGTTGTATGACACCTACACAATTCAGATGGGTGGTAATGTTTGCAAACATACCTCTTCATCTTCTTTACCCAACTCCTATTAACTTTCTGGAAAGAAGGCAATGAAATAGGTTAATATCAATAAGTACTTCACACTTAGTGATGTTTGACAGGCAAAGGAAGATAACATAGGTACTTAGGCTATTATGGATGCATTGTTAAATTTCCATGAAACTTTGCAACTATGTAGTGAATTACTGAAAACTAAGCAACTGAAGACTGAAACCAAATTTACTTTCACCAAGATACAAAGTTCGTTAACAAATTAGAAGCAGCGGAATAAAACACCAGAGATAAAAGGACACAAGCTCTGCGCTATCCACAATCAAAGATGCTCTCACAAACTCGTGAACTGTCTTGTCTCACAAACCTTGTGCACAAAACTTATGATTTCCATTGCCTTTGTCCTCCTCTTTATAGATCCAATTCGATCATGCAAGGGGCCTAGCTCAATTTAGAAACTCAAGTTCTGATTGACGAATTAACTGGGAGTCCAACAGATTCTCTCTCCAATCAACACTTGGAGTCTTAACTCGTTCTCCCTTCAATCAAGACTGAAGACTAACTTGCTCTAATTGAACTTGTAATTGCCACCTTGTTCTATAGTCAAACTGATGAAGATTCCGCTTAATTGAAGCTCCAACTCTATGCATGCCATCTTGATGATTATTCCTATAAACTGGAAATAAACTCATCCTAACTGAAGTCTAACTCATGAGCTCACACTCATACTAAGCGAAAGACAAATCGAGGTTTTCAGTGGCTAAGGCACAAGCTAGAAGACCTATACTCGCTACATTTTCAACAGTCCCTCTTAGCGAGGAAGGTACTTTTGGAAGAACATCCTCCACCTGGGCATGTCTTCAACACCACCATGTTATCCATTGCTGTAGCTACTCCGTTTGAACTAGAAGACTTCCTTGCTTCCTGCTGCGGAATCTGGTCTGAAGACTTGTTCCTTTCAACCAAGCTCCTATGATCTACCTTATACACCCCATTTGAGCCTACTACTGATTTTCTCTTTGGCCTTGAGTCTATCAACTCAATCATCAATGCCATATACCTGGTTTACCTTTGTGGCTACTTACTCTACCTAAACATAGAGATATGAGTCTCAACTCGCTCCTACGCTTCCTTATTGGCCCAGTTGGCTCTCCTCCTCCCTGTGCCAGGAGTCGCTGACTGAGTGGCTACCTCCACTCATCCTGGTCTCTTCTCCTCATCATCTTGTTGGTCGACCCACTTGCCAATTAGTCGAGACTCAAACTGTGATATTCGCTGAGGCTCCTTCTTGGGAGCTCTAACCTACGCTTTCTTTAAGGACTCCCTCAGAACTCCGCTCTCCTCAACCCTCATGTTTCTACTCTATGCACTTCTTACTTTGCTTCTCAAGGCTGCGCTTGTCTCAACTGGTAGTAGGTACAATTTCTTCATCATCACACCTATCTGCATCTTACATCCAAAAGCCAAGTGCTTGATGTAAGCCTTACCTCTGCTGAAGATTACATCATAACCCTTTTCCTCAAGGTTAGCTACTGAAACAAGGTTCTTCTTTAGGCCTGGAACATAGAGGACATCTTTGAGATGGAGAGAGCTACCTGACTCCCTCTCAAACCTGACAGTACCAACTCCCATAGTTGTGTACATGCCATCATCTCCTAGCTCAATCTGAAGCTGCATGTCCTTCTCCTTCAGGTGGTTGAAATGCTCGTTCTTGGTGATGTGAAAGGATGCTCCTGAATCAATATACCATACACTGCTGTCTACTGAGCTTTCCATGCAAGTTATCAATGAGAAATCTTTCTTGAATTGAGAAGGAAGTGCATCTACCTCGGCGGATGCAGCCACATGATCCTTACTGGACTCTTTCCAATTAGGACACTTAGTGGCATAGTGCCCAAACTCGTGGCAATGGAAGCACTTGATCTTGCTCAAATCCTTCTTCTTTTTCTCACCCTTCTGGCTGGACTGGACCTCTCATTGGTCCTTCTTGCGAGGGCAAAGTTCTCCTCATCCTTTGTCATAGCTGATTTCCCAACAATCTTTCCTCTTCGGATTTCTTCTTGGTTGCAATCTGACCACAACCTTTTCCAATCGAGAAGATTCTCTCCGTCCTTCACTGCATCCTGGAAATTCTCCCAAGACTTATGAAGTCCTAGAAGCAAAAGACTCACAAGGTTGCTGTCTGCTACAGTAACGCCCACTCCTACTAGCATATCATGAACCTGGGTGAACTTGGAAAGATACGTAATGATGGGCTTGTCTTTGCTCATCCAGATATTTCTTAGCTTGTCCTTGAGAGCAAGCTTTCTGGCATCACTGAAACCCTAATATAGATCTAAGATGGCTTTAAACATCTCATATGCTTTCTTCTTCTCATGGAGATGAGGGATAATATGATCTGTAATCCTCTCTAAAATGATTCTCCTCCCCTTGGTGTCATTCTTGTTATGCTGGATCAATTGTTGCACATCTTGAGGTGGAGCTATCTGGCTCTTTACAAATTCTAGCACCCTGCACAGAAATTACTTGCATATGAATTCTAATAACAGAAAATAGACATTAGCTAGAGCATAACACATAAAACAAATATACACAGAGATTTCTCCTGGATCCCAAAACCGGGACTACCAGATTGATTCTTCATTATGTTCCTTTCAATGTTACAATACATATATATACATGCCGAAGTATCCAATGCCATGGACCGAAAACCATTGCGTCCAAAACTATGTGCGAAAACCATGCACAAAACCATTGGTCCTATTTTTTTTCTCGGGGTGCTGCCCTGGACTCCGTAGAGGGGGCCGAACTGCGCCCCTCAAACCCCCCGTACAGGGGGGCATGCCGCCCCCCCTGTGACCCCCCTGTTGTGCATCGGCCCAACAAAGTGGGGGCTCTACCGCCCCTTTACTAGCGCTAGTCGTGGAAAGAATATAACACAACCCAACATTTCCCCACTTTTTGTTTTCTTTCCATAGGGGGGCGCAGGAGAGCTTAGACATTTATCTAGCCCTGCAATGCCCATTGCTTCTCTACACCAAGAGAACTTCTCAGAGCTCACATATTTTGTCAATGCATCTGCAGTATTCTTCAAAGTGTCCACTTTTATTAGTAACACCTTTTTGTCTTTTATCATATCCCTCACAAAGTGATACTGAACATCAATGTGCTTTGTCTTTGAATGATAAGCAGGGGTCTTTGCCAAGAAAATTGCACTTTGGCTATCACAGTGTATCCTTATAGCTCCATGTACTAACCCCACACTTGAACACAATCTCTGCAACCAAACTGCTTCCTTGCTTGCATGAGTGGCTGCCATGTATTCTGTCTCTGTAGTTGATAGTACCACTACATATTGTTTCTTACTCATCCAACTGACTGCACTCCCAAATAGGTTAAACACATACCCACTTGTAGATCTTCTCTAATCCAGATCTTGAGCCCAGTCTGCATCAACAAAGTCACAGATATCCAAAACTCTGTCCAATCCTGGTCTTCCTTGGTAACACAAACCATAATCACTAGTGCCACACAAATACCTGAAAACCCGCTTCACCGTTGTCTAATGCTCCTTCCTTGGTTTTGACATAAACTTGCTCAATACTCCCACTGCATGTGCAATGTATGGTCTAGTCAAACCATCACATACATCAAGCTATCGACTGCACTTGCATATGGAACACGGGACATGTCCTCTTCCTCTTCATGTGTCTTGGGACACTGTTCAACAGATAGCTTTACACCTACAGGAATAAGAATCTTCACCGGTTTACTATTTTGCATATTAAACCTTTGCAGTATTGTCTCGACATACTTCCTCTGGTTAAACTAGAGCTTCCTCTTTGCCCGATCTCTTCTAATTTCCATGCCCAAAATATAGTTTGCAGCACCAAAATCTTTCATGTCGAATTTGGAGGGCAATTGGGTCTTCAAATCTTGGATAATTTCTTTGTCATTTCCAACCAACAACATATCATCCACATACAAGACTAGATGAATAACACGGTCACCAATTAATTTAAAATACACACAGTGATCTGCTTTGCTTCTGGTGAAGCCAAGTCCCCGTATAAATGTATCGAATTTCTGATACCACATCCTTGGTGACTGTTTTAATCCATACAAAGACTTTTTTAACTTGCATACCAGTTCTTTCTTAGTATTCACCGCAAAGCTTTCAGGGTGCTTAATGTAGATCTCTTCTTCCAGATCCACGTGAAGAAATGTTGTCTTCACATCCATCTGTTCTACCTCAAAATCAAAAGCAACAACAACAGATAAAAGTAATCTAATAGAAGCTACCTTGGCAACAAGAGAAAACTATCACCAAAATCAATTCCCGGCACCTGGGAATAACCTTTTGCTACCAACCGAGCTTTGTATTTCTCCACCTTTCGTTTTGTATTTGTCTTCTTTTTGAACACCCATTTGTTGCCAATGGGTTTCCTTCCAGCCGACAACTCCACTAGATCCCATGCCTCATTTTGTGCAAAGATGCCATTTCATCAACCATGGCCTCTTTCCAGTGTTTTCCATTTTCTGAATCTACTGCTTCCTTCATAGTTCTGGGATCATCATCAGTAATAGGTAAAGCAAAATTTGAACAGAAAGCAAATGGACTATACCTTTTTGTGCCTTCTTTCTCGAACTGATATTCTCACAATCGAAGTTTGTGGCTCTTCATCTTCTGATTCCTCTTCTGCTGTAGAGTCTGATTCTTCCTCCTTTAGCTCAAATTCTATCTTCTCAGGTTTCTTTGATGGGACTTCATGTTTAATAACATCTTTCACTTCTCTAAACACCACATCTTGGCTGTACACAACCTTCCTTGTCACTGGGTTCCAAAGCTTATAGCCTTTTAAACAATCCTTATACCCAATAAAGATGCACTTTTTAGATTTACTATCCAACTTTGTTCTTTTATCCTTTGGGGCTAGTCGTGGAAAGAATATAACACAACCCAACAGTCTAGAATGATCCTTCTCGCCTTGGTGTCATTCTTGTTATGTTGGATCAGCGATTGCGCATCTTGAGGTGGAGCTATTTGGCTCTTTACAAATTCTAGCACCCCATTATCTTCCAACACCACTGAGATCCGCTCCTTCCATGAGTAGAAGTTCGAGGATCCCTCTAAACTATGATCTAACCTTAGTCCTTGGAACGCCATACTACTATTGAAAGACATTTCTCTTCAAACTCTAGCGCAAGCATCTTGCTTAATCTATGACAGATTAATTTGGTTTTGGTTTCTATGCTGATCTCTGCTCTGATGCCATGTTAAATTTCCACGAAACTTTGCAATTACTTAGTGAATCACTGAAAACTAGGCAACTGAATGCTGAAACCAAATTTACTTTCACCAAGATACAAAGTTTCTTAACAAATTAGAAGTTGCGGAATAAAACAACAGATAAAAACACATTCACACAAATTGACACACTTGTTTTCTTAGGAAACCCAAAAAGGAGAACCTGCTTCCTTGATGTGTTATTTTATTGATTATTATTGAGCAATTGGATCTATTACAAAGCAATCTGTCTCTTCGAGAAAGCATTTTGTTTCTTCTCACAAATCTCAACTACTACAATTGATCTCGGCTTGCCTTGATCACTGCTTGATCTCGACCCTCTAGCACGCAATTGTTCCCTTGATGCCTTCTTGACGGACCCTTCCTCTTGCTTGATCCTGCTCTTTCCTTGCACACTTAACAACCCTATTTCCTTGTGCAAATCCCCTATTTCCTAGCACAAGTCCGACTCCTATTTCTTAGCGCAAGTCCTATTTCCTTACGCAATTCCTGCATCCTATTTCTTAGGACACTAACTTTTCAAAACTGCACACAAGGAATCTCCTAAATTCTAGCGCATTTGTGATCTCCTATTTCTTAGGACACAAAATCTGCGCTCTCCACAATCAAAGATGCTCTCACAAACTCTTGAACTGTCTTGTCTCACAAACCTTTTGTACAAAACTTATGATTTCTTGTGCCTTCGTCCTCCTCTTTATAGACCCAATTCGATCATGCAAGGGGCCTAGCTCAATTATAAACTCGAGTTTTGATTGATGAGTTAATTGAGAGTCCAATTGATTCTCTCTCCAATCAACACTCGGAGTATTAGCTCATTCTCCCTTCAATCAAGACTGAAGACTAACTCGCTCTAATTGAACTTGTAACTGCCGCCTCGTTCTATATTGAAATTGATG
Organism: Pinus taeda; assembly: GCA_000404065.3. Lineage (NCBI taxonomy): Eukaryota > Viridiplantae > Streptophyta > Pinopsida > Pinales > Pinaceae > Pinus > Pinus taeda. Next base: position 211,791 of record APFE030575962.1, on the reverse strand, counting down.
AAGACTCCACTTAACTGAAGCTCAAACTCTACGCATGCCATCTTGATGATTATTCCAATAAATTGGAAATAAACTCATCCTAACTAAGGTCTAACTCATGAGCTCGCACTCATACTGAGAGAAAGACAAATCAAGGTCTTCATTGGTAAGGCACAAGCTAGAAGACCTTTACTCGCTACATTTTCAACATGCATATTAAGATGTTTTTAAAGAACCTAAGAGATTGTCATAGAACCATCTGACACAACATTGAAGAATCGCATGAGCCAAGGCAACCTCAATTGCAGTCCATTTTTGTGCCTATTATGGACATGAACATATTTCACTACTAGTTTTTCAAGTTGTTCACACTTTAGAGTGCATTGGAGTTTTCCAACTCCATTACATGGTGATCCAATGGTGTTGGAGAATCATCCAAAATTTGTCTCCACATTGTTCTTTTGGGGCTTTTTGCCCTCGATTGATCTCAGACACTTTTTATCCATTTGGAGTTGCTCACAATAGACATCTCACTGGGGCTTCCCACTTAAGCAGGGATTGTTTTATGTACCATGCAATTTTCGATCTTATCATCTTTCTTCGGACAAAGATTCATTCAACTCTTGGTTCCACACGCCTCATCCATGAAAACGAGTTCAATCCTTTTGTGTACTATGTTACTTGTGTAGTTACTCCTATTCTTTTTTCTTCTACAAAAATCACACAATATTCTGCATTGGTGCTTCCCCTTCCCATCCTTTACAATCTTCTACTAGTTTTGTTCTTGAGCAGAGAGATTCTCCAATGACTTTTTTTTATAAGACTGTTCTGTTAAATTTGGCAACTAGGGCCAAATTCCACTTTGGACAGCTCATTTGATAGAGATAATTATTGCATTGAATTCCTCATTTCGAGAGGACCAAAATTGACCTAAAGATCACTAAATTTGGACAAGGAGAAATGTGTTTTTGAAGTGAAGCCCAACAGAGATGTCTTTTAAGCTTCATCGACTCATATAAATAAGAGAGACCTGCACCCTCATTTGGATCATCATCACACAACACATTCTTCTCTCTCCTCATCTGATTGGCTCGTACACCTCATTGGGCAGCTGTTCTTTTTACACATGTGGCAGAAAGGAGGACGAATTTCAGGAGGCTGAAAATCTGAAACTGTCTGCAACTTTGACCAGCATTGACCAGCGTTGACTTTGACTTTATGGGCAGAATTCAGTTAGATCTTTTGGACATCTTTCTGTTTGGGCAGGCCACACTGATTGGCACAGAAACCGAGAATTTTTGGTCACTTTTACCTGCGTTGACCGCGGGGTTGACATCAGTTTGACTGATTTTGATTACGGTTTTCCTGACTGTTTTGGGCTGACTTTGACCAGAAAGGAAGGCTGAATTTGACTGGATTTGACCGAGCTCCGAGAGGACTGTGCTGCTGCGTTGATCACCATTGACTCTTTGGTTAGGGCTGTTTGACTGCTGTTGACAGGAAGCAGAATACTGCTGTTTTGACAGGGCTGTTTTGGACAATCATTTGGCAAGTCAATTTTGAATATGACTTTATATTACTCTCCGCTGAACATTTGATATTTATAATAAGAAGAATTGATCAAGGGTTTTCCCCATCTTGGGGTTTTTCCCTGGCATTGGTGTTCTCTTGTCTTGGCTTGTCCTCTGCATTTATTGTTTATGTTCTATCTGCAGTTACTGTCAATGTAATTAATGGTTAATGTGATTGCTATTGGAAAATTAAATTGGAAATTATCATTGGACTAATAAAAGCACATTGAAGTAATTGTTGCAAAGCATAAAACATACCATTGTTATCTAAAATTAACATGTTCCCTTTCACAGAGTGTTCTTCCACTTCATTTTTAGCAGGGACATGGGTACATACAAAGACTTCAACTACCCAAGGCCCAAGGATCATTTTATACTTCATTGGTAGAGGTGTTCTCAAACTACAACAGAAATTGGGAACAATTTCCTCTAAGCAGTGGGGAAATGATGAGAATTAGTAGGTGCCAAGCGGCAATGTTCTATATTTCTTATTGTAACTTATAATAGCTTCTACGTTCTTCTCATACAGGGTTTAGCTTTATTGGAAGGACATGAGTGATGAAAGCTTTGGATGTCACTTGTGCATTTACATTCAAATTGTGGGTTTTTTGTACTACATATACATAGTACAAATGAGTGTACGAGACACATGTAAAGTTATGTCGCCTCTTTCTATGCATTTACATTCCAGTGTTGCAATTTTGCTCATATTAGTGGATGTCCAGTGAAAAAATTATGGAAAGGGGGAAATGGCTACAGAGAAGATAAAAGTGGGGTGACTATAATTGGTGGTTCAGGCAAATCTCTGTTGCTACTTGTGGCATACCTTACAGCAGTCATGGTGAGCCATATGCATTCATAGGTAAATGCACAAAGCCATATTCTCCAAAGGACTAAATTCAAAAATAAGAGCTACAAAAGTATGGTGATAGGTAGGTGAGGAGATTGACACACACACAGACTCTCATATATATATATATATATATGACTACCTTATTGGACACAATTTTATGTAAAAAATATATTATAAATAACAGTAATTAGGTATATTACATGATGCCTCTCAAATTGCATTAATAGCCATTTTACAATGGTGTGTCTGAAATGTAAAATATCCTTTAACCAGTTGCACCACATGAACTTACATATTCTTTTCAACGTCAACAACAACATGCTAGCATGAAGAACAAGGAAAAACCAGTGTTTATAGAGCAGAATTTACAAGAGACAATGGGGGTGATTTTATCCACAAGCAGCAGTAACCTTATCTATAACAAAAAATTGGGACAGTTTTCCCACAAGGAAAGAATGATGAGTACTTCTATCCAGGATATTAGAATTTATTGCTCATATTTGTTGAGAATTCTGAATAATTGTGCTTTGTTAAATTTTGTAATTCTATTGTATAATGTGTAACTGCTACTTATATGTAAAAGAGATGTAACTGCCAGATTATTCACGAGTTTAAAAGGTCAGTAACCTTATCTATAACAAAAAATTGGGACAGTTTTCCCACAAGGAAAGAATGACGAGTACTTCTATCCAGGATATTAGAATTTATTGCTCATACTTGTTAAGAATTCTGAATAATTGTGCTTTGTTAAATTTTGTAATTCTATTGTATAATGTGTAACTGCTACTTATATGTAAAAGAGATGTAATTGCCAGATTATTCACGAGTTTAAAAGGTCAATTAAAATTAGACGCCAATCCCATGTTGTGCACTTCCAGGAATCATAAGTCATTTAGTCTTTCAGTTTCTCTTCCTTCATATTTATTTCTTCAGTATATCCTGTGTATAGAAGATAAAAGAGAGCCATATTAGTTTATAGGTTTTGCCGAAGATAAACAGTCCACAAGGCCTTATGATTGTGATTTGTGAGATCACATATAAGTGAAATTTATAATCTGCATTTCTCAAAATCCGTTTGCTATTTTCATGGGTGAAAAGTTAAGTCAGTGTCTTAGGGTGAGCTATTATCAATGTTAATGGGGTAGTATTGTGATAGTTACTCTTATGTTTAACTGCTAACTCCTCAAGCATTTTTAAACCATTGCAGAGGAGCCGAGTCTAAATGGACGGGCCAAGCGAAAACGCAAGTTATCAGAGAAAGGAGCTGAGTTGCAGGCTGAAAAGGGACGTAGAACTTTTCAGAAGCATGGGTCTACGGCAAAGCGGAAGACTGGAGTTAATTTCATGAACACAAACAAGGTTGATGTGGTTCAAGGTGGATTGTTGGACTCTAGTTCAAATCTGAAGTCAGGCTCCAAAGCAGATGCGGGGGAGCCTTTTGGAAATGGGGACGAGCCTTTCAGAAATGGGGATGAGGTATTTACTATCTTGGAAAGAAAATTTCCAAATAAATAGAGAAATCGACAGTGGGTCATTATATTTTATAAATCGTTTTTAGGATTTGTTTGTGCAAGTAACAATATAGTGGAAAATAGGAAAGACCTAACAAAATTGATGTCATGCTTATATTCTTGTTGAAGTGTTATTATTTTTTCTTTTTCCTCCCAAATGTTCTTATGATACAGTGGATTGCTTATTTTCCTTGATGATTCTTTTCAGCAGGCTCCCAGCTTATCTCAAAAGGGTGGCAAGGACTTTCAGAGGTTTAAGATTTTTCATCCATGTAACTACACTCGTGACTCATCAAGCTCCCCGGAAAGTGAGTCAAATGGCTTTGAAAATGGAAGATATCTATAAAATTTTGTACATGTATTCGACCATGATTTTCTTTTGCCTCGGAATATCTGTAGAACATAAAATGGAAAATCCCAATTTTATGAAATCTTTTCTGTTCTCTGGTTCCATAAACGAATTCTTAGATAGCCCTGGGAAACATCATTATTTGCTTGCAACTTTCTCAAGTTATTTGACAGCCTATATTTGAAGCTGAGGCCAATTTTTTATATCGTCCTATACAAGGCATGTGTCTGGGATGCTGTTTATTGGGTTCTTTGTCTCGATTGAATCAGGCACCATTAAGTGCATGCAGTGTAAATATAAATTTTATCACCTCAGGAAGGCAATGCAAACTTTCACTTTGTCTTCAGTGAAGCAAGCATATCGCCATTTCATGGATGCCATACATCTTTAACAGGGAATGCAATTTGTCCTTCCTGTCATTTATGTAACTAAAGAGGTAAAAACAGTAAAAGGAATTTGCTTTCCCAGATTTCGGAATTTTTCTGCTTATGATTCCTCTTGCGTTAATACTCCAAAATGGGCTATTGTCTGTGTTTTGTTTTCTAATGCCGATATAGTATGGGCATACTTTTTGTCAAAGTGGTTAAGTAATGCATTCTTTCCATTAAATGTTCCTGAAACACTTTCATAAATTTAATGCTTTGGGCATTGGTTAGTGTTGTGATTCTCATCCGAATCTTTTCATCTACTCTTTAATATTTTCATTCCTTAATTAGACCTTCGACAATGCTTTAATGATAGTCATGACTTTTGCATGCTCCTGACTAGGATCATGACTTTGCCCCATTGTTGATATTCACAGAGGATTCCTATGATTGCCCGGACTGTAGCACGGAGGTTTCCGTACCTATATAAAAGCATTTGAAAAAAAAAGTTGAAGAAAAGCCATAAAAATCGATGAACAACGTTGTCAACTAATATTAAGTTTGAATGTAATGTAATGGGTATTGAGAATAATGCCGGTGCATATTTTCTCTCTCTGGTCTTTCTTTTTCCTCGTTTTCTTTTCCCTCCACTGCATTTTCATTATCTCCTTTATTGTAATGTAATGGATATTGAGAATAATGCCGGTGCATATTTTCTCTCTCTGGTCTTTCTTTTTCCTCGTTTTCTTTTCCCTCCACTGCATTTTCATCCTCTGTTGAAATTATCAGTGAGATATATGGGGAATTAAATTCAACCTTATGCAATATTTGAAATATTTAAAATGAATGCAAGGACTGGTACTTAAATATTCGTATTCCATGTTTATATATGGTTATGGTTGGGTTTTTGGTTCTAAATTTTGCTTGTATTTTTATTGTAGTTATTTAGAATGATCTCGAATTGGATTTATCTCGACACTGCATTATTGAGAGGAACCATTTATTCGTATTCCATGTTTATATATGGTTGGGTTTTTGGTTCTAAATTTTGCTTGTATTTTTATTGTAGTTATTTAGAATGATATCAAATTGGATTTATCTTGACACTGCATTATTGAGAGGAACCATTTCTTATTAGATGTAAAGGTTTTTTGACTGTAAAAATTTGAGGTAAGGCTGGCATCTAATTGATTTAAAATGATTAATAAATATTTGCAAATTAATTATTAATTATTAATTATTAAATATATGAATAAATCATTATATTGTATTCCATATAGTGTCACTGACTGGATGGATGAATTCTGCAGTCTCCCCTCAGTGGGTTGTAGAGCAGGTCTCTTTGCACAATCATGATACAATTGATTCACTGACAGGATGGATGAATACTGCAGTCTGCCCTCACTGGGTTGTAGAGCAGGCCTCTTTGCACAATTATGATACAATTGATTCTATAACGAAAACATATTTGATTTCTAACTTAAATTTTTCACTTTATGGAATAGTACTTACTAATATTATGTCTTTGTAATAATAAGAAACTTGTAACTTACAATTTCACCAATTTTGACTTCAGCTTTAATATGCTGGGGAGCTATAATATAAATAACTAGTTTATTTGGAAAAGAATGATTTTTAATTTAGTTTTTTCAGTATCTCATATATGTATACAATAGGATTTGGAATAGGATTTGGGATAATAGATGTTCTTAATAATAAGAAACTCGTAGCTTACAATTTTCTCACTTTTGACTTCAGCTTTAATATGCCGGGGAGCTATAATATAAATAACTAGTTTATTTTGAAAAGAATGATTTTTAATTTAGTTTTTTCAGTATCTCATATATCCTATACAATAGGATTTGGGATAATAGATGTGCTAGTAATTGTAATTGATCCATTTACTAGACAATGATCATAGAAATATATTGAAAAAAAATATTTAGGAGTTCAATTTTGTATTTATGTTCATGGTATAATAATTAGAAGAATTTCTGATTATGGGGAGATATTGAATAAAATGGTCTTAAGATGTGTTAGATGATAATGTGTCTGCGGGAGCTTTTTTTTCTGTTTCTTTGAAATATCATTATATTCCACACGAGGAATATACAAGTTTCAGTCCTTGAGGGCCTCATAGAACACAAGACTCAAAGCCGTTAGAAGGATATACTCATTATGAGCTCAAGATGTCACATGCAGGAATTAAACTCGAGTGGGGAGGATAACAACACTTCTCCCAACTATCGAAGCTACACTCAATTGACAAAGTTTGATGATAATGTTTATTGAAAAATTTGTAGATTAAAAATCCAAGGCCTTGTAATATGGCTTATCAAATATGTAAAGTACTCCATGAATCAACTTGGTTTGCTAGTGTGGTGAGTGGAGTTAATATTTCAAAGAAAACTTGCTCCATTTTAGTCAAACTTAACAAGTTATTGGCTAGTTTCCTATGTTATAGTCAAGTTTAGTGAGTTTTACGTTCCTTGATTTTTTTGTTATTTACATTGTCTTTTTTGATAATAGAAGCTATTGTTGAGTTTTGTTGACTTGAGAAGTTGGCTCTCCATTATGGGTTTGGCAAGTAATTGTCAAGTAGAGCTGCTATTTTGATCTAGGGTGTCAAATGTACTTGCATTGGGGTCTACACCAATATGATCAGGCTTTGGCTCAAAGTCATGATTTTTTGCAAGCAGAGTGTTCTCCCTTTGACAAGCTTAGGCATGATCAAGTATTGGTCCAAAGTCATGATGTTTGCTGAGTGGAAGACTTCCCTTGGATATGCAAATGAACAAAATAGGATAAAGAAAGCTAGGATGAAGTAATTTTGGATGGATTTTTTTTTTTTTTTGGAAGTTAATCTGAGTAACATGCCCCTTGATTGGGGATGCACTCCATAACACTAATTTCCTGTAGTGTAGGTTACAATATTGGGGGGTATCTATTCTACCAAAAACACCAGGAACTTGCATTGGACTTCATCCCTTTGATGACATGTCACTTAGGTGGGTTGGACCACAAGAATGCAACCTTAGTAGATTGCATAATAGTAAATACTCTGTTGATCTCACCAATGAACCGATGCCCTGTCAAGATTCTATACTTTTGATAAAAGGGTCAAATATAGCTCTCAAGAATCCCATGTAATAGGGAGAAAGGGATCAATGGCAAGGAGATGAGTAATTTTTTTTTAATCTGACAAAGCAAGAGAGGTGGAAATACTTCATGACAACCTGCCTAGATAATTGTTATTGTTCAAAAAACATTGCTAATCACTTGCAAATTCAAATCTACACAAATATCACAATAAGCCTAATATTAGTTTCATTACCCAATTTATTTGTAGGATCAAAATCTCAACAAAGATTTTTAGAAGCAAAGATTCAATTTGGATTTAACATCTATGATATAATGACAGGGTCCTGAGAAAGAATGACTTGGTTCGATGAAATATTAATCAATCCGTCATTTTGATTCAGGAAAAATGGAGGTGTTACTACAAATTCTGACCTCTATGAATTTCAAATATAAATGAGACATCAGATTTAATGTCATCTCTAAATTAGAGTTGTGTGAATATCAACTTGTATATGCTTATTTTTCACCAAGGCATTAATTTTGGCTTTTCTCATTGCAATTTTGGAGGTATTCCCGAAACTTTAAATAATCACAGGACAACTTGAAATATTATGTTTTTACCATATGATGACAAGGGATTTGTGAAAGAATAACTTGGATGACATAATAATCAATCTCAATTATATTGACTCTCAAAAGAAAATTGGAGATGTTATTACAAATTCTGATCTCTACAAATTTTAGATATAAAGGAGACATCAAAGCCTTGAATAAGTTTCATATTTAAACTGGAGTTATGTAAATCAATGTGTACATGTCTCTTTTCGACTATGGCAATACTTTTGTTTATTCTCATGACAATTTTGAGTGTATACTTGAAACTTGAAATAATAACAAGACATCTTGAACTATTATATTTTTACATACAATGGCAAAGGATTTGTAAAATAATAACTTGGTTGGATTAAATATAAATCAATCTCATTCATTTTGATTCTTAAAATAAAATTGAAGGTGTTATTACAAATTCTGACCTCTATGAATATGACACATCAAAGTCTTAAATAAATTTCATATCTATACTGGAGTTGTGTAAATATTAACATGCATGTGTATCTTGAGGTCATATCATATATATTTGACCCATATATACCCTCCTTGGAGTCATACTACTCAATCATTTATTATATTTATTAATTTAAATTTTAATGATAATGATGTAACAAGGGTTTATAAACATTTTTATTCTTTTATTGTAAACTAGATAAAATTAATAGTAACATGTCACATAATGTAATACAAGTATAATTGTTTATGGCCCATCTACATGTGAAACTGAGACTGCAACAATATCAAAAGATCACTATTTTCATCTTACAAAAATTCTAAAGATTTTCCTAAGTATTTAAAAACATAAACCTATGCTTGCCTCTCTTACTAATATTAGGAAAAAAATGAGACGAGTAATTGAGGAGGATGCTATTGCTTCTCTTTTCGTACCAAGATAAACAAAGAGGTTTAAACTAGAGACCCAATTTCTTGCTTCTAAGAGAAGCATTTGTTTCTATGTTTTGACAAGTGAGTTGGGCGCACTTCCAAGTTTTGAGGACAACCCTTGAAAGCTAGGAAGTGAATCTTCCTCCAAAGTATGGTTGAATGTTGAATGTATTCCTCGAGGAACCAATACTTAGAATAGGTAGTCTAGAGGGAGTTAATCTCAAAAGATGTAAACCTAATAATCATAGAGACCTTAGTTCTAAAGAGATCAAGGTCCTTATGGATGGTGGCAACTAAATAAAACATCAGAGAAATTAAATAAGAAGTAAATTAGAGAAAAAATTCAGAGCTTTGATTAGGGTGGGGCAGGCCATTGGGCCATCCCCAAAATCGTTAGTCCCTCCAAAGTTCCCACTTCTTTCATGAGCCAATTTTTTTTTGAAACAAGAAACTTTAAGCAAAGAGAGTAAGATACTAATTGGAAAGGTTATAATCCAACGCTAATTGCCAAATTTAAAGGACTGCCACCCCAAATATGGAGTTGGCTATAAGCCAAATGACCTCGACTCATTCCATCATGACACACAAACCATCATACTTCTATAATCATACTTACAATCAACATAGATCCACCTTATCTATGGATCTACCAAGCCCACAGAGGGATCAAATCTCTCAAGATGCAATTTCTTTTTGAGTGCAAAACTTGAGGAAAAGTTTGCACCTTTAGAAATTTGATTTCTCTCAATGCTTGGTATATTTGAAAGTAAGATGGATCTATGTTGATTCTTAATAATAGTATCCATATTTATATAATTTTTACATCTCTATATTTATACTTTTATTTTTATTTTTAATGTTATTAAAATAATACATATAAATTACCTATATATATGCGCTTCCCATTTTACTTTGATATGTTTTATAATTTAATTTTATAAATTATATATATATTTTTTAAAGAAATGGATAGTTGTTTTATATTATAAACAAAATCTAGTTTCTAGGGTCAGAACCTTTATAAAATCCAGCTTGCTCTGATGCTGTATTGTGTATACATGTTCAGAAAATTTCTTTTCTATTTCCATGACAACTTTTAATTACTATTTTATACAAATTTTGTCGATGTAACTTGTAATAAACTCCTAAGAACAATGTAAATTTGCAAAACATCAACAAGAGAGCACAAAATCCAAATTATCTGGGAGATGAAGCTCCAACTTTAGGATCCATTTTCATATGTTCGACAACTTCATCCTTATCCTTTGTTTCTTGACCAACAATGTTCCATGCCTTCTTCCTTTGCGGCTCCTCGCTAATGTTTGGGTTGTCCTGATGACCCTTTGGTCCCCTACAAAAGTTTGCTTCCTTCTTTCTCAACCTATTATCCAAAAAACCAGTTTGTGCTCCATGAAAACCTGCGTTCTCTCAAATTTCCATTGTAGGGATTCATATTTTTTGTCCATCAATGCCAAATGTGCCCCCCCCCTGTCTTCCATGTTGTTCCTTTGCTTCATGGCGTCTAATATGTTCTCCACAAACTCTAATAGTCTTTCCATTAGATTGTTCATCGTCTCCCGCTCTTGCTCAAGGGATTTCAAGTCACTATCTGCCATTATATCTCTCCGTTGTAGCAAGACACTTTGGATAATACCTATTTCATCATACTTCCCAGCCTCTTCGCTTGTCACATGTAGGCTGTGAACTAAGATATTCCTTTCTTTATTAACAACGCATAGATATGATGTCCAACTCCTTCCTCACGTTTTCCATTCTAGGACAATAAATTCCATATTTTCTAAATCCATGACGCAGATGTTACAATTCTCCTCTGTTAAATCATATGGGCAATAACCTATACATATGTAATTATACTACCAATCCACTTTCCAGTTTAACAGATGAATTAATGTCATCAAGATATGCATTTGTTGGGTTTTTATTTCTAATCCGCCACTCAATTAGCCATCAAAATAATCCACAACCATGGACATTGTTTTGCTCAAATTCATTGACAACATTATTATTCATACTATTCATGGCAAAGGTAAATGACATGTGGGACCTTGATCCTACTCCACCCATCCTTGATCTAAGGTTTCTTCTTTATTCATAAGTGCGTCGATCACAATGGTTAGTTTTTTTTTCCCACTGGAAAAATCTTAATCTTTCATTAAAAGTTGAAAAATTACATATTGTAGATGCATTTGCATATGCTGTAAGTTCTTCCACTACTGTGGAACGTTTGGTATTTGTTATGTCTGTGATCAACAAACAAGCAAAAATGAATCATCACGCAGGATGTTTCTTAGACTATCTGTTAAGAATATGAACATATTGCCACGCAGGGCATCATATATGGTCTGTTCAGCTATGTACAATAGTTTCAAAAAAGTGTCAAAAGACTGATCTATATCTCAGGGGCTGACCGCCCTATAGTAGTGTTCATCAATATATGGTCGATGATAGCACTGGTAATAATCCGTGCCTCGTTGCTCCTGGATCAGCCACTCGCCTCTGGGAAGTGCCGTGGCCTCCTTGGAAAGTTGGTCGGCACTGCTGTTGTGTTCCCTGTAGATGTGTTGACAAGTGATGTCCATAAATTGAGCCTTCAGTATATGAATATCATCCAAAATGTTCCTGAGAGTGTGTGTGTGGCATTCTGTAATATTGTTGAACCAATCAATGATAATCTTAGAGTCACCAAATATATGAATATGCAAACAATTGTGCCCCAATGCAAAGTGCAAGAGATGACGAAGAGAGATGATCTCAGCAAAATTGTTTGTGCCAGGTCCCAACCCCAGCTTGGCTTTGTAGAAATGCTGGTCATTTATGGAAAGTAAAAAACCACCCCCACAACCTTGTTGTTGAGCTGAGCCATCAAAGAAGGCCCAAGGTGTGCTATGGTCAATAAGTGGAGGGTCACGCGGGCTTCTGTTCCTTGGCTGTGGCGGTTCAGGAAGCGCGTTATATGCAACAATAATGAGAGAAATAATTTGCGGCCAGATGGCTGGTTTGTCATCAAAGATCAACCGATTCCGAGCTAACCATATGTACCAGCATGATATAATAGGCAAGCTTTGGATTTTTGAATTTTTATGGTTGTAAAACCAAGATTCCCATGCACGAATAATATCATGACCCTCCCATTTGCCTGTATGTTGGATAGCGTTTGATATGGCTTGCCAGATTACAGATATAGTGGGGCAGTTTAGGAACAAATGTATGCGGATTCAGTTGATTGTTTGCAGAAGGTGCACCAGGTCGGACCGTATACAACACGGTGCATAAGATAATCCCCCATGGGGACAACTCCTTTTAGAATGCACCAAAAAAAATAATTTTTCCCTGGGGGGGCTGTGAGTTTCCATACAGTATGCCACCAAAAGGAGATCGTGTCTGGGACTTTATGCGATAACAGTGTAAGGTAACCCGACTTTGGGGTGTATACACCATTTCCTGTGTGATACCAAATGAGTTCATACGATCCCTGTTTGATCCTTATATGTGATTCAGATAATGCATTGATGTATTCCAGCCAATCCTGATGCCAAACAGGTGGAAGATTGATTTGATTAGCTGATTTCCAGCGCTGTTCAAAAATGGAGGAGTTTTGAGGATCAACAATGTCTGCCAGAAATCTTATCTCCCGTGAGTGTAGATGTTGTATGAGGCCATCAGGTAGTATATGTCGACCTCCACTACCCGACCAAGGGTCCATACCAATACGAGCTAGAGTTCCATCATTGACCCTCCAAACCAGATTGTCCCTAATGAGAGGCAGAGAGTTTAGGAGAGTCTTCCAAACAGAGGATATCCCTGTTTTTGGCCAGGTGGGGAGGCGAACCCAATCCAGACTATTATGCGGCCATATGTATTTATGGTATGAGATGTTGGACCATAGATTGTTGCCAGTGAGAAGAGTCCACCCCATTTTTGCAGCGAGAGCTTGAGCAAAAGAAGGGAGGTCTTTTAGCCCCCATCCTCCCCATTTTTTGGGAGTGGCGATCTTCTTCCAACCAACCCAAGAAAATATGTGCTTTTCCTGATTCCCATTCCATAGATACCTGTTGCAGATTTGTTGTAGCCTAGCCAAGATGCTTCTCGGTATCCAGGCTAAAGCCATCCAAAACACCGGAGTCGCCTCTAATACAACTTTTACCAGGACGAGCCTGCCAGCTCTGGAGAGATATCGATGGCTCCAGATGTTAAGTCGCTTCTCCAATTTTGCCACTAGCCAGATCCAGTTAGTGATCTTAGGACTGACGGGCTTAATTCTAAATCCCAAATATTTTAGACCATGATCTAATGGATGGATGGAATATGGAAAAAACTGTTGTGCTAGGAGAGATTCTTGGATGGAGGTTCTGGATAAAATGATAGATGACTTTGAGTGATTTGCAAGCATACCAGTGGCGGATGAGAAAAGATTGATAATGTTAGAGAAAGACCGAGAATCACGGATGCTGCCATCCAGGAAGATCATAACGTCATCCACAAAGAGAAGGTGGGTAAGGAAGCATTCATCAGTAATCCTGAGACCACTAAATTCCCCATTTCTTTTAGCAAAATCGATAAGCCGACTCAAGGCATCCATGACGATCAAGAAGAGGAGGGGAGATAGTGGGCATCCCTGTCTCAGTCCGCGCTCTGAGTGAAAAAACTGGGATGCAAAGCCATTTATCAAGACACTGAAAGTCGGGGTGGTGATACTGGCCATAATCCAAGAAATGAAATTTTGGGGGAATCCGAGATGTATAAGGATCATTTTGAGATAGAGCCAACTAACTCGGTCAAATGCTTTGGCTAAGTCAATCTTGAGGATGATTGCCTTCAGGTGCTTGGTCCAAATAGAATGAAGGGCTTCTTGAGCTGCTCCAATAGCTTCATGGATCTGTCGATGTTCCAGGAAGGAAAATTGATGAGGAGCGATATGACGTGATAGAATAGGGCGGATGCGATTTGCAATGATTTTGGATATAATCTTGTATAGCACGTTACAGAGGGAGATGGGATGGTAGTCACCAAAGGAGGACGGAGAATCGGATTTGGGAATCAAGGCAATGAAGGTGGAGTTGATGGCATTGTACATGGATCCGGTCTCCCGACATTCCTCAATCACCCTCAATAAATCATTGCTGATAAGCTCGTAGAAAGCAATGTAGAATTCAATGGACCACCCATCCGGCCCCGAGCTCCGGTCCTTCTTGAACCATTTGATGGTGCTCTCTAGCTCTTCGGGAGAGACAGGGTCAAAGAGATTTTCCGCCTCTTCCTCATTTACGAATCTGGGAAAATGACCCGCTATATTGATGATCTCTGCAATGGAAGAGGCCTGGGGTTGCTTGTAAAGATTCCTGAAGTGGGAGGATCCCAACTGTGAGAGCTTTGGGAAAGTATCAGCAACATCTCCATCAGGCATGGGAAGACTCCAAATAGTGTTTTTTACCTTCCTGCCCTTTGCAAAGTTATGAAAAAAACGGGGGTTTTTATCACTAGCTTTTAGCCAAGTAGCCCTGCTCCGAAGCCTGATGGTTTCCTCCCTCTCCCTTAAGATTTTTGGTTTCTGTATTTCGAGCTCTACCAGGTGTACTTTATTTGCAGCAGTGATGAAGCCCAAACCTCTTTCATCAGTAAGGGAGGAGATTTCAGATTCAATGTGCACGAGAGCAGTATTATCCTGTTTGTTCTTTTCTCTGGCCCATTCAATTGACAGATGTTTTAGCTGAGATAGGTTCGTGCAGAACCCATTTGCCAGTGAGTCCACTCTATCTATAGGATTCTGTGTCTAGAAGTTCTTGACCAGCTTGATGTAGGAGGGGTCCTGTAACCATCCGTGATTGAATTTGAAGGGAGCTTTTGGCTTTTTGTTTGGCCCCGATAGCTCCAGATAGATAGGATAGTGGTCCAAGATTCCTCCAGTGCCCACCCATTGCTTGTATAGGTGAAGCTGTCGAAACATAGTGCCCTTCATAATGAATCTATCCAATCTGCGAGCCAGTGCTGCTTCCCCGATGCGTCTGTTCCTCCAGGTAGGGAGGGTTTTGATCATGGGGACATCGATCAGGTCATGGCGCTCCAGAAGATCAGTCATGAAACCAATGATTGGGTCAATCTGTGCTGATGAACCCCAGGATTCACTGTATCCCAGGGAAAAATTTAGATCTCCTCCAATGATAGTATTCTCTGCTGAGAGAATATGCAGGCTCAGGAGGCGATTCCAAAAGGTTTCCCTCTGTTGGCAAGGACCATATATGTTAATAATCCTGAGATTGGTACCCAGGTCTGCCAAAAAGAGGTCGAGACCCAGAAAACTAGGTCCCCCCCATGTTCCATGTGCCCTGATAGATGCAGGGTTATATCCAATTGCAAAGCCCCCCGAAAGACCTGATGAGTCCAGTACCGTAAAGTGCCAGCCCGGGGAGATGGAGGATAGGGCGGCCGATATGGAGTCAGCGGGACCGAGGGTTTCCTGGAGGAGGATGATGTCAACAGGTAGTGAAATCAACATCCTTTTTAGGGCTAGTTTCTTGGAGGCACTAGCCAAGCCTCTGTAATTGAAGGATAGGCATTTCATGGGGGAAGATTGCCAGGGGTGTTCATAGCTCTAAGAACCCCAACAATGGTGGATTGCCGCCCAGAGGAAACCTCAGCACCTGCTTTACGGATAGCCTTTGTAAGGTGAGATTTTCTACCTCGTGCAGATAAAGGAATTAGGCTGGGTGATGTAATTCCTAGCCCAGCAATCTTCAAGTGAGAGCCATTAGTGTGAGGGCGAGGATGGAGATTGTAATTATGATATGCACCCCCGGATGATGAAGGAGAAGAGAGAGGCGAAGAAACCATATGTGTGGATGGAATGGAGGGGGCAATAACCAGAGAGGAGGGAATAGTGCAGTGAGCCACAGATATTGAGGGAGAGAGCGAGAAATCACCAGATGTGCTAATAGACAAAGAAGGGAAAAGAGATATACCCGGAGCAGATGTAGATGCGGAGGCCGCCCGATCTCTAGTGACCAGAGATTGTGCGATGCCTTGCGCCGATCCAGGAGCCTGTGAGGGAGAGCTGGAGGGAATGCCTAAAACCGGAGTGCATTGAGCAGTAGGAGATATAGGCCACGATGGAGTGGTGGATGCCACCGGGGCTTCCTCTTGTTTTTTGTTGAGAGGGCACTCCTTAAAAAGGTGACCAACCCTGTGACAACGACGACACCTGAAAGGCACTCCTTTGTAGTCGAGGATTTGAATCTGAGTATATCTGCCCCAGTGAAGTGTAATCTTCTCCTCTAGACCATCACGAGTGTCTAGGTGAACTAAGATACGGGCTAGTGTTCTACTCCTGGACTCAACGAAAGATCTATCGTGATCCAGGTATGTACCCAGAGCGTTCCCAATGCGCATGAAAACCTCTTCATTCCAATATTGGAGAGGGAGGCCAGGGAGATGAACCCATAGTGGCCCTGCCCCAATCTGCTCGCGTTCAGGATCGAAAAGGGGGCTCCACCTTTTCAGCAACACCGGCGCCATCTCAATGTGCCAATATCTGGCCAGAACCAAATCAGTATAATTTTCCTTGGCAAAGTGTAGAGCGAACCATCCACGGGGGAGAACCTGTACTTCAGGGAGTTCTTTAAGAACACCGCCCCAAATATCCTTTACCTAGAGGGTAAGCCGGGTAGCTGAGTATGCATGGCCACGGACATGCCCGACTAGAATGGTATTTGCCATTTTTGCTGCTTCCCCTATGGCAAATATCTCGCCGAACGGATGGAAATGTCCCTGGAAGTAGCTTTGACGCACTTATTCCTCTTCTTTCCAGTGCGCGGAGCTGATGGATGATCCATAAGGAGATCCAGAGAGCTTTCCAGGGGGGATGCCTTCGATGAACAGACCCTCACTGCAGGGTGTGGATCGAAGGATGGCGACGGGGGAATAACGGAGGACAGGAAATGTAGGGTTCCCGGGAACAGTGGGGGGAGATCGAGACCAGGGGATTCAGTAGGAAAGGAACCCTCGGGCGCTTGTGAGGGGGAGGTAACTGGGATAGTGACCACCGGGGAGGGATGAGAGGAGGGAAACAACGAATAACCAGAGGCCGGCGGAAGGAGTGACGGACGGTCAAAGATAACCAGAGATTGGAGAGGGTCCTCAGTATAGTCTACCTCCTCTTCCGTTTCCATTACATCACCGACAGAAACAGATGCCATATTGAAAATGACAGGTGGGCCTGAAAAGCCGGGCCAGGTGAAACAGATAGCAGGAGCACGGTTACCTCAGACGCGCGGAAGTCTTCAGGCCTGAAGGGTTAGGGTTTCTGATGCCCTAACCGAAACCCTCACGGTTAGCCGCAGTGCGCTCCCAGGTTGTTTCTCTGCGCTCCTAGGTTGTTTCTCTCATCGACCACAATGGTTAGTTAACAATACACGTGATGCAATTCAATCTCCTTAAAATGGTTAATTTGCAATACTATCCTTTGTAAAATAGACAAGGGGGAAATGGAAAGAATTTCCTTAACCCACCTTACTTGTCTGATCACAATCATTGAATTGCCAAAGACCAGTAACCTATAGATTCCCATCACCATAGATATTTCAAGACCTTGCCATAAATCCAAGTATTATGCTTGATTGTTGGTTGAAGTACCCAATACCCATGCAAATTGTGACTCTTTTTGATCATCGAGGAAAAAAATAAACCCTCTTTCTCCTACCAACCTTGGATTTCCTTTCGAGGATCCATCAAAGAACAATAAGAAGTGCTCTTTGCTTAGGCATCATTCTAAGAAATCAACTGGATCCATTCTTATACAATGGTTTTACTTAAGGTCAGTCAGGGATTGAAGCTGTTAGAATGACATGGAATCTTGCCTACCTCTATCCATTCCTTTTTGTTTGTAGTTAATTCCTCTAGTTTTGATTCTTTAAAACCTCAAGCCATGATAGTTTCAAATAAAAGATTTAATACTTAATTTGGCACAGAGGCATAGGTCAATTGATCCCTCTTAAATATTACATTGTTTTGAGCTAACCAGATTGACCAACATATGTATTTTGGAAGAGCCACTCAACAACACGCCGATAAAGAAGAGGCTTTCCTCGACCATGGTAGTTTCATTTTCCAAGATTCAAACACGTCAACCCAGTTTTCAAGAATGTCCTAAATGCGTCTAACCTTTCCAAAGGATTTCTACCACGTTGTCAAAGTGAACAAGCATTTATTAAGGAGATGGGGGATATCTTCTTTTTCCGCCTTGCAAAGAACGCACCATGACGCCCCCTAAATGTTTCTCTTCTTCAGATTCTCGATGGTTAAAATTTTCCCATGAACCATTGTCCCAAAAAAAGCTTTAACCTTTGGAATCCCACCCCTGTGCCAAATATTTTGCCACAACTTAGAAGGAGTTGGGTGTGGCAATATTTTCACGAATAACTTGTATCCTTCTTTAATATAATATCTTTGATGAGGACTGCTCAACCATGAGCATTGATACCTGGATTAAATTTCAAATGGAGCTAAGCCTTTTAATGAATTTAACAAGGATTCTCATTGTATTTGGAGATTTGGAGGAAAACTTGAGCATGTCTATCATTTCCAAACGACTTGACCATCCCATTGGGATATGTCTTTGAGTCTCACACGTCCGTTGTTTCTCATCCAATTTGCCAGACCACTAATATTTTCTCATACTCCCAACATCCATGCTAAAGAAATGTTATCCTTCCATATGTTGATTCGAGCATCATTGCCATTTCGCTAGCCCAAGTTTGTTATGCAACCAACTCAAAGAATAGAAGATAAGATAGATCAATGACTTAAAAGTTATCCTCTTCAAGGGCGAAACCTCATTTACATTACATAAATGAAAAATTCTTGGATGATACAAATGATTAGAGTTCCTTGGTATATATAGGAGTCTAAGGGGTCACAATATAATTAGAGCCTATGTAACAATAATAATGTAAGGGCACAATAATAATAATAGTGGGATTCTATGGGGCATACCATTAACAATATGGGGGATACATGGAAACAACAATAACAATAGGGGGCTACACTAACAATAAAAAGAAGGGGGATACACTAGTATTATAGGGACCTAACATGCCCCTCTGCTTCAAAAAAGTGTTGTCCTCAACACTTGAGTAGTTCCTGATGCTTATGTATAAAATTCTCATCCTCCCATGCAAAATCTTCAAGTGGCTAAGTTCTTCCACTTAATGAGATACTCTGAAATTAATCGATTCCGTAGTTGTCAGGTTCTTGTTTCCGTGATTTCTTTAGGCTCAAATATGATTTTTCCTTCTCCGTCAAGTTTTGGCAACACTTTTTAAACTGGGAGCTTGTCACCAATAACCTTGTTTAAGTATGAACCATGGAAAATTGGGTGTACTCAGGAAGTTGCAGGCATCTCCAATTTGTATGCCATAGTACCAATCTTTTCCAACACCTTGTAAGGACTGTAATACTTGGGCGTTAATTTATTATATTTCTTAGCTTGCTTGAGGGACATTTCTTTATATGGTTGTGCTTGTAAAAATACCGAGTTGCCTACATCAAAACTTCTTTCACTACGATGCTGATTTGCCTGTTGTTTCATTCGATTCTGCGCTAGAGTGAGGTTATCCTTTGAGAGTTGGAGAACTTGTTGTTGATGCTAAATGTGATATTCCATTGCTTGAACCTTAGAATTTTCTCTTAAATATGATATGATGGATGATGGATGATATCCATAAAATGCCATAAATGGGGTCATTTTTGTTGCAATATGGAAGGAAGTGTTATACCACCATTTAACTAGAGGTAACCACTTGACCCATTATTTTTTTTTATCAGATACAAAACAACCAAGATATCCTTCCAAAAATTTGTTTACTATCTCAGTTTTCCCATCAGATTGAGGATGATAAGATGAGCTATGAGCTAATTGAGTACCAAGACAAGAAAATATTTTTGTCTAAAAATTTCCAGTGAAAATGGGATCTCTGTCGCTTACAATAATCTTTGGGTTTCCATGTAGCTTTTGAATTGTTTCCATAACTGCATTAGAAACTGTATTGGATTTAAATGGATGAGATAATGCACAAAAGTGTGCATACTTGGTAAGTATATCAATTACCACCATGATGACACCTTTCCTTCAGACTTGGGTAATCCTATGATAAAACCCATTCAGACCTCCTCCCAATGCTGATTTGGAATGACTAAAGGTTGTAATAGACTTGAGGTTTTAATTGTCTCAACTTTATTTTGTTGGAAAACCAAACATTCTGCCACAAACTTCTGAATATCAGATTTAAGGCCATCCCAAAAATTCCTTCTTGACCCTATGGTCAGTTTTTAAAAATCACGAGTTCCCTCCTAAGGGGGAGTTGTGCAATTCCAAAAGAATCTTTTGTTTGAGTTGAGAATTATTACAAAGATATAAGTGATCTTTGTACCATAATGAATCATTTTCCAGCTAAATGTATCATATGTACTGGGATTTTGCTGCAACTTTTCAATGAGTGTCCACACTTCTTCATCATTCTTCCATTCATCCTTTGCTTCGGTTATTAAATCAAGTTGGATAATAGAAATGACACAAAGAAATGCTTCCACATCCTCATCCTGTCTTGAGAGTGCACTTGCAACAACATTTTGCTTCCCTTTTTTAGATGATTTCAAAGTCATAACCCAATATATTTGTGACCCATTTTTGCTGCTCTTCAGAAGACAATCTTTGTTCTAGAAAGTATTTAAGACTATCCTGATATGTTTTTACCTTGAAGTGTCTTCCCATTAGGTAAGGTCACCATTTCTTTAGTGCATGTAGTATTGCCAACATTTCCTTTTCATAAATAGGTTTGTGTAAATACTTTCCTTTGATTGTATGACTTTCAAAAGTTACGGGTCTTCCTTCTTGCATTAAAACAACACTGATTCCATTTCCTGAGGCATCACATTCCACAATATTTTTTTTTTGAAGTTTGGCATAGATAAGACTAGTGCTTGGCACATTGTCTCCTTAATATGTTCAAAGGCCTTAGTTGCTTCTGGAGTCCAAGAATATGCATCTTTCTTCAATAATATTGTTAGAGGTGCTGCTATTCTTCCATAATTATTAACAAACTTGCAATAATACCCTATCAACCTGAGAAATCCTAGAAGATGCTTTCTGGTATTGAGGATTTTCCATTCCTTAATGGCCTTAATTTTGTTAGGGTCTACCTTAAAACCCTCATGAGATACAATATGACATAAATATTCTACCTCTTGCACTCCAAAGAACCATTTAGAGGTTTTTGCATATAATTGTTTCTCCTCGAATAGTTTGAGCACCCAGTCAACATGTTGAACAAGATCCTTACAAGACTTGCTGTAGATTAGTATATCATCAAAAAACACTAACACAAATTTTCTAAGGAAGGGTTTGAAAATGGAATTCATCAAACCTTGAAATGTGGAAGGTGCATTAGTAAGGCCAAAAGGCATGACCAAAAATTCATAATGACCCTCATGAGTTCTGAATGCCTC
Source organism: Pinus taeda (assembly GCA_000404065.3). NCBI lineage: Eukaryota > Viridiplantae > Streptophyta > Pinopsida > Pinales > Pinaceae > Pinus > Pinus taeda. The sequence continues at coordinate 190,069 of APFE030575962.1, read as the reverse complement.
CAGTCTTCATTCTAATTTGATTATATCCTGAACGAAGATCCAACTTGGTGAAGTAAATTCTCCATGCAATTCATCCAACAATTCATCAATGACAAGGATGGGGAATTTATCTTTAATAGTGAGCTTGTTGAGCTCCCTATAACCTAGATACACATGCCATGATCCATCCTTCTTATGCACCAATACTATTGGAGTAGAGAAAGATCTTTGCTTAGGTTGAATTATACCAACCTGTAGCATTATGAATCCATACGTTCAATTTCACTCTTTTGGGCATAGGGATATTTGTAAGGACTGATGTTTGGAGGAACACTTCTTGGAATCAAATGAATACCATTATCATGATCACAAATAGGTGGGAGGACTTTGGGAGTCTCAAATACCCTGGAATGATTGTCCAAGAATTTTTGGACATATAGGGAAATAGATGATTTCGATGTTTGAATCTCTAGTGAGCATAATTGTGCAATTACAACCTATTTTTCTTTATTAAAAATCTTTGTCATGCCATTAGAGTTGATTATATTTCTTGGTTTCCTTGCGATACCCTTTAATTCAACTTCCTTTCCTTCCCAAAAAAAAATTCAAGAAAAGTTCTTGAAAATTAAAATCTATCTTCCCTAATGATTGTAACCATTCGAATCCTAGTACAACATCAACACCACTCGTTGGAATGGAAAGCATTGGACTATTCAATACATATTCTCCCATTCTTAGCTTGATATTATGGCACTTTCCAGAACAATTTATAGTTCCTCCATTTTCAACCATCACTTGACGCTCTGGAGCTAGATATAGGAAGCAATTCAATTCCTTAGTTATCTTATAATGAATAAAATTATGGGTACTACTCAAATCAATCAATGCTATTGCCTTTTTCTTCTTGATATATCCTTCTTTCTTGAGAGTTTGAGGAGTTGTAATTCCTACCAATGCATTACAAGATATGGTCAGATTCATTTCTTCTTTCTCTAGGATTGTTTCATGGCGTATATCCTCCTCTTTTGATGTTTCTTGTTCCTTTCCTTCCTTCTCTTCACAATCTATGTAAAATAATTTCTTCTCAATACACTTATGACCTTCAGTGTATTTTCTATCACAACTGTACCGAAGCTCTTTTTCTCTTTTTTCCTTCAATTGTTGCGGTGCCAAACTTGTAGGTTGTGGAAGGTTATGAGCAACAACACTTCCATCCTTATAGTTGTGAGTGGTAGACTTCCTTGTTGCCATGATTTTTCCTTCAATTTTTCTTGCCACCCTAAATGCCTTCTCTAATAAATTAGGCTCTGAAAGGTGAACCTCAAGTCAGATGTTATCCTTTAGAGTTCCTATGAAGACATCAATCCTATGCTCCTTTGGAATATGAGTTACCTTGATATTCAATTTTTGGAAGTCCTCAATGTGCTATGCCATTGAACCCTTTTGTTTGATATTTATCAATTGGCTAAAGACGATGTTGCTTTTTGTATCCTCATAATGTTCTATCATTTCCTTTGTAAAAATTGATCAAATGATAAGTGCTTTGTGAGAACAAAGCCATCGATACCATACAAACTGATTGGGTTCTAAATATAAATATGCAATGTGTACCTTTTGTGTGTGTTGCACATCCTGTAGATCAAAACATTGCTCCATCTATAGTATCCATGTTACCGAATCCTTGCCATGAAAATTCCTCATATCGATATTTGGAATGTGATTGGTCTTCAACCCAATGTTAGTCTCTAAATTCATGATTAACATTCCTTTTATTCTGATCACGAGTTTCATGGGATACCTTGTCGCCATTATGAATAATTTCTTATAGCAACTTTGTAAGTGACAATTTCTTTCATTTTCTTGCATGATTCCCACATTGTATCTTCTAACTCCCATGTTTCTTCCACATGGATGTAGTAGGTCCACTGGACCTTTACCTACCCTATGGATCTATTCAAGAGCACCATGGATTTCTCGTCAAGTATCCTTTAGGATCTACCTAAATCAAAGTATAATCAATGACATGGTTAGAATCATGCATATTCTTTACATCATGCACTTTCATGGAAGCATGTCTACAACTAGTTCCATCATGTCTAGTATTTCAAATGGACCACAAAATTTGGCTATTGACTTGATATAGCTCCCTAAATTTTATGACCTATTGTTTGGTTTCACTTTCAAAAATACATGTTCTCCCACTTTAAATTATATGGATGTCTTGCATTTATTTGCATAACTCTTTTTCCAGTCTTGTGTTGCCTTCAAATTTTTCTTAATTTTAACTATCTACTCTTCCATTTACTTGAAAAACTCTAGCCCGATTACTGCTTTATTTTTTGGATTGTCTTAGCTCACTAAAACATTGAGTTTTATACCATATAAAACTTCAAATGGGGACAATTTTAATGAATGATACCCATTATTGTATGCAAAATCAACTAAATGCAAGTAATCTTCCTACTTGCATCACATACATCCTCAACATGTCCTCAATCACTTGATTAACTATCTTAGTCTGCTCATCTATTTGTGGATGATAGGTTGCATTTAATTTAATTTGTACCTAATCCTATAAATAATCCCTTCCAAAAGTTTGAAGTAAACTTGGGACCTCAATCTGACACAATTGCCTTAGGTAGTCTATGCAACTTGACAATTTCTTTCATATATATTTATGCAATATTAGCCATATTATGACTTAGTTTGACTCGAATAAATGAGCAACATTTGTTAATTATCCACCATTACCCTTATTGAGTCATGTTGTATTGTTCGACCTAGAAAACTTAGTGATAATATCAATAATTAGCACTTTTCATTCCACTATGGAATTGGAAATGGCTATAAAAAACCAACTATGTGCCCATGCTCCACCTTCCCTCTTTGGGATTCCATGCATCTAGTTGTATAATTAGTTACATCCGTTTTCATGCCTAGCCAAAATTATTGGATTCTTATTGCTATAATTTTTCTCTGGTAACTAGGATGTCCAAGGTATGGAACATTATGCATTTCTTTTATTACCAAATTCCTTAGTTCTCCAAAATTAGGGGCATAAACTTATTTTAATGCGTAAGTATTCCATATTCTCCCAACTTATACTCTTTGTATTTTTATTATAATTTCTCCTGTTGTAGGCCTTCTTTCACTTATAGGTAGTTCCCATATGAAACAATAGCTTCTAAATCCCTACTTTTTCTAATTTGATTAACATGTTGATGGTTGTAGCATGCATCACATGTACCCTCCTGTTGTGTGCATCATCAACTTTGTACTTTTTTTATTTGGTGTGTACAATTTGAAAATCATACTCAGAAATTCTAGCCATCTAGTTTTCATAGTAATCAAAGTTTGATTCCCAAACAACTACTTCAGACCAATATGTTCTGTCTTCAATTCAAATTTCTTCCCATCAAATAATTGCCTCCACATCTTTAAAGTATGAACTATGGAAAAATTCATGTGTGGCATAATTCTTTTCATTCTCTTTGGGTTTTCTAGACTCATAACAAATGACATGTCTATTTTGAAGGAGGACTCCACCAAGTCCCTCTTACATGCATATATGCACACCAAATCTTCATTTCGATCTACAATTTTCCAGATGGGTGCATCACTAAGCATTTTAATGGCTGGAAGATTTCTTCCCATTTTAGTGTCCATTCAAATTTAGTTCCCTTCTTTTAGAAATAAGTGACAGGGTGAGCAACCTTGGATAATCTCTATATGAATTTCCTATTGTATCTATAAAGCACCATGAATAACCTTACCTTTGTTAATAGCATTCCTTTGTGTTGGCCATCCTCTAATGTGTTCATTCTGCTCTAAATCAGTGACTACCCCTTCCTCTAAAATTTTGTGCCCTAAGTAATGGACCTACTTTTGATAAAAACAACACTTACTTAGCTTAGCATATAGCTAATGCTCCCTTATCACCTATAGCACTAAATTGAAGTGTTATTCATGCACTTCCTTTGACTTGGAATATATAAGTATTCCATCCAGGAAGATAACGACATATTTATCTAGATAATTTTTGAATATGCCATTAATCAAGCACATAAAGGTAACTAATGCATTTGTTAATCCAAATTGCTACAAACTCATAATGCTTATGCCTTCTTTAGAATGTTGTCTTATTCATGTCTTTATTCTTGATCCTTAACTATGATAACTTGATCTCAAACCTATTTTTGCAAATATGTTTACTCCTCTTAGTTGATCAAAGAGGTCATCAACTCTAGGTAAAGGGCATTTATTCTTCAATAGATTTATTCAACTATCTAAGGTCAATACATAACCTCAAGGTCATGTCTTTCTTTTTCACAGAGAGTACTAGTGTTCCTTAAGGTGAGACACTTGGGTGTATGTAACCTTCCTTTGGCGATTCTTTTGATAGCATTTGTAACTCTTTTAATTCTAGCATGCACATTTTGTAAAGAGTCTTTGATATTGGGGCAACTCTAAGCATTAAATCAATAGAGAAACATCTCTCTCTCCTTGGTGTCAAACCTAGTACTTCTTCAAACGCATTTTTAAACTCATGCAACATTGAAAAATCCTTAAGACTTGGACATTTTCTCTTGGGCAGATCTTCTACATGAGTTGCATATAATTGAAATCTTTTCCTAAAACATCTCTTCAATTGTAAGGTTGAATTCTCCCTTATAGAAATGGGTGTTGGTATTCCTTTTAATATCCTCTACTTTCTATTTTTGTCAAGACAAATAAAAATTTTGCTCTAAAAATATAGCATAGCACAATGCATGTTCAACCCATCCCAATCCATTCTAATTAAGATATCATATGATCCCAATATCCCAATCCATTCTAATTAAGATATCATATGATCCCAATAGTATGATGCTTATATTTTTAATAGTCTTAGCTCCATTTATGTCCAATATTTAACCTTTAACAATATCATTAAACTTCTTTTGGGTCCCACCATTATCTATACCAAGCATAATTCCTCATGCTTGATTTTCTTTAAATGGAATCTTTCAATTAAATTAGGGGAAGAGTAACTATCACTGGCTCCTTATAGTTAATCAACTAAAATAGTAATAGATTGAATTGTAATCTTACTTTTTATTTCAATCATGTTTAACTAATGATCTACTTGTCCATTCTCTAAGGCTACGTATATCCTTAGAATATTTCTACCTAGACCTTCCATTGTAGTAACTTTTTTAATGTTGTGTATAGTCTTTGACATGTGTGTAATTTTTAATTTGTCAATATACCATTAACTCTCGATTTACGTGGAATTTTTTAATGGTCACTTTCGATAAATTGATCCAACCAAAGAGAGGTTCGTGTTTACATGAAGGTTTGGGAGATATTTAGCTATAGGAAAAGCAAAAATTAACAACCCCATGTTATGCTTTGTTTGAAGTGGTGGAAAATCATAAAAAAAAATCTTAATTTTTTTTTTAATAAGACATTTCAACAACTTGGGTACCATCTATTTGATTGTTCCACTCTGCTTTCATCATAATTCTTAGAAAATTGAGGACCTGCCGTGGATTCAAATTTACCAATCTCAACCACAATGCATCGAGGTGCGTATATTTTCCATGCCATCTCACATAACACAAATCACCCTAAACTTCCCTTAAAATAATTATATTGCCACAAAGAAACTCCTAACAAATATAACTAACAAACCACAACGTTCCATTCCAATTAAATCCCATCACCTAGTTAAAAGTTTTAATCCTAATTTTGATAGACAGATATCTTTTATAAAAATTTATATTAAATAGTTGATTGCGAGAATAATCTTTTTCTTTTTCTTAATAGGAGAGTTATAATAAAAACTAGTGTATTATTTGTTTTTTTCTTAATCAAAGAGCTATAATAAAAACTAGTTTATCTTTTGTTATGGGAAAGTGAAACTGAAGAGAAAACGATAAAGCATTCGTTCAAAGAGGTAATAATGTACTAACATTTTCAAGAAAATATGCTCTCAAAACTATAATAAGACTAAGACCAAGGCATATTAGTGGGAGAGTTTAAGTGACAACTAGCTCTATATATATATACACACACTACAAGTATTAATTTCTAAAGCCATAGTAATAATAATGATAAACATAATTTGACTAAACATTTGAAAATTTAAGACGAGATTGAAACCTCAACAAGTTTAGAATTCACAAGATTGTCATGAGGGATTGGTACCTTTCTATTCAGAATGACGGTCTCGATATTTGCTAAGTTCTTATCTGTTTCCAAGAATTGAAGTTGGAGCTTGTCCATCATTAACATGATCTCATCTTTTGCATCACTCCTCTCAACGAGAGATTTAACTAGAAGCGATTTCATATGCCAATATAGGTCTATTGTTGAATGATTCTATTTAACCCTTGAGTGCCCAATATTCGACACCCAATCAATAACAATGGAAAATACCTTGGTGTTCGAGTGACAATCTTGCTCATTAGCAATATCCTCGTTAACTTCTCTAATTTCCCATTAAATCTCAGGTGGTGTCTGCATGTGAAGTGCTAGGTAGAGGATTGCACTCTAGCCCTCACTCTTGACCCTCCATGCACACCTCTACCAACTATGCTTATATGTGCGAAAGCATGATTCTTGGGCATCTTGGAAAATTATGAGTCAACATGGGCCTCAGTCAGCCACCCCTTGCTATCAAATAACCCAAAAGCAGGGTACGACAACCACCTTGAATAGAGTAGATATAGAATCTACTTGGGAGCTAGAGCCAATGACCACCTCAAAAATGACAGTATTGGAAGCAAACCAAGGAAGCAATAACATCAAGGATTCTCTAAAACTTCCACAAAGGAGAAGAGGATGACCAGATCACAAGACATCAATTAAAGAGTAGCCTAAAGGAAAACATAATATACTTGAAACTGACATTGCTCAATGAAGTAGAGCTTTACTATATGTCATGAAAACAGAGACACCCGAGCCAAAGGAGGGAGACACTATTTCTAGAATAATAAGCCAAAATTGAGTGCAATGAGACAATAAAAGCTTGTAAAACAAATAAATTTCACCTCAAGAAGAATGATATGCTCAAGTATGAGATGATGTCACCAAGATCATACAAGGTTTGGTCGAGCCTAAATGTCCTTTGGGAGAGTTTCTACCCCCCATAGTTAGCTACCACCCTCTGTTGAATAAAGTGTAACTAGGTTCGGTCTTCATTATGACTTGCAATTATGATCTTATGTAAAGAAGAAACAAATGTATTTATTGTATTCCTTGCATCATGGGTTTCATGAGAAAGAAGTATTTTTCATAGGTCAAAGACTTCTTCTTGATGTCTTTAGGACTTGTTGTCTTGTCATAAATATAATAGAGAAGTCATGAATTCATGTTACACATGTCAAAATTGCACTCCAAGACATTGTCACTATCCCTCTTGCAGTCGGCTAAAAGAAAGGTAGTATTCTCCTTAAGAAAATGTCGGCTTACCTCCAGGATCTCATGTCGACCTAACTAGAAAGCATAAGTCACTATATATATATATATAGTGACCTCACCTCATAAACGATAAGAAATCTTAGAAATCTCTGATATAACTCAATATGGATCTCAGAGCGAAGAAGACAAGGGTATACAGTGAGGAAGGAAGGATGCTTCTAGTGCGGAGATATCTCAAATACTCTCGAGCTAAGTCTATCTCACCACTGTCATTCTAGCGAAGAACTGAATACTGTCTTAGGATAGTGTCAATATAGTGGGGGATTACATCAAGCGTTGAACTGTGATATAAAAGGACCGAAGGAAGAAAGGCTCTCTTGGATCAAAGAAAGAGATCGGTGGTAGCCGAGGACTAGGTCCAAAACTGCGAAGAAAAGCAGACTGAGACTCTCTAAGAGACAATGACATAACAGTACAAACGAGGAAGACTGAACTGATGCAATGTGAAGAAGGAAGACTGTAATGTGAAGGCTGAAGGGTGCATAAGATAGTGACAAGTGTCTTGGAGGTAAACTTGTGTCAAGTATCTTTGTCAAGGGTCTTGGTATTCGTTAATTAAAAATCTATAAGAAGAGATTGAAGGGTTTTCCTCTCAAGAGGATAGATTTTGCCCTGGCTTGGGGCCTACATCTTGTGTACTTGCATTTTGTTGACCTTCTTGTTTTGATAACGGTTTGATGGCTGAAGAACACACTAACATAAATAAGTTAACTCAAGTAAGCAAAAGACATCACAAGCAGTTATCATAGAGGGAAGAATCATTAATGTTAAATTGCCCTATATTTTTCAACACCCTCAAACCCTACCCATGAAATTTGAACCTGAGACCTAATGGGGACTAAATCCCATACAAACCAATTGGACTACACCTTACATGTAAAAACATTGCCTATATTTCACTAAATACTTTCATTACAATACTTAATAAAATATGATTAAATATAACTTATACATATTGCATATGTAGGTACAAGGTGTATACAAATTTATATATTTTTATTAATAAAATTTTGGGCATCGAGTGTAATTTGAATAAACAAGGTCATGCTTGATCAAATTGGTCAACTATAAGTGGCATCGACCCTAATTGGGGTCATAGTTAAATCATATACCCTTGGACAAGATTGAAACCTTAGACCAGAGGCCCAAATTCCTTTGTAAACACGAATGAACCAAAACACATGGTTTAAATTTTTTGGCATTGGTTTCTACTTGGGTAAACATAATCATGCTTAATCAAATTGGTCAACCACCCATGACATTTTTTACAAAAAGTAGTTTATGTTAGCTTCTGAGTCCCTACATAATCACAAAGTCTTGCATCACCACTTTTGTGAGTTGTTATTCTTATCTCTTGATGTGGTGTCATCTTTATTTATTAATGGAATGCTGATGAGATGTAGATATAAATGTGGTTACAACCACTTACTATAAATTAATATCATTAGATGAATATATAGTTGAGATAACTAGATCATTTTTTGTCAATATTTTTCGTGCTACCTTTGATTGCATTATTTAGCATGATATTAGAGCCTCTTTAGTCTTAGGGGGCTTGGTACTTCCATGGTAGCTATCCATCAAATCTGAGGTATTGTAGCTCCTCATGCGAGTGTATCCTACCATGTAGAGATATCTAAAAACTATTTCACGAGTTCTTCTTGTGTGTTTGATTGCATAGTTTAACAATGATTTGGTATGAATAGTTTAACCATTTCACTTCATTAGTGTATAAACATGTGTCTACTTGCTCTATTTATTCATAAGGTATTGGAGCCATGGTGAACAAAGGTTGATAATATCAAAGCTCTCTTAAGGAACTCAATGTTAGATTTCTTCACAAACTATTAGAGACATGGTGAAGAGAGGCTAATACTAGCAATCCATGAGAGTGTAACTCATGGTGGATAGATGTTAGTGCTATGGTATATAAAGAGCTTGTGAAGAAAATACATAGATCTATGATGTAACATAAAAAACAAAGACAAAGTCATCAATTTTTTTCTCCTTTTTGATTTAATGTGCAAAATATGAATAAAAAAATAAATAACTACATGAATCTTTACATTATTTGGATAATTGGGTTGTTGATCTTCACACGAAAATATATATGAAATATAAATTGATCAAATCACTTCAACTAAAATTAAATGAAAAGGAGCTAAAAATTCTAACAATGCAAATTGAGAACATGCTTGATGCAACTTTTGATACAAATAACTAAATGCAAAATGGTTGTTGTTACTTTGGACACACATGACTGAGTGGAAGTGATTGACATAGATGCATGATATGATTGATTATTCCTTAACTAGTTATGAGGTGTAATCATTCATTAAAAATCAATTGGCGGGGACAAATTTTGTTGAAGATGAATCACAAATAAAATATGTCAAATCAAAAAAAATATCAAAAGTCGTATAAATGAATGTGAACTTGATTTTTTTTCGAAGTTACAAAAGGAAACATTGACCTTTCCATATCTTGGGAATAATTGCAATTTAATAGGAATGGACATGACTTATTATATGAAAAATACAACAACTTTCATATTCCTTATCCAAACTAGCTCAGTTTGTCAGTGGTAGATCTCTTACTAATAATTTAAAGTGGAAGGATTCAAATGTTTAGCAAGTTGATGTTATTGATGATAAACACATTGAGGAAATTATTGATGAATGCTAGCATTATCATCAAGTTAGCTAGATAGAAACATAATGTTTTGATATACATCATTGTTTTCATTGTGGGAACACAAATAGTATTTTAGATAGATGTCAAACCAAAAATAAAGTTAAGAAAAAACAATTCATTGTGGTTGGATCAATTCTTGGAGATGGCATTTAAAAGAAAAAAATTCGCATGTGTCTTACTTTTGAGTTCATTCACATGTAAAACACTTATTTACATGGAAAAGTTACAAAAAAATGATTTTAATTTAGTTATTCCAAATGATGATTTTGGGCATGACTAAGGCCCACCTCTACATGTTTTCTAAAAAAGGAAAATTGGGTCCTGAGTTCAAAGACATATTCTCTTGCACCACAAGAGTGGGAGTACATTAATAAAGTGAAAATGGTTAACAATCAACCAAAACCACTATATACATGGTATCAAGTCAAATTGGTTAGTGAACAACAAAAATTACCAGATATAATGATGAAAAAACTGTTGAAGAAAGAAGACTCCAAAGCGCAATCCTGGATTACTTCGACATGTTTCTCACATTTTAGCTTAAAAAGGGGGGAATATTATTGATTATGTCACACTCAAAGTTTTGAAAACAGAAACAACCACAAAGTTGCAAACATTGCATCACTTATAGTTCAGTTGAATCATACATTGGATGTTGATTAACAATAATCATGTGTCATTTTCTAAGAGAAATATTGTGGACATTTTGTTCACTTGGATGATCATTAGACCTATTATTGTTGCTTGATATTTGATTAGGCTGTTAGGAATTTTTAGGGAAGGGTCAAACTTGAAAATAATTAATTTCTCAAAATTCACTCTTGTTAGACAATGGAATTCACATTGGTAGACAATTCTAAATATTGGAACTCACATGTTCAAACAATGGGATTTTCTAGATTATATGATTTTCTATCATTTATAATTGGAAATTTTTAAGGAACATCTTAATTGAAGCCTATATTAGGAGTTTCAGATTGAAAGATTGGAGATAATACCATTTATGCACTAGTTGTTGTTGCCTTGCTACAAGAATTATTTAGGCTAATAACTAAGGGAGGGATTGTTAGTTTTTTAGTCTCTAAAAAATCATAAATTCCTAAAGACCTATTTTACGAGTTATTATTACTATCTCTTGAACGAGAGCCAACTCAACCAGAAGGACACTTGGTTGGGTTTACCCTATACCTCGTACATTTCACAGATATGGCAGGCAGGGACATACATGCATCAATATAATATGCATCTACATATTATGCAAGAAAGAATCTAATTGACCTTTACTTAAGGAATTATCCATATCTCTGATTTCTGTGGTGAGAACAAGCTACGGTAAAAAAGACAGCTACTACAACAACTACCTGCCCTTACCTTACACCTTCTAGCTCTTTGAGGGGAAAAATATAGGGTATCCCAACCTAGAAGACCTTGATTGTATCAAATATACAATGGTTTAGGGTCTTACCGAACTTATTGAATAAAAGGTTTTCTATATATTGATGAATTGTTAGTGAGATATAGATATAGAGGTGGTTACATCCATGTACTATATATTGATACCATTGGATGAATATATAGTTGAGATGGCTAAGGATTTTCTACTAGTGCTTCTTATGTTGTGTTTGATCACATAGTTTAATAGCTTGAGTCTCATGTTTAAGTGCATGTTGAGAATTTATCTTGGACGGGTAGGGGAAAACCCACTCATTTTGTTGTAGAATGAAAGGGTTGTGTGCATATTTTTCTCTCTTCTACTAAAATGTGATAAAAAAGTTACTGATTGTCATTAAATGATAAACTACTAGCAATACTAAAATTGATGACTATATAAGCCACAACTCCTTTTTCGTGCTCTAATCTAATACTCTTTAATTGTGGAAATAATTTTATGATATTATTATGTCCCTATAGCATTTTCTCTAGGAAATTTCCCATGGATACCATCTCTCTGTAATTGATGAAATTCTAAGTTCAACATATTTTATAGACCTCTCTATTCAATATCTTTCCCATGCACGTGAGGATGGTTTTGTTTATCTCATGGATGTTGGTTACCTTCTTGTGGTGGACAACAAGGCTTCTCCATGTTCAAGGATGGTTTCAATATTTCAATGATTTGAGTGCTATGGAAAATGAAGATAAATTCTCAGTGATGCAACTCACTCATGAATATGGTTTTGAGCATGTCCAATTCTATTTATAGTGGTTCAGTTTGTTGAATTTAAGATTCCAATACAATCCTATGTGCATGGATGGCTACGTCTACCCTCTACAGGTAATTTTCATTAGCACCAAACCTACAACTTGTTCAATGCCCCTAGAATCTAGATTCCACTATAAGTATTCAAGCCTAGTGGGGACAATGCATAAGCCAAAATAACTTTTGAGTTAGGAGACAAGGAATGAGGGTGAGAAAATTCATGTACTCCTAATTGAGGTATAGCATGATCATTAATATTTGAAGTCTCTTATCTCTCAAGTCTTGTAGATCCTTTCCCACAATATTCCGACATGTATATTAAGTGGAATTAATGCCATTTCTCTATAACTTAGGCATGTCATATGAATCAACATGGGTTGGTTCCCAACATCCAAAAAAATATTCAATAATTCTCGTATAACTTCCTTTAATATATTAAAAAAGGGCTACTTGTCAAATTGATAAGTGTACGATCCAAATGTATGAAACTTAAAGTAATTATCTAGAATCAATATGACTTGTGTTCATGAAATGATGATGTTCATCAACCAATGAACATGAGAAGTAGATTCATCATATATATTCAACATCACATATAACACTAATCTTTATGATATAGCTACTCAAATTCAATGTATTTTTGAAAATGTTTTTTGGAGGAGTGGAGACCTAAAATTCCCCATAGATTGAATCCTCCCAAAGGTGAAACACAAGCCCACATTATTCCCTCAATCCAACCAATGTGAAATTGGATAAGTGATGATAAAATTTAGGTAATGAAATTCACCAAATTAAAGGGATATTGACAAGGAAAAATTTAAATACTTAGGGAATCAAATGAACTAGATTGAAGGGAGATCAACAAGAAAAAAAATAAAATTTGACTCATGCAATGGAATTGACTAGGAAAGGTAGGAATTCATCCCAAACAATGCATTTATAATCTAGAGAGAGTATCTGGCCATGTACAACCCATGGGTGAGATAAAACACCAAGGTGAAGGAATTGACCAAGTGAGGATGGTGTATGATCTATGGGTGAGAAAAATGTCTAGGTAGTTTCCCAATGGCCTAACCAAAGAGACAAATTATAATTGCTTCCTAAAAGGAGAAGAAATTAGAAATTATCTTAGTAATTGGAACAAAAAGCTTATGACAACCTTTGATCTGTTGGATTAAATTGGATGGATGGTCTCAGCTAGTTTTTTGTTGTGCTTAGATGCTTTGGTGAATTCAAGGCTTAAGTAGGAATAACCATCACCCTTAACTAGTTTTCTAGAGAATTAAAGAAAGGATATCACTATATTATTAACCTTGTAGCTTCCCATTTTATAAATTAAATTAAATCATATTATTAGAAGTAATATATAAACTGAAAACTAAGCAACTCACAAATAACTAGAAATAAACAATGGACTAGTGATATCATTGCATTTATTAACTAGAAATAACATCTCATAATAAGAAATTCCACGTATTGTGGACATAGGTTTTTACTCTAAAATCCAAATGGGAAAACCAACTTCAAATGTTTGATCAATGCTCTTATTCTAACAATATCTAGGTTACAATATATCTTATGTTCTTTGTGCATCATCATCACCTTGGCCAAAAGACTCTTTGAGAGTGAAAATATAGGAAGAAAAATGTAGAGATGGAACAATGAGAAGGCTAATATGCATGACCTTTCACTTCCCATTCCTTAGCCTCTTCTTGTCTCCTACTCTAGTTTTTAAACTTAACAAAGTTATTGACTTATTGAGAATTATGACCTAAAAACGAGAACTCCATCCCTTAAAACCCATACTTTTTGTGTCAAAATCATGAAAATCAACCCCTAAATAAAATTGGTACTACTAGTAGGATCCTTTTTTTAGGGTGAAAATTACAATATTTTCCAAGCATGGCCTTAAACTGATATCATTATTAAGAAAAATCTTAAAAAATAAGTACATAAATAAAAAATGGCTCTACCAAGAGTATTTTTTCTTAAAGGTTAAAATTATAGCTCTTTTGAAACCTTAGCCTTAACAAGCGGTACAACTGCAACCAAAACTTAAAAATCAAACATCAATTTGAAAAGTATTTATACCAACAACACCTGTTTTAAACATGGACCTTAATAATATGTATAATTGCAATAAAACTAATAACATTGCAACATTTTAAAACTATGGTCTAGACAATCATCATTGGTGTAAACAAAATTATAAAATAAACCCTAAAATGTTCACTCTTTTAGGGCTTGTTTATTCCTAAAAGTTATTGTTGCATTGTCAATATTAAAAACAAATGAGCTAAGAAATTTTGTTGTATTCTTCAAAACTAAAACATATAATTCAAAAAACATAAAAATGAATCACAACTTCATGAAATATCATATGCCAGCTAAAACATTCATTTTAAGTTACCATGCAATGATATGTAAATGGACGTGGATATTCGACTAGACATTTCATCCCAACAGGTCTACTAAAATATATTTCAAAATATGAAATATACACTATGAGGGATTTTTTTTTCCTAGATTTGTAGATCCATTAATTAATCTATTATGCTTATGCATGAAATATATAATATATGGAAAATAGAGAACAATTAAACAAAAATCACAAACTACCATGAACATAAGATATGATATGGGAAACCTTTACGGGAAAAACCCAGCTAGGTGGGGAGACTACTCTGCTCTCTCTTTCTCTGAATGTAAATGGATGCAAGTACAAAGGAGTGAGATTTGTGGCTTGTGAGATGCTATAGTACACATGCCCTCTCCATTTTCTATCTCTATATCCACTCTCCACTACTCTATTCATCTATGGAACAAAATGCACTCGAATATAATGGAACCTTGTAATGATCCCTCCCATCCCCTTGGACTCCGTAAGCCTAATGGGAGGTGTTATTTTTAACTAACTTGACCTCCAAGGTATCATTAGGGAAATGGGGTTATGAAATTAATTCTTTTCCAAAAGTGTGCATAAATCACTTTGGATGATACTATCACATCCAACTTGCCAAGATATTTCTAGAAATGTGCATTTTTCCTTAATCTGACTCCTAGATTAAAGTTATATTAGTTTTAAGTTTGAGCCCCTTAACCCTTACCACATTATCAAGTGTCACTATTGTTTTGTAATTGAAAACTGAAGGTGATATACAAATTGCAAGTAAAATTTATATGTGTTTCAGGTAGTGGATCAAGCTACTAAACACATTAACAAGTGATTTTTAAACAATTTTAATAGCCAAATAGAGACAAATAGCCATATCTAAAACACATAACACAAAACATGATAAAGGAGTTCACCCTTCTCCTAGGCTACATCTCATGGTCCAGCTTCCAATGTAGGGCCTCTTTCATTAAGAGCTCAAAAGTGTGTTTACATGGATTTAAAATGCTCAAACAACCAAAATGATTTCCCCAATGGATCCATCACTGTCAAAAACCCCCATATGGGTTCTTTTTGCACTTCATTTGGCCAAAAATTGAGAAAGTTATCACTGTTTCAAGCTTTTTCAAAATTCCTTAGCTAGTCATCCTACAATTCGACCCAAATTTGGCTTGAGCGCCCCAAACATGGAATCGATGTGCAATTCTGGCCAAAATCCCACTTGACGAGAGAAATTATAGGACATTTAATCTTCCTGGTTATTGGTGGCAGATCCAATGCAAACACTGTTGGAGTGGACTAACGAATGCATGGGGGTAAAAATGGCCCAAGCTACCGAGGCAATATTCCTAGTGAAGTGACTTGCACCATCGGACAAACTGATATAAGTTTTGGATGATGGATCCATATGAAATATGCAAGAAGACAATGCGTAAGAAAGTGGGGGATGAAAGATACCTAAATGCAAGAAGAAAGACAAAGATACACACACTTCAATGGGAAATTCTATGGGTAAATTTTCTTGAGGTAGAGCACATTCGGAGGATTAGGAAGGATTTGGCCTTCTGGATCCTCTAATAGGTATAACCATTTTCCAAAACACTTATGGATGATATAAGGCCCTATCCATAAAGTTTCAAACTTTCCATGTTCCAGGACATCATGAGTTGGTCATACATGAGAACAAGATCGTCCTCATGGAAGGTAAGAGGGTGGAATTTTCGGTCATATTGAGCTTTGGTATATTTCTTTACTGCTTCAGTGGTTTGCAATGCAACATGGCAGTCTTTGGAAGCGTGCTTAAGAATGATGAGTCATTTTTCTAAGGGTTGGGTGTCTAGGAGGAGTTCGACGACAAGGTGAAGGGAAGGGATTTCACACTCGATTGGTAAAATTGCCTCCTCTCCAAAAATGATATGGAAAGGAGTGAACCCGGTGGTGGTCTTGACAGAAGTTCTATAGGCCCATAGTGTAGGGAAGAGCATTAAATTCTAGTTGGTCTTATGATTATTCATCGTCTCCTGAAGCATAGTCTTAAGGATCTTGTTGACAAGTTCAACATGACCATTGCTTTGGGTATACTAAGACGACGAATATTGGTGTTCAAAACCCAACAGAGAGGATAGCTCACGCCATATCTCATATTCAAAGTGTCGGCCATGGTCGGAGACCAATTGTTTCAGAACTCCAAATCGAGCGATAAAATGGTTGAAAAAGAAGAGGGCAACAATAGCCATGGTATTAGTGAACGTTGGCATCGCTTCCGCCCATTTGGTAAAATGGTTGACAACCACGATAATATACTTGTGGTTATTAGAAGATTGGGATCAAAACTCCATAAAATCAATAGCCCATTTACAGAAAGGACCGATTGCGACAACAAGATGGAGGGGAGCTGGTGGATCTCTCGCCTTAGGGGCATATAACTGACAATTGGGACAATGTTTGATTGCTGCAATGCAATCATTGAAGAGAAAAGGCCAAAAGTACACAACACGCGTGATTTTCTGGGCAGTGACCATTTCGGAGAGGCTGCCACCACAAGGACTGCCATGGTAGGAATTGAGCACTTGCTCAGTTTCAGGATGGGTGGGACGATGAAGGACAATATCAACACTGCGACGATAGAGATCATCACCGATGAGGAGGTAGCAAGGGGCTTGATGTCGAATTCATTGTCGAGCATCATGATTGATATGGGGGTTGAATTTATGGGTTCACAGATATTTGAGGATGTCGCCATACCATGGGTCATCATAGGTTATAGCGAACAAGTGTTCATCCAGGAGATCATCATTAACCGACGAATCAGGCGCACCTTTGGGGAATTTAGAAATAATTTCGGCAAGGGCCAAATCTTTCTTACTTTTGGGGGTGACAAAATCAAGATCATATTCTTGAAGGATGAAAATCCAACGGGCATGTTTTCCACTGATGATTCGTCAACATAGCAGGAAATCTATTGGGTTGAAGTTTTTCACTACTTTAATGGTACGAGTGAGGATGTAATGGCGAAGTTTCTGAACGGTGAACGCGATACCCAGCGCTAGCTTTTATTCGCGTGAATAGGACATGGGGAGTCTGTTGAGGTTCTTACTGACATAATAGATGACATGTTCTACTCCTTAATTTTCCTGTATTAGGACCCCAACAATCGAATAGGTGGATGTAGACATGTATAGGATGAAATCCCTTTCAAAGTTTGGTGGACTAATCAAGGGAGTGGAAGTTAGAGCACATGTTAGGGCATCGAAAGACTGATGAGTTTTGTCATCTCAGACAAATGGAATGGTAGATATAAGGATTTTGAGGAAACCATGAGCCATTGTGGCATAATCAAGGACGAACCGACGAAGGAAGTTAGCTTTGCCTTGAAGGCTTTGTAGCTAGCGGAGGGTATGAGGGGAGGGGGGGAGTTCAAGGATGGCTTGAAATTTTAAAGGATAAAGGGTAATACAATCCTTGGACATGATGAAGCCCAATAGATAGCCGACAGGGACGCAAAAGACACACTTTAGAGGATTAAGGCGAATGTTATAATTGTAACATTGTAAGAATACAGTGCGTAAATCATGGAGGTGTTGCGACCAGAGTCTAGAGTGAGTGATGAGGTCTTTGAGATATGAAAGGATAATGTGGGTCAAGTCATGAAGTAAATAGGGCATGGCCCATTGAAAAGTGGCCCCAACATTCTTTAAGACGAATGGCATGATTTTTTATGCAAAGGTTCCCCACAGGCTAGTGAAGGCGGTTTTTAATTGATCAACATCACGGATACGAATCTGATTGTACCCAGAGAATTCATCCATGGAGGAGAGAATCTCATGCCCCACATGCTCATCAATGAGCTGGTCAATGAAAGGTGTGGGAAAGTTTCCTTTGGGACAAACTTTGTTTAGATCATGAAAGTCAGTACAGACATGGATGGTGCCTTGTTTTTAAGAACGAAACTTGGATTAGACACCCATGTGGTGTATTCGATGGGATAAATGAAACCCGCCTACTTGAGCTTATTGATTTTAGCTTTGATGGAATCATGCTTGGAAGGGTTAATAGGTCATTTATTTTGATGTACTCGTGTGGCATTGGGCCAAGTGTCGATTTGATGTTTGACATTGGTGGGATTAAGTCTGACCATTTCAGAGTAGGACCAGGTGAAAACATCACGAAATTCCTTGAAGAGATTGGTGTAAGCCTCAAATTATTCCGGAGTGCAATGTGCCCCCAAGACAATGTTTTTTTCAACCCCTGGTTTGTATGAAATGTTGATCTTTATGGTGGGGTAAATATTGGACATATTCCCTTCTTCGAAAGCATCAGGTGCAAGAATGAGATTTTTGAACTAGTGGACTTCACCATGAATGAAGTCTTTGGATTCCAAAGCATATTGGTCATGGGTCTGCAGCGGGAGGATGTATGAACTATGGTGTATATCATCCCAAGGGTAGTAGAGGGTGGTAATGGATTCCATGATGTCTTCATCAGAGTGGAAGATGGGCATATAGGAGGAAGAAAGACCACATGACGTTGAAGAGCTACCTGAAGCATATTCATGAGAAATGAGGTTCACATATGCATCGTCATGACTGAGAGACATATTACTAATAGAGGGAACATCTACCGATGTTGAGACCAATGTGTCCATTAAAGGAGGTTCAAAAGAATCACGAGAAAATATATCTAGGGAGTTCTCAAGGAGCGATCTCATGAATGTTGATAGGTAGAGGATGGGAGCAGGATTGTTCGTCATCTCGACATCAGGGGGAAGGATCATGATGGGTGGTTGGGAGACCTCCTATTCTGGAATAGGGGTGGGAACATACTTCCTAGGTAAAGGAGAAGGGGAATCATTACGAGCGACCTCTATTTTGCGAAGTACATGAAGTGTATCACGAAAATATTCGAGATGAGGACAATGATGGGAATAATGACCATAGTTATCGAACAAAGCACAAGGGTGGTTTTTGCATAACAAACATATTCTCTTAGTCGATTCAGGAAAGGTTACTTGGACCTTGGGGATGTTAGGATCGAGAAAGGTATCAATGACAACTTCTTTAATGTAAAGGAGTTTAGGAAAATTATTGGTGGTATGATCGACAACATCACACAAAGCGCAAGGAAGAAGAGGCTTTCGAGGCTTAGGGGTAGCTGGAGTTGCTGGGGGAGCCTTGTCTTGAGATCTATTCTTTCGAGATTCTGCCACACCCCCCCACCTCCTTGCCATATGCTTTCACAATAGGAGTAGGCTCCTATTGAGGTTGCCGTGGAATTGAAGCAAAGGCACGAGTAGGAACGACTAGTTGGACCAGGGACAAAGCAGTGTAAGGTTTTAACTGATGAGGTGGAGTGCTTGTAGGGGGATCAATGTACCAGACTGATATCCCTAGGGTGATATTAGATAGACTCAACGTAGCCATGACAGGTGTAGAATAAACTCTGGGAGGTGGAAAAATAACGGTATCTGATAAAAAAGGTAATGACTTGGAGGAACAACTCCCGCATGGTTAAGGGCTAGGGGAACAAATTCGAGAGGAAAAGAACTCCCGCATGTTTAAGGGCTAGGGGAACAAATTCGAGAGGAAAAGGATTAGGAGAGACACCAGAAAAAGGAGGTGGTCCTTGAGGAGTTGTACTGTTAGGTATGGTTGAGTAAGGCACAAAAACTTGTGAAGATGCGTACTATTGTACGGACATAGTGAATTGTTTGAGGGCAGCCCACGATGCTTGGAGAATGCAAACACTTGATGGGATAGGCTCAGAAGGAGTAGGTGGTGGGCCATTGTAAGCACCAAGAGAGCAATAATGTTTATAGACTTTGGGATAAATATATGAGACAATATTATTGTCAGCTATGAACAACATGTTGGTCTGAGGCGAAGTCTGGGCTTTTGGATCGTAATACGTCAACTAATCTATGGTGACAATCTTTCCATTGTGGGGAAAGAACATATTACGGTGAACCGCAGATGTAACAAATGACATGGCGTAAGTATAAATATGACCCAAAAGGTTGTTATAATCAAGGGGAGCATCGATGACTTCGGTGTCAGTACAAACGATCTTGCCAGCAACTGTGACTGGGAAGTTGCAATATAAGTCGAGGGGATGTGAAGGATGACCATCCCATGCATGCAAAGTGATGGTGGGCGGAGATAGGTTAGGGGAAGCAAGTTGTTTCCAAACAATGGTGGCCATCACATAGGTGGATGCACCTTCATCAATGATACACCGTTGACCAATGGCATTTCGAATGGAGACTAGAATTTGGAAAGCAATGGATGAAGGTAAAGGAGGGTTATCCAACATGTCAACATGGAAGACAATCATCTGATCGTCTTGAGGATCTAAGTCACATAGAGAAGATAGTAGATATTTTCATTGTGATGGGCATGTCTGGAGGACTTCTAGCATTGACATGTTAGCCAGAGATTGCACTAAGTCATATACTATGCTATATGTATGGGCGGGTTTGGCAAAATAAACATTTCGATGTAACAAACCTTTGGGGATCTTGGGTATGACCTCAACCTTAGGTTGAGGGATATATAAGGTATCGTTGGGTCATGATAGAGGCTTGGTAGACACTTTGGGTTGGGACTCAGTGGTAGACTTAGCAGGTGGCTTGTCATACTGACACGATCGAGTCTGAAGGTTGACTTGTTTAGTGTTTACCTCATTATAGTCCATCAAGAGAATCTGATAATCACAGTGAACTAAAGGAGGGGCCAGTTGAGTAGCCTGAATCTGTGGAGGTTGAAAAACTATATACCCTTGGTGAGGAAAAGGTTTGTTAAGCACAATGGGTTGAGATGAAGTAGGAGGGGGAGGAGCAGAAGGTTGCGATCCTCGAGAAGCTGCTTGAGCTTCCCATACTTGGTGCATCTGAGGTAACAAGGGAAACTCATGAGTATAATGAACATATACACCACAATAAGCACAAGGCTTGTTCATACGAAGACCCTTGTTCTACCTGGGATGACTGCCCTGTTGCTGGGTTGTGGGGTTAGGTGGAGGACCTTGAGGGGCATTGGGTTGAGCACCCTGGTGGCTTTGATTACCTTTCTGCGGTTGGTTCCTATTTTCCTTCCCCTTATTCTTTTTCTTGGGATTCAGGGGATTGGGATCACTCAGTTGAGCGTACACTTGTCCTTGTGGAGGAGGTGCTTGCTGTGGCAGAGGGGGAGCAGGCATGGGGGCTGAGGTGCTGGTGCTGAAGGAACTGGAGCACTAGTCTGTGCATGTGGATAATATGGAGATGAAGCAACATTGGTAAAATCAGGCGGTGAACCAGCTGGCCTTGGAATTGATTGATGTAGACAGGGATATGCGATGTGCTGGGACTTGGATAAGGAGTGCCCTGCTAAGGATTGGGGGAGGGCTAATTGTATATGGGATTGGTCCCTCCCTAAGGTTGACCATAATTGATCTGCGGAGGAGCATATGGTTGGGGGTGTGAAAGAGTTCCAACAATTCCATCTGCGACATGAGATTCCCTCGACGCATTAGTAGCACTAGGTCAAGGCAGATAAGGGATGACAGTGTAAACGTAACTCGAATGGGTGTAAATCAGATCAAATTTGAGAGCTATTTGGAGATATTCTTCCTCAGATTGAGGAAAGCGAGAGTCAACATATTTCGCAATGGGGCCAACAACGATCTAAGAAACCAATCCATATAGATTTAGTCTTTGAATTTAGGAGTGCGACAAATGCTCGTCCTTCTACGCCGTTCTTGAACATGGCCGAAAAGGCGAGTGGAAGAAGTTTGACAAAATGAAGTCAAAATTTTAGTACCGGTATCATAATGGAGAGGTAACTAGGAATATGAAAGAAAGACTATGGAAAGAGTCGCTAAAGTGGAATGGGTCGCCCTACCAATTCGTAGCAGCTCGAGTGAGCGTGCATTGAAACAATTGAAGACGAATGGAGTCGTCGGTAATAGAATTGGATGAACACCACCTATGAAATGAGAAAACATGATTGGTTGAATTTTCTTTAGGATTACACTCAAACTTCAGGATGCTCGAGGGGAGTTTGGTAGGCATTGATGGCCATGTGTGATTGTGGAGAAGAGGATCATTGATAAGTTGGTTAAAATCTTTTGAGTTAGACCAGTGACAAAAGGAAGTAAGGGAGTTGAAGTGACCACACCGGTTGAGGTTCCGCTAATGGGGGTACCCTGGTTGGCCCTTGGGTTACCACCCTGGATTCTTGCACCTACATTGGTGCTTGACATGATGACTAATGAGTATGAGTGGACACAAAATCAAAGGATGAATCAACAAAATCTGAATTAGAATCAGAATGATGACTCAATGGAGGACTGGGAGGATGAACTCGCTCCCGATGAGAAGGAGTGATATGGCCTAATGGGAACTGAGGGTGAAGCCCTCAAATTTGGCATGACAAACACCTTGGAGGTGCTATGATGTATAGGCTAAGTGATAATGATAGGAAGAAAAGAGCAATAAACAAAAAACAAACACCTAGTGCAGTGGTACCAAGTGTAAACTAACTATTTTAACGATGTTACTCTAATGCAGGCAAACACGTCCTATTAAATAAAAAATACCTCTACCCAATAGGTGATATGAATCCTCAAACAATCAATCTAATTTTTTAGATGGTCTTCCAAAGAACCTCTCACTTGGCGAAATCTCATTCTCAGAAGTAAATTTGTCCAGAGGAAGGTGGCGTAGAGAACCAACTGCTTCCCACAGCCAGTCCTATTAGGTGTTTTCCTAATATTTGCCACTATGGTTACTTTCATCCCACAGGGGTGGTCGAGTCTTGAGCTTCTTCGTAGTCAACCACCGCACATAATTCCCCACCATGGGTTGGGTAGCCTCAAGGAGAATTGCTTGCACAATGACCTAGCCTAACTCCCTCTGAATAGGGTTTCTGATGCACTTTGGCTTTGACCATGGGATGGTGAAGGATTTTAAGCTCCATAATATGAAAAGTTCTATGTCTCAAGGAAAAGTGACTGATGGGTGTTATTGGAAGCCTATCCCACCGATCCTTCATCTACACTACAAATATTGTTTGGCCTTGATGCCCAAGTGTTATCGGGAAATCTAGTGTCCATTCAGAGCTGCTAGTCCCACTAAGACGGGTAGCTATCTTAGAAACAAACAAACTAAAGTTACTTTTGTTTTCCTTTATGAGAAGTAGATGGGAGAGGAGCAGAGAGTACCAACCTTAGTCTTTCACATGGCTCCTTGCTTGTTTCCTCTCCCCTCTGACAGATTTTTGTTGCTCCTTCCTCGCTTACCCCGCTTCAAAGAGCACCTGTAAAGTCAAAGCAACATGATACCATCAAAGCACAGAGATCTACGATCATAAACAATATAGGACCATATATATATTGACCACACAAATGCATATATCAACTCAAACATACAAGAATGTGGAGGAAAA